>WEKY01007061.1:18983-41899 GCA_013390045.1 Picathartes gymnocephalus | reverse complement strand
GAAACCACTGTCTAAGTGGACTGTCTTTCAGGCTTCCACTCTCACTTAATTGTCTGTGTGTAATTTGTGCCTTTTCCTAGGAGTTTATTTTTAAAATGTGATTTTTATTCAGCAAAATAATAGACTGTAATCACTGTGTGTATTCATGTAGGCAATTGAATAGCCTTTGAAAAATTTTTAACTTTGCTTTAACTTTGTTTTTAAAATTAAAACTGATGATTTTAAAACTTTGCTTCCACATTTCAATATTTACAGTTCTGCAGTATTTCATGCCTCTCTGCAAGTCCAGGGCTATTCCTTGAGATTACTTGCAAAGATTGCTTTCATTTTGAATTTAACATGCAATCTACTGCTGGAGTAGAAAACAGGTCAGAAAGTAATTGCAAGTTTAAAAAAGAAGCAAAAAAGGTCAATAATTGTGAGTAGACACTGCAGTTACTGGCTGACCTTTCAGAGACTGTAAAGTTTATTGCTTCAAGGTCTTAGTGGCAGCAGTGAGTGTCAGTAAACCATTACTACTTCTATAGTTCCTGCTATTATCATACCATTAGTGTAAACATGGATTGCAGGAAAATGTCATTTTGAGACCAAGTGGAAACTGAGGGAGAAGTATGTATGCATTTAACCAAAACACCTTATAATCTTCGCCTGATAATCTTGCTTGTTTCTTGGTGTTTGAATAAGAATGAGCTATATGTAGGCTCATGTTTTCACAGTCAGGGAATTGTCACCAGTAATAGCAAATCTCAGGCCTCATGACTCTGTCATAGCTTAATGTCTGTAGATAGACTTGTTATATGACCAAAACTATGCACTTGGAGTACAAGTTGCCAAGTTTAAAATTTACCCCCTTTTTCTTCATTTTTTTTCCTTTTACCCTTAGTTATGGGGGCAACGTTTTCAAGATAATTTTTATTCCTAGGTTTTTAATGCATCCATTTGGGAAGGAAATCTTACTTGATTTTCTTACTATTTAAGACTAAGCAGTTTCATTTTTACTAGTAAAGTCTCGCACTTCCAATTGCAAATTTAGGCTCATCCAAATCAAAATGAGATCAAAATGTATAACTTGAGCTTTATGAAAGCTCTTTCAAAATATTTTGGTGAGGTTTGTCAGAAAGATTATTGCAGATTTTTGAATGTGCTTTGAAAAGTTCACCCCTGTCCTTGAGGCTAAAAGGTAAAATAAATAGAAGCTACATCTGAGTTGTGCCTGCACTTTAATAAATGCTCCTCTGTGCCCTCATCTTAGATGCTGTAGCTGAGGCCGCTGCCACACTAGGAGTGGCCATATGAATGTGGAAATATCTGCTGTGATGAGTTTACATTGTAGAAAGTAATCATTTATGTATCAGTTAGATTTCTGTCTTATCCCAGCAATCTGAGAGCTTCTGCTTTCTAAACAGATGCATTTGGAAATATCAACAGAATTTTTTCAGAACTTGTAACAAGTATTAATGTTGCATTATTATACTTAAAAAGCCTTTAAAAAAACCCAACCTCCACTTTGATAGAAGAAGTAACAACAGCCTTTATTTATCAGGGAAAAAATATACGTAATCTCTGAAAATTCAAACCATCTTTGAGAATCTCAAATTTGTTGTAGAAGGGATTGCATTGTTTTTTATTTAGTGCAGTTTTTAAAATCTCATTTGGGATAGCAGCAGGTAATATTAAAATATTGGGATTTTCTATTACTATTGTAATAGGAGCAAGCAGTATTAGGTGATGTATAGGATTTAGAAGTTAGTTTTCTATGTTTGCTACTTTGTCTTTCTGTGAAAATCCTAGCTACTTCTGTTGAGGACAAAGGATTTCCTGTATTTTTAGGGCTCAAGTCTTATCTTGCTTCTTAGCACTATGTAAGGTAAAGTATGCCTCAGAATTTCTCTCTCTTAATCTAAAGAAAGCAGATCAGCAATTTATGTACAGAAATACAGACCTTCTGGCAGTGCAGCAGGCATTTAAGGTCTCCTCTTTCAAAGTTGATTTGCTACTAGTTTGATACAAAGAGTAAGTGGAATCAGGACAAATAGTGTCAGAACTGTTACTTGGTCAGAGCTTGGAGAAAGCAAAATATTATTAAAAAGGAGCAGTTATATTGTAAGTAGCCATGTATTTGAAAATTGGAAGAAACATTTTCATAAACACTTATAATTTGTTTTCTGTGTGTGACTTTGTATACATAATGTAACGCTGTGTAGGAAAACACTGGATTTTGTTTGTGTTGCTAGACCTGTATTTTTTGGTATGGAACCTATTTAGGTGCTTTATATCATCCTCATTTTCAGTCACTCCTTCAAAAGTCTTCTTTGCACCAGAACTGGGAATGTCAGCAGGGATTTGTTCACTGACCAACCATACAGATGCAAGAACCAAACTACTTGTGAACTGCACGGCTTATAAAAATTGGCTGCTGGATCACTTTTTGAAGAGTTTGATATATTTACTTACTCTTCTAGCACTGTTAGAAAATAACGAGTTTCAGAAAACTTCAGGTTTATTTTGGTCATCCTTAACAAATGGTCAAATTTGTAGTTATGTTAATCAGAAAACAAAGAATATTTGCTAATAAAAATTAAGCTGCAGTGACCTTTTATCAGGCAAATTGCTTCCCAAATTAAACCTGTAATAAACCCTTTAAAGGCAACTGCACTTAAACAGCAGTGAATTCGGGTTATAGTTCATGGTTTTAATGTTCTGGGGGGAACTCAGTTTCTGCTCTTTTGGTACTTGTTACCAAGCAACTGCTTTACTAGATATACAGAATCTTATTGTACATTAAAATTCATGCTCAAAATTGAGCTCTTGTGTTGTCTCCTTAGACTCAGACAGGCTTTTTGGCCCGCATATTGAAGTTTTTTGTTTAATTTGTCTGTATTTTGTGAATTGGACTGGAGACCTTCCCTGGACAGACTAATATCTCTAAATGGCCTGGGGTGAATATGTTTTCAGGGGGAGCACATAAATTTAAGGTCTTGCAAGGTAATTTGTTTCTTTGATGGTAAAGTATGCTTAAAGAAACCACATGTCTTAATAAGTAATCCCATGGATCACAAAAGGTATCAAGAATAGTTGTCTGAACAATGTGGTTCATGTGACATGTTTCAGTTTAAGTCACTGTTTTCTTTTGAAAAATATGTCTGTCAGCATAAAGTTTTGTACTGAAAAAGTTTCCTCTCAATAACTGGAACACTCATCTTGGAAACTTTCCCAGTACTTTTGTGTAATTGTATCTTATTAAAGAATGGGGATGGTTTCCAGAGCTTTCCAAAGTCCTTCAGATTCTTTATTGATCATCATGTTAATATAATTTCTGCTAACCTTAAAATGCTTGCCATTTTAAACTCTTTGGACTTGTAGTCTAATTTTTTTTTTCATTTTTTTTATTCTTTTCAATCCTACTCTGGATATTCTTTGTCAGGAAAACTGATGAAAGTATTCTGAAAGAATTGCCTCTGAGTTGAATTTGAGAAGATAAATTAGTCTGGAAAAAAAAAAAATCCTGGATGATTTTCTCAAAACTAGTATTGGAAAAATGGCCTAGTCTACATATCTTGACTTAGTTTTATTAAAAATTTTCTGTGTTTTCCAAGAGTTTGAGATTAGTTTTTAAGATGCGTATATTGGCTTGACACATATTTTTTGCCCCACAAATGAAAGTAGACATATTTACAAAGGAATAGTGAACTTCAAGAAAATGCTTGCATTTTCAGTTTATTTACTGCCTAGCTACTAGGATTTCAAAAAGCAATCAGACTCAGCAGGTGGTAAAGATAGTTCATCAGACTAGGGTTCAAAAGAAGAAAATATGAAGGCAAAGTATAGCAGAAGTCATTCCTGCTCTGATAATTCAGAAGCCTGTAAAAAAGACTTTTGAGAGACAGATTGATATTCCAGACTTTGCAACTATGGTCGTTTAGCTATTTGTTGTGATTAAATAATTAAATACTTTCCTATTTGCCAGTGGATTTTGACAGCTGCATATGTATTTTTTATTTGTCAGATAGAATGGGTAAACAAATTTTGGCATGTATGTTATTTGCTAGGTACTCATTTTATTTATTGTGTGAGATATTTTTGTGATAAATGATAAGATATTTGCCCATTTACTTAACAGGATGTTTTGAAAAGGAAAATAATGAACAAACAATAGAAAAATCACAGCTGGTACTGCTGTCTGTTCATCCAGTGTGTGCTCTTCCCTGTAGGAAGGCATGGATATTCATGTAAACATCAATTACTAGTGGACACTGAGTATAACAAAGTGGTGTTAGAATATTCAAGAGAAGACAAGAAGAGGGTTATAGTAAAATACTTATATTATGGAAGTGGGAATATTAGAGGCAATGTGCCACTTTTCCAGCCAGTGCTAAGTAGAACTAAATCTTCAGCTGTCTCTCATAATGGACAAAGCAAAGATATGGAGATGGGTCAGAAAGCCAAACCAAAATTATTGATAGAATGTCTTTTCTTAATTTCCAAATAGATGTGAAGCTTTTAATGTAATGTCCATTTCACATTCTAGGAAGAGAGAATGAGATACCACCTTGTAGAATTATTGATTTATTTTATTTTTTCAGTGAACTCAAATCTTAGCTAAGACAGGATTGATCTAAGACAGTAAAAACTCAGTTCTTGGCTTTCTGCCAGCATTCATGTTAAAACATTTATGGAATTGATAAATTTCTTGTACAATTGTCCTTTTATGTCTTGATTCACTAGACTGAGTGTAGGAAGTAAGCGTCAATGGCAAATAACAAATTAACTATTTCAAAGAGCTGCCTCATGCCTTACATTTCTGCAAATTGTTATTGACTTGAATTGTTGAGTCAGGGAAACTTCTTTTCCTGCTGATGTATAACATGGCTATGTGCAAAAGCTGAAATTGTCTTTGTGTTCATGCAAAGTTTCTTGTGCTGACTGCTAGACACCATAGAGATTTTACAGGGCTAATTTTTTTGGTTTAAGACTTTTTCTATTATGTATTTTAATGTCTGTGAATACCATGTTCCTTTGACCTTCCACAGATTTCATGAAGAATGCAAGACTAAGTAGAATAAAAAAATTATGTGGCTTTATTGTAGTTTGACTTCAATCATTGGTTTCTATGAACCCATTCACAAGAAAAACTGGTAATTTTTTTTCCCCCTACATCATTGTTGGTTTCAGTGTTTAAATGATGTGGGGAGAATTGTAATAGGCATGACTTGGAAAATGAGGTTGCCCTTACATTTTTATAATTGCAGTATTTATACAACACAAGCAAATACACTTTTTCCTATGTCTAGTCCTGCCTAATGGGGATCACAGTGTCAAATTGCATTTTGACTCAAGAAATATAGATGGAAAGTTCATGCTGAGTGAGGTAATATTAGCTGTATAAACTTTGGCTCCTTCTCATTGATATGCAAGTTTGTTCTGCAATTTTGTAACTGATGGTAAGGTTCTAATTAGTCTCTAGAGAATTAATATGGACAATGGATTGCTCATTAGTCTGTCGACTTTCCATGAAACTAATTGTCTATTTCTCTGTCTAAAGTGGAAACTGAGATGACACGTGTTAATTTTCCTTCCAGATGTTGCAACCGCCTGTCCAGATAAAAAGTCCATCTTAATGTATGTGACTTCACTCTTTCAAGTCCTGCCCCAGCAAGTCACCATGGAAGCCATCAGGGAGGTCGAGATGTTGCCACGACACTCCAGGGTCACTAGAGAAGAGCACATAGAAGTACATGAACAGCATTTTTCACAAGAAGTGAGTTTCACTTTTCTGCTTTCGTCTGGTTGCTCTAAAGTGGTTGTTTCCCTGCCTGCCCCATGAGTTTGATGTTAAATGGCCAGTGGAAGGCGAAAAACCCATGGGCATAATGGGCAAAGTCTTTTCACCTCAAGTGAAATGGGCAGTCTTTTCACCTCAGGCAAATCAAATGTACTTGTCTGCATGTACTTTCATACTGGTTTTTATCTCATAGCAGACTGTTTTAAAAATTACTATTCAGCAAAGAAGTGCTTTGCACTTCTCTTGTACAGAATTGTGCATTTTGATTGTGGCAGGACAACTCAAGGAAAAACAAATAAATCTGAGAAGGCTTACAGATAGAAACATCTTTACCTTTTTAGAGAACAGGTGTTGACATTTTTCCAGTTATGATACATTTTTAATTTTTTAGCATTTTATTTACAGTGACTTGCATTTTAAAATAATCTGTTCTCTGTTTACAGTTGTCCTCTCAAAATACTCATGTAATATTTGGAATTAATTTATGACTGTAATGTCAGTTTTGTTTTTTACTGAAACCATCAGACAGCCTCTGCTGAAGTGTTTATGGCATTTTAGGCCTAGTTTACTTGTCTGAATTTCATCTGTGTGTTGGGTATGGGATACTCACTCTCTTTTAGAGTACTGAGCAGATAAGTATTGGCTCTGTTTATTCAAGATGTGACACAAGATCACTTGCTTTTTGAGCCTCTGCTTGTAAATTATAAAGAAGCTTCACTTTACATTGGTATTCTGCTGGTGTTGAGTCCTGACAGTTTGTTGCTTTTGGTAAGGGTGTCAGATTAAATGAGAAGTTTCCTTAATACCATCCCATTTTGCCTGCTGAATACCAACACTGTCCTTGAAAAATGACCTTCCTGCTTCTTTTTCTTCAGTTGCTCTTAAAATCCACTTTTACTTCTGCAGTTCATGCTCCTACCCACACATACATTCTAATTTATTCGTAGGTCACAGTCAGTACTCCCCAGGGACCTTCGCCTTCTCCTAAACCGCGGTTCAAAAGTTATGCATACGCACAAGCTGTGTATGTCACATCCCCTGACCAAAAAAGGAGGCAGGTTCCTCCACAGGTCTGTCAATATTGTAATTTTTAATGAGAGTTGTTTTGTTAAGCTCGTGCTTCGAGTGAAAGAGCTTGTGCATTTTGCTTTTACCTGACCTTAATGACCTGCTTTTTCCAGGACTTTTTTTTCTGTCAAGCGGTTACTTTTTTTACTCTGTATTTCTGCATGGCTGGCGATAGCTGTTGTGCTGATTGTAGGGGATGATTAACATTCAAGCACTGCTGTTTTAGAGTCATAAACGTCTTCCTTTGTTCAGTCATTTTTTTAAAAATAGTACATACATAGCCTTAAAAAATATTAGAAGAACAAATCTAACATAAGCCATATTTGGCATCTATTATATTACAGCCTCAGGTTTAGTTATAGAAAAAAAAAAGAGCCGTTGGCTTTCTCTTTCCTTTCCTAACCTTCCTATTAAAGAAAATAGTAAGTGATGGCATTTCTCAGAAGGTTATTGTAGTTGGAAAAAAAGGTGAAACAAACATTAAATTTAACCCTGGGTTATTAGATTACAACAGCTGGTCATTTTTATCACAAATGGCATCTTGCTGGTACTGAGGTTAAGAGATTATATTTGATTTTTACTTATTTATTTTATTTTTTTGCTTTTAAATAGCTGGGGTGGTTTAATAAAACTTGTTTCAAGTAATCCTTATAATGAGAATTTCAGTAGTTGAATTTTTATAACTTTTGACAAGTATGAGACCCAAAGGTCATACTCTGTACTGCAATGTGCTTTCCTTTCATTACTTCGGGGAAAAAATATCTGTGTGTATGTGGAGCTACAGTTTGAGTCTGCCTCTGGGTACTTAATTCTGTCTAACATCTAAAAATCTATTGCAAAATTATACTTCTGTTCAACACTGTGTTTTCAAATCTACTGTTCAAGTGACAGGTATTTTATCGAATAAAGGCTTTCATTAAATAGTCCAGGATAGAAATCCTGTGCACACAAGCATGAGCCTTGCTACATTATTCTAACATCAAATGTGTTGCAGTGATGAGTCACACAGCTTTGAAGCAAGATGTTTAAAACTATTGTAATTGTTTTGTTCTACTTTGACCCTATACAGATATTTTAGAGCAACGAAAACTTATTATATAGGATAGATCTTTTTTTTTTTTTTTTTCTTGAGGTGCTTTTATTGGGATCAGTTGCAGGTTTCGTCAGCACCTCCACCATCAAAAGTTATATATAAGCTGAAATAAATGAAGTCATTTCTACAAAGCATGGTAGCTAAAATTTACTAAGAAGATATTATTTGGTTATTCAGTCCTCATCTTGCATTCCAGTGTTCAAACCTCTTCTTCCTGAATTTGGAAGCTATATCTACTACGCTCTTATGCAATAATTAATACAATATTATAATAATTCTACCACTTGGGCAGAAGCTGAAGACCTAACCAGAATCTGAGCCCAACTGTGCTACAGCCACAACAGATATTAACAAATGCAAAGCATTCACTTAAGAATCCTTTGGGAAAACCACTAGACAAATTCTCATTATAATTAAGGTAAACTTGAATTACAAATTGTAGCAATTAATATTCTAAATCAATATATGGAATTCTTAGTGGTTATTTTTTGCCTTCAGCCGTGTATTTCTTAAAGACGACCTGTTGTCTTCCTATTAAAACAAGTTTATAATTCTGCTTAAATAGTGGTAGATAAATTTTTTCTCCAGATATGTGGGGCTGGTATAACTTAATGATCCCATCTATTTTAACTAAATGAAATAAATACTATTTTCTTTTCAATTTTTGGTAGCCTTTCAATTTTCTGCCAGCTATTTATGATTTTTTGTTACAATTATAAATAATGTAACTGTCTTAAGATTTTCAGTAACATCTATTTCTCTAGGGGACTGCAATAAAGAAATCAAGAGGAATTAAAGTTTTTTTTTTTCTCTTGGATTTTGTAAAGTTTAAGAAACTCTCAGTTCCATCTAGTTATCAAAGAAAAGTTTATTAGATTTAGTTGACTGTGGCCTACCAATTTCCATGGTATTTTCAGAGCTGTCATGGAGAAGCAATTTTCACAGAGTATGTTGATCTTCTGTTGAAATCATGGAATGATTCTTTCTTTCTCAATCTCTTCAAATGATCATGATCCTGCAAACTTGACCATATATAGCTTTTGATACATGTCATACATTTGCTTCATATGTCAGTTGTCAGAAATTGTAAGAGATATGAACGATGAATCTCTGGGCTACATATTGGCAAGAAGTAATAACATTTCCTTTCACACCATCTTTGTCAAAGTTCTTTCTCTTCTATCTTCTACCCTTGTCTATTCTTTTATGTCACATTTCACTTCAGTTTCCCTATCTTCACTCTTCCTAGTAGCTTCGCAAATTGTGTGTCTTCAAATTCATCCTCCCTTTCTGAATTCTTACTCTGTCGCTCAGGAGGGTACTTGCAAGACTTAGTATTTCAGTTGTGCAAATTGTGACCAGACAAGTTTTGCTTTTTTTAACTCTGACATTTCTCAAATTCAAAGATAATCATTGCTCTGCAAACCTGTTAACTCAGTGCCTTCTTGTTTGGTCAGTGCTTCACTACTTCTGGTTGAATCAGTGAAGCATTTTCAAATGCCAAAGGTAACAGGAATAGTTTTTTTTCTTCTAAAATTCAGGAAAAGTTTTCTTCCTTTACCTTGTTTACTTAGTGTTCACAAGCTCATGAAGATCTTGGGACAGGGATCCACTTCTCAAACCTGATTGCTTGAATTTCCTGAATGAACACTAAGGTTCAACACAAAATATTTATGTTGACAGTTTTCAAATGGCAATTACTGACTGGCAATTACAGAAGGCTTGCCTGAATTTGCAGGTCTGTATTTTGTCTTGTATGCATTCTCTGTAATAATACTTCACTTACAAATATCCAGCTTCACTTACTAATAAAAGGATCCTCAAGTTAATTTTCTGAGACATTTGAAGATCTTCATTTAAAACTACCCATTTTCTTCTGTTTATATTTATGAAAGCACTGGGGTTTGTGTTACTGATTTATCTCATTGAACACCTGACCAAGAAGAATGCTGTGTTTACTTTCCATTTTGGTTTATCAGAGCAGTTCCTAGTATTGATCCCAGGCAAAACTCATATCTCACTGCTTTAATTTTTACTTGCTACCTACTGCCTCCACAGAACATAAAATATACAGCCTTGCATGGGTTCAAGGTTAAAAAAAAAAATTGTGAAGTACCTGGAAAATAAACTTTTTTATGGTATGGAATCACAGAATCATTTATTTTGGAAAAAGACACTTAAATAAGAGTCTAACTTACTCTAACAACTGACAAGTCCACCACAAAACCATGTCTCTAAACCCCACAGCTAAAGGTCTTTTAAATTCCTTCGGAGTGGTGATTCTACCACTTCTCTAGGCAGACAGTTTGAATGTTTGATAACCTTACAGTTAAAAAAATTTTCCCAGTGTCCAATCTGAACCTCTCCTGGCACAACTTGAAGCCATTTCCTCCTCTTCTATCACTTGTTATGTGGGAGAAGAGGCCAACCCCCCGCCTTGGCTACACACTGTTCAAGTAGTTGTAGAAAGCAATAAGGTCCCCAAGGTCTGCCTGGAGCCCCCTTTTCTCCAGGCCAAACACCCCCAGCTCTCTCAGCTGCTTCTCATCAGACCTGTGCTCCAGACCCTTCCCCAGCTCTGCTCCCTTCTCTGGACTCGCTCCAGCCCCTCAATGCCTTTCTTGTAGTGAGAGGCCCAGAACTGGACACAGGATTTGAGGTGTGGCCTCAGCAGTGCCCAGTACAGGGGGACAGTCACTGCCCTGCTACCGCTGCCACACCACTGCTGATCCAGGCCAGGGGCCAATGGCCTTCCTGGCCTCCTGGGCACACCTGGCTCATGTTCAGCTGCTGTAGACCAGCCCCCCCATGTCCTTTTCCTCCAGGCCCTTTTCCAGCCACTCTTTCCCAAGACTTTCCTGGGGTTGTTGTGACCCAGGTGCGGAACTTGACACTTTGCTTTGTTAAACCTCATGCAGTTGGCCCACCAATCCAGCCTGTCCAGATCCTTCTGCAGGGCCTTCCACCCTCCAGCAGATCAATGGTCTGACCCAACTCGGTGTCACCTGCAAACTGAGTGAGGGTGACCTCTATTCCTATTGGAAAAAAAACAGTGCTGAAAATATAAACATTGAAAAAATGGGGATGAACAAAATCTATGTGTATTTTGAACCTGGTACTTCTGTAAATAAGCTTCTGACAGGTCATGACAGAATGGTGTATGTGTGAGTTTGGCTGCCTTAAATTATCTATTATTCAAAATCAAGCCCATTGATCTCTATGATTGTAGATTTTTGTTCTTTTGGTAGGTGTTATGTTTTGTTCGTTACACATTGTAGGAAATACAGTTTGTGTGCAGAATTACTCTTTAACATTTAAACTGACAAGCTTCAGTATATTGGAATTGAAATAATTTGAGATGAAGCAGTGGTAAATGGGGGCAGTATTCATTGGCACATAATGACTTGATTTGGGCCCTAAGAATTAGAGGCTTCACCTCAGGCTTCAACTTTGTCATTATTAGTTTGTGAGAAATTCGTAGCCGTCCAGTCATTACTCTTGTTTTACCAAAGTATTGTAATGCAGTTTTGCTTGTGTTTTCTGGGGTTTTTTTAATGTGCATTTTACAGAGTTTCTGTGTGGAACTTTGTCAGTCAGTTCATGACTATAATAATTAACTTGAAAAGTCACTAAAACTCTTTATTAAATTAAGTTGAATTTATTCCCACAGCACAGAATCCTTCTGGCAGTCTTGCCCTAGAGAATGGTGGTTTTCTAGACCCTTAATTTGCCACACTCTTGGTCTTCTGGCAACAATTTAACTTCTTTAAAACTGCTGTGAGACCTCCTTTCTGGGACTCTTCAGGGTTCCTCTGTGCCACAGAATTTAATTGTACAGCTCACAGGATTGTTTCATTGCTTTCCTTTGAACTAAACCAGATCTTTCTTTTACTTAGAAGCTGTGATCTAAATACTGTCCCATTCACCTTATGGTAAAGTCCTTTTTTGGAGAAACATAAGAAGACAGTTAAGTACAGCCAAATAGAAGTTTATTTTCAAATTTTTGGTAATATTTCCAATGTAAGATACTTATCACAGAAAATATCCCATTGTGTCAGCATTGGGGGGATTTATGGCATAATTTTAAGTAGAATTCAGGAAACCAGAAATACTCAATTATCTCCACATTTAGATCATGATGGATATAATTTGGGCAACAAGTATAATGATAGTCCCAGGTGTTAGCCTAGAAATTCTCATTTAAATAGAAACTTTCAGAAAGCTAGGAAGTGTTTCGGTAGAGCTAAGTAAAATCCCTAGGATTTAGGCTAAGCATAATAAAATAGCAAAATCTGCCACCAGAGGTCAGAACAAGGAAATGCAGAGGTGGAAAAATCAAAGTAAGTGCAAGTCATGTGGATTTCTTAGGGAGCTCTCCTGAATGCCATGTCTTCAAGGACCAGTTTGAAAAATGATGAAGCAAGTATTTTCAAGTGTGTTTATATATTTTTGTATTTTCAATAACAGTCTGGAAAATAGATGGTTCTTGTCTGAGCCTGGAGGTCTGTCAACGTGACAGTTGTTTCCTGTCACTGCTTTGTGTGTAGACACCAGCAGCAGTTCTAACTTATTTTTGTGTGTGGTTTTTGGTTTTTTTTTGTTTTGTTTTTTTTTTGTTTGTTTGTTTGTTTGTTTTTGTTTGTTTTTGGGTTTTTTTTGTTTGTTTGAATGTTTACTCTAGATTCTTTTTCAAGAATTTTTCTTGTGAAAAATGTTAGTGCCCTCATGGGTAAGTGATAACTTGCAGTGGATCTAGTTTCCAATATATCAGAGTTTTTAGTCTACTGTATTTCACACACTCACTCATTTTGTTTCCCCCAGAGCTGGGCTCATGAGATCTCAACTTCCCTGCTGGGGCAGAGAGGTTGCTGCTGGTGCAGCCATCAGGTTGAGCTCTGCCACTGCTTTGCATTTACAGACATGGGACATCACTGGCCAGAATTCTTAGGCATCGCCTGCTGCTGGTCTCCACATATCTCTCTTGACCAGCAACAGCACAGGAGGAAATGCTAAGAAGCTGCATCAGGGGAGCTTCAGAGTAGACATGAGGAAAGGGCTCTTCACTGAGAGGATGGTCAGTGAGTGGAACAGGCTCTCCGGTGAAGTGGTCGTAGCACCAAGCCTCTAAGAGTTCAAACAGAGCATGGATGTTGCTCTTAGGCATATGATTTAATTTTAGGTAGCCCTGTGAGGAGCAGGGAGATGGAATCAATCCATCCCAATCTGAGATATTCTATAATTCTCTGATCTACATGATCTTTTCTTACTTCCTGAATCTTTTTTCTAGTCAGCATCTTTTCCACCTTATTTCCAAATCCTATTCTTTTCCTTGACATGAATTCTTTTCAGGATTCTTCTTTTTGTCAGCAGGTGGACTTTGCATAACTATGAGACCCCAGTTTTTCCAGTCTAAACAGTCTATGGGCAGAAGCACAGGAGAGGAGTGCTTCTGCCTCTTCAATAATGGCAGGATTTAGAGCATGCTAAACTGTGGCTAGACCAGTTGTTAGCAAAACTTACAACCAGTCCCAGCTGCTTGTAGCTGTCAAGTAGCAGAAATCAGCCCAAGATCTCAGAAGTGCAGTTTCAGGCTTTCTGCTGCCTGTGCTCCAAACATCTTTGCACAGTTATCTAATCCCTGAACAAGTTCCTGTTTGCATTCACTGGTCAAGGTGGCTTTTTTCCACCTCTAATGGGTAATGACAATTCTTTAGTTTGTCATAAAAAGCAATTACTTACTGATTTTCCCATCACAAATGAGAGAAACCTTTTTTTTTTTTTTTTTTAATGTAAGACTTCTTCAACTATAATTTTTTACTTAAAATAGCTGTAAAGCTTATTTAAACAAAGGGGCACTGGAAATGCAATGTGGAATTTCCAATGTGAACTGCTAGTGTATTCCTTGCTGACTAATAAGAAAGGGTAACGTTATTTGGAAAGTTAAAATTCCTAGATAAAGTATATCTTTATCTGCTGTATAGTCAGATTGAATCCAGTAATTCTGAATAAAGTAGTAATGTGATAATCATGAGTGTACCTATAACTGGTTGGAAATATTTAAGAACAAATCCATTTTCTAATAAGTAAACTTGATTTGCATTACTTTTAAAGTGGAAGGTTTCTGTAATTTTTTTTCGTATTAGAAAAATGGAAATGTTATACCAGTCATTTCCTGATTACGTTATTGGTGAATGTATTTTTGAACGGATAACTGTATATACTTTCAATAACACACTTTTACCTTGACTGGTTTTTTTTCTTATAGGTCATTTTTAGGTGCTTTTAAGTAGCTTCAGTGCTGTTTTAAGTTCCATCTGTTTTTTGGGGTTTTTTTTTTGGTTTGGTTTTTCTTTTTTGGTTTTTGGGGTTTTTTCTGTGTTTTTGGTTTTTTGGGGTTTTTTTGGGTTTTTTTTTTAAAAGTACACTTAGCAAGGGTTTCTTAATTTCAAATTTGAACAGTGATACAACTGCTTCTTTTTGAGAAAAGTCAGTTTTAAAACTTCTAACCTGTACTGAAAATCTGGTCTTGCCAAATTTAAAACCTTGTTAATATGAGTGAGAGGATTCACTTAAAACAAACAAACAAAAACAAAACAAACCCCAAAAACCACCAAATCACTGAATTTTGCAGTTTCAAGTATTTTTGCTTCTCTTGATTTGGAAAAAAACCTGTTTTTTATAGTTGTTAAATATCTTAATGTTCAGGGCCTACAATAAGACTTAAGGGATGTATAACATTTAAAAATGTTATTTTAAGTAATTTTGTGCCCCTGAGTCTCTTAAACATAAAGTATGTGTATGGTATATTAAAGGCGGATGTAGATACCTCAAATAAGGACACATTCATTTGCTGTGAACATTTTTTTGTTTTTCAATATGCATAATATGTAAAATAGTAAATTAGTAAATCTGGCCTCTGGCCCATAGAGTTTAGGCAACAGTGCAGAATTGCTTGTATCTGGAGTGGATTTGATGCAAAGGAAGGGCTAGATAAAATGTAGGACACAATATTAATGAAAATCCTTACTGGTAAGGTAAACAGACTGGTGTTCATTTTTTCCTAATCTGAGGACTGAAATTAAAGTAGTTTGAGGATTTGTACAATTTGAAGTCATTATTCATCCCCATTTCAAAGACTTAAGACAGACCTTTCACTTCATGCACACACAAAAAGTGAATTTAGTCTGAGACTGAGAAAGCAAGTACTTTTTTTGGACTCTTTCATTACACCTATTAAAACCTCTGAAATGCAAAAAGATATAGAACTTACGCCTTTTGAAAAGCTTCTTAAATCAACAGGATAGTTTAGCACACAAAAACAATTTAAAGTATTTGTCTAGAGATAAAATTATAGCATCAGTCTAAACAGTGTTATTGTTATATTTTTGCTCATATGTATAGCATGTGAACTTTTCAATAGTATGATGAAGTCTTGCTTCATAATTTCAGATAGTATTACTTTATTTTAAAACTTATCTTATTAAGAATTTTGGTTACTGAATAATTTATCTTGAGTTGACGTTGATAAAAAGATTTCAAAGATGAGATTATCTGGTTATCATGATAATCTAATAATATTTTTAGTGTCCAGATGAGAATTGTCACTAACACCAGGAAATAAACCCCAGAAGCCTAATCCAAAGCAATCCTGCAATGTTGATGCAGCAGCAGCAGCACATTTCATTCATGTCCTCAGGAATATGAGAGAAAGTTTTGTTTTGAGTCTTCTCTTTCTCCATGGCTTTGCTGGCCCTCATTAACAAGAGAAGCTTCCTTGGCCCCAGCAGTTTCATCTCATCTTTCTCTGTCTGACTTTCTGTGCAGTGTCACAGGATACATTGATTTTAACACATAATGACTTTCAGAGGATTGCTTGAAGTGTTGGTTAAACATATATGATTATGATGAAAACATTAAGGATTGCATTTTCCAATTAAAACTCCTTGAGTTTTAATTACATTACTTCTATATAATTTGGTTAATTTCCTGTCCTGTCTTATACCATCATATGGTTGAATTCTGTTCAGTTAAAATAAAACCAAAGAGGGTTTTTAATTAAGATAGCTTCAAAAAAGTGTGTGCAGGGATATGCATTGTGCCCTTAAAATGCCTATGCCCAAGTGTAGCTGTAACTTTGAGGAAATAGCTTCATGTTTTACTCCAGCAGAAAGTGTTAAGACATCTGTGGAGAAAACCTTTGTGCCCCCAGGTGCATATAATACTCTTCATGGTAAAATCTAAAATATTTTTTGTGTGTTACAAATGGTTCTGTTGATTTTGAGAAGTGAATGAACAATTAATTCCCCACTCCCATGCAGAGCCAATGACAGTTTTTGCTTCCTGAATGTCCTTTTGCCCAAATCATTGCTCTGTGAGATAGTGGATAACTTTTTTTTTTTTTTCTCCTCCCTATTGTATTTAACAATACCATTAGAGTTGTGTGTTTTCAGGGTCTGTAAGAAGTGCCATGGATTGATTGTTAGTTCACATTTGACTGTTATTTCACGTTTGCATGGCAGGAAGGTCTGCCTGTTTACCTGAAGCAGTGCCTTTGGAAAGGCCAGATTGCTGATTTCTACTGGTCATGACAGTCCTGCTTTCTTTCTTTTCCTTCAATGATTTTGATGCAACAGAAACTGTGTCTTGTAATGCTTGTGTAGAAGACTCTCCCTCTAAGAACCTGCAATGTGTATTTTTTAGTTTTGATCTGCATGTAAAGACTTTAGATCCAAGCATAGAAAGGAAAATATTCATAGATTTTCCATGTTTATTTCCTACAGCAAAGGCATTTATCTCTATATACAGTAGTATTATTTCTTTAGAGTTTACTAAGATTTATAAGTATTCTAAGCACTGTTTTTAATACAGGTATGTTAGCCTGTGGTAATCAGTGAGCTAAGGGAAAAGGAGGAAGAAATAATACCTTGGAAAAGAAAAATACATTTAGGGTGGAGGGTAACGATGTTCAGATGTTCAATGTTTAGATGTTCAAAATTTATTTAGAAATTTCAGTCCTGAAAGCATAGTAACACATAGCAAAAATAACTTCAAAAATATAAAGGTTGTAGGGAACAACATGGTGTTTGGGCAGAAAGAATTTGTTTTGTTAGAATTCAGTTTGACTATAGCAAATAAATAATATATATATATAATTTGATGGAATAAATAGTTCTTAAAAATTAAAAAGTAAATTTCAGTTGCTTGATAGTGATGTCCTTAGAGCAAAAACAGTAGTTTAAATAAACTGTGGATGATATAGTGAGGTATCAAACTTTAAAAAACAGATATATGTTTTAAAAGAATACAAAATGGAATTTTCCCAAAAAATCAAAGTTATTACTAAAAAACAGTGGCAATCTCTCATTGAATTAGTTATGAGAACTTTTTGCAAGTCATTTGGAAAATATTTGGAAAAAACGGTATGTTTACCTCCTAAGCATGAATAAGCAAAGAATACAGATCTGATTTAAGTTAAAGCATAGCTCCTGTTAATATATAAATATATATGTGTTTAGAGGAAGCCAAAACCACAAAAAGTATAGACAGGTATATCATATATATATATGATATGCAAGTTTTTTGTTTGATGTTTATGTAGGCAGTCTTCCAGGTTTATATTTTCCTACCTCTTTAACTTCTGCTGCAATCGTTCTGGATTTGTTTCTCTTTGTTATTTGGATCCTACCTAACATAACAATATTTTCAGCTTCTACCAAAAGTGCTTTTTATCTTCATTTGAACAAAATGGCAATTGACTTATGAACTGTTGATCCAATATATTGTTTGTGTCAGCTTCTGATTTGCCAATTCTTGCGTACTAAGGTTGGTACGTCTTTGCTGTAGAAGTACATAAAACGTTTTCCTAACTCCTTTTCAGAGAAAGCCTTCTGCGTGTTAGTTTGAAGTAGTTTGTGCTGTTTGGTGGACAGCACATATCAATTTCAGTTCTGTATTTTTTTTGCAAAAATAAAGCAGGTCTAATATTGATTTTTCTCGGTTATGTATTCTAATATTTTGCTTCTGAAGTACCAACAAAAGGTTTTTAAAAATAATTCTGTTGTCTGTCAGAAACAAACAAAAAACATAAACCAGAAAAGGGAGAAGGAGGTGAGGGAGGGGGGGGACGAGACGGAACAGAGGTAAGAATTTCTAAAGATTTCTTTATAAAATAAAAATCCCCATCATGCATACACTGATTGTGTCAGGAGCATCACATACAGAGAGCAGCAACTTCAGATGCCAGTCAGAGACTGTCAGGGAGACAAGGGGAGGGTGAAATGAGAAAGGCATTGGCTGACTGTTACAGGATAGCAAAGGTGGCATGTTTGCTGTGTGCATCCCAAGCTGCTTTGTTGTTTGTGCTGAGGTGTTTTCCTGTTCAGCACAGCCCGTTTCATGCACTTAGCAAATGAACTTAATTGTTGAGGTGCTAGACATGTAAAAAGAGAGTGACACTTTTGTTATTAATTTTGGTTTCTATATTCACTAGGTAAAAGAGATTTTTTTTTTTTTTAATGTGTGTGTTTTAGGGGAAGTGCAATGTTCCTGTACTCAGTATTAGTTTACTAGTGATGACTTCCTGACTTTGAATTTAACAATAGGATCAAAAAAGAAAGGTTCTACAGCATTTTGTCCATTCTGAAAGGTACTGAGGTGTGATAACCATAAATGACTAAATGGTTGTCTAGGTTTTCCTACTTGAATTACATTTGCAAAATGAGTAAGAAAGTATAATTCCACAGCACAGAATGTGTTGTATGTTACTCCAGCCCCTCAGTGTCGTCATGTTCAATATGATTACCTTTTTAAAAGTGCCTTCGAGTCTACTTTTAATTGACTGCTGCTTTCCAGAATACATTCAGTTTCTGTCCAATACCTTTGGTCTTAAAAATTACCTTCATTATTTCTCTGACCTCATTTATTTCTATTCACACTCTTAATCACAGTGCTCTTGTATCTTCTCTACATCACCAAGGAAATACTTTCTCTGTTATGCCATGCCATCTATTGCTGCTTCTCGTTTTTTTTCATGGTTTTTCTGTCCCTTTTAGATTCAGTCTCAAAATCACTCTCTTCTGCAGTGATTAAGTGAAACTTAAACTGAGTTTTAACTCATTCATGTTCAGCCTCCTAATTTTCCCGGTT
Organism: Picathartes gymnocephalus; assembly: GCA_013390045.1. NCBI lineage: Eukaryota > Metazoa > Chordata > Aves > Passeriformes > Picathartidae > Picathartes > Picathartes gymnocephalus. Next base: position 22,811 of record WEKY01007061.1, on the reverse strand, counting down.
TTAATTTCTCCTTTCAATCTTTAGCCTTGTTCCTGTCGTTTTTTCCCTTTCTGTGAATATAATGATGGCTACGGCAGTGAATATACTATTTTGTACCTGCAGCTTATGGACATGTGTTATGATATTTTAGTGAATATGGCTACATGTCTATATAATATGGAGAAGGATAATTTTGCTTGGCAAAATTTAACCTGTAAAGCACCTGTAATTATTTTCTGCCACATAACAATATTAGGCAAAAGTACTTGATAAAATATTTGAGAATTCTATTTCAACATTCTGGTAATAATTTGAAGGGCTAAAATAGATAATTTATTTCTAGAACAATGTACTATGACTAAATAAATCAACAGGTTTGAAATTCCAGAAGTAAGAAATTGCTTTTTGCTAGATCTCAACTGGAAAGGGGAAAGAAGAAGATGAAAGCAAGAGTAAAGGTAGAGAAGAATATGGCTTTGAAACAGTGCATTTATAATGTACTTTTTAAATGGACAATTTCAGACTTCCTAGTGTCTGTTAGGAGTTTAGGAGCTACAAAGATATGGATTAGTTGTACATTGTGTCTATAATGAGAATTTAGAAGCTTGTAGCTCACTGCTTCATGCCCACCTTATTAGTAATTGTATCTGACTACATCTGAGTATTCTCACTTCCCTCCACTGATTTGTGGCTCAGAAGTTTCCTGAGCTGGAGATGGCATCCTTATATTTAAAAGTCCTCAAGGGATTTTTATCCTGTTCTTCTATCCATTTGCTGCTCTCTGTAAGCATTTAGGAGAGTTTTCTATGTAGCTTTCAGTATTCCAAAAGGACTTCTTGGTAGTTCCTATTCTTATCTTTTGGAAATACTTTTATTTTTTCTGTATTAATACCCAACTTATAAACCTGAAGTTCTGCATTCAGAAGAGCAGAAAAACCCCATTGTGAGATGATTGGTTATCATCTTGACTGATTCACAGCTTTCAATTTATTATTCAGAGCATGTAGTTACAAGCAAGGTAGTTACACTACAGAATTATATATTAAAAAAACCCCAAAGCATTAAATCACTTGAACCTCTTCTGTAACAGTCTTTTGGTTAGGTTTTAATTTTAAAGTGAAAATATATTCATTGCAGTGGTTTCCATTGAAGAAGGTGAGCCTCTTTAATAGAAACTAAAATACATTTTGGGAGAGTTTAAATACAATATGGATAAACTGCATAAGAGCCCTGAATGGGATATTCAGCCTATTCAAGCAAATTTCATTATCTACAATTTTAGATGACTTTGCAAAACCACCTATTTTAATAATTCCTTCCATCTCTAATAGCACAATTCAACACATGTTGTTGAATACTCTGAAATCTCCAGGACCTCAACGTCAACTTCACAGAAACTGATTAGTATATCCACTAATTGGATCTTGCCTCAGAATCTTTACTTCTCAAAAGAAAAAATTATCCTGGAGAAGTATCTCGTTGAAGTTAATTGAGGAGACTGTTGATGCTTTTGAAGGCATTTTGATATTGCACTATGTGAAAGTATAAGAAGAGTTTTGAAGTTAAATATTCTTATTGAGAAGACTGGAGGGTCTTTTATGCTCTGAGATAACACAGATTTTGCTGACATCAGTAGCAGAAGAAAGAGAGAATGGGGGGATGGGGGGGGAAAGGAAGAAATAACAACTGAACGGAATGCTAAAAAGAGAAGGCTACTTTTTCTTCCAGAATAATGGAGCCACGTTTATACATTTGTACATTTGTTTTTTTTTTTTTAACTATAAGGCTGTAGAATTCACCGTGAAGTATATGTGAAAATAGGTGTTTTTTCGTTGGTTTTTTTAAAATTTTATTTTTTAGGGTTTTTTTTTCACTTTTTGCTTTTGGCCTGCATTTCTGTAATCTTAATCTTGAAACCTCCATTTTTATTTTAGCAGGATGCCTTTTGATGTTTGTTTCTTGATTTATCTGTTGCCAGAGAGAAATGGGGTGCAATCTATATTTCTATCTCAATCTCCTGTATGACATGCTAAAGAAAAAAATCAGTATATTTTTGGACAATCCATTTGCATTTCTCTTGTCTAAGAAACAATGTACCTCTTTCCATTCAGATTTTCTGTTTATACATTTAATAGTTTTTCTCCACATGGAGGTTTTGAGAATACAGTTTAGAATATAGAACATTTCATAGAATGGTTTATTTTAGAAGAGCTGTTAAACATCTCTAAAGACCGTTAAAATGTCTTTGTCAGAGCAGTCTCCTTCAAGGTGGAGAAATTGAAATTAAATAAGCATGACCATTATCTATTCAGTCTTGGGTATTCTTCATTCTACTGAATTATATGGTGACCACAATTCGAATTTTGAGGTGGTCTGATCATCATTAGTGGATAAAATTACTTTTTCCGTTTGTGTGTATATGACAGTACAAAACACTCTGGGAATATCTCAAATAAGCTGAATCTGCTGATCTGGAGTTATCTTGTTGGTGGCACCACTGGGAAAAGGCACCAGGCTTCTTGACCTGTGATATACTTTCATCAGGACCCAGTTACCACTTACTGCTGGAGAGTTCTGAGAAGAGTCATTAGTTAATACTGGAAACTTATCCTGGGGTGCAAATTTCACCTTTCTTTATATAGAGTGGAGTCTTATTTATGTATTATGTAGAGGCCAAATGATCTCACAGTCTACCACATGACATGACAGTGCCTGAAATATACTTCCCCTTAAAAAGTGCCTTTCATCGGGAAAGGGAAGGTTTGAAGAATGGTGGCCAGACTAGCCCTTTCAACAGGACGAAATCATCATTTTGGTGTAGGTTTATGATGAAAGCAATTCCATTCAGTCACAGGCAGTTGATTTACACATCCACACCAAATCATATTCTGTCTGGAGCCATGGTTCTTAATTGCTTGAATAGAAAGTGCCTTCCTTAGAGAGGCAAGTTCTGGTGTCGTCAGCAATGCTACAAACAGCAATACATTTTATGATCAGAGAAACTCAACGAAATTAAAACCCTTAAGTAAAAAGAGGCTGAAAATTTTCCCCGGAGACTTTATAAAAGCAGTATATTTTGATACACTTTGAGTCAAGTAGCTAGTAAGTAAAATCTGATTTGATATATTTCCAAATACAGGTCTGTTGAGGAAAGCAAGCTAAGGAGAAAATCTTTTTGCGAAGCACTGACTCACTTGAGCATGTATGCACAATGAAACAGTTTTTTGCCTTTTAGAAAATTTGATTATTATGGTCAGCTGGCAGCCTTGATTCCTGTCTCTTAAGTCTTAGTACTCTCTTACCTCTTCTTACCTAACAGTTCCCAGTCTTAGTCTCTTCTCCAAGCCAGTTGATTCCAGTTTTTTTCACTGTCTTTCAGTTGCCTTAAGCCAACTTCTACACTCTAGAACCCAAGGTGCAAACTTTTGCTTTAACACCACTAAGTCCTGTGTTTGTCTCTTTCAGTCTTTATTTGTACCAGCTCTACCTAGTAGAATAGTTAAAGAGATTCATTTTCTTTTACAGCTTTCCTGTCAATAGTTCCAACATTTTCCTTCCTTTGTAATGAATGTACTTTCATCAATACTGCCTGCCTCTGGCTTTTCTCCTCAACATGTGCATTGCCAAAGCTCCATTGATTTTTAATGACCTAATAATCTGCTGCATCTCAAAACTGCAGTTGCAAGGACAGGTCAATTCATCCAGGTGGAAACATGCAGTAGAAATGGAATCACAGAGAAAATCAAGTACTAAAAATCTAACTTGTCTCAACTGAGCAAGCAAAACCTGCAATTTTTCAGATTTATCCTAAGGCCAAACCTGTGTGGATTTTCAGACAATTAAAAAAAA
>WEKY01007061.1:6721-18875 GCA_013390045.1 Picathartes gymnocephalus | reverse complement strand
AAAAAAAAAAAAAAAAAACCCCAAACAAACCAAACCCCAAAACCCCCCTTTCTTACCCAAGATTCATTTACATAGAGATTTTTAAAATACTTAATAAAACAGAAGTGCTAGCCTCATTTAGAACAAGGAAATTGTTAACATTATAGTAACAAGCGGTCTGAACCAATTAATCTTATAACTTCTATTACCAAGAATGACTGAAGTATTCTTTCTGGACTCATCTGTTGAGAAAACAGTCCTGATTATTGAAAAGACCATTTTATCAATTAACATAATTTTGAAATTCAAAGACACGTAAAATAGATTTTGTATTTAGAAAGTTGGAGGAACTGAAAGAATAAGCAGTGGTTTCATCCTTACATGGTAGAAGGCATAGTTAGAGAGTGAATAATGTGAACTATTTTCTGAGGCTGTAATCCTGCAAAGAGAGTTTTCAAAATGAGAAGGATACTCTGAACTTAAATTTGCCTTTACTAAAAAATGTTTCTTTAAAATTGTATGTCTTTGAGTTTAAAAGCTCTAGATGTCCAGAGCCACGTTCTTTATCTTTTACCGTGAGACAGTTTCTCAAGGAAGGAAATACACAATATAAATAAGAGTGCTGGAATGAACCCTAAATGTTTCCTGTAAAACTACTTTCTAAAGCTGCCCAACTAATTTTTAAAACTAGAATCAGTCTTTATGTATTAATAGAAGCAGTCTTGGAGGATTTGCTAACATACAACTAATCCTTCTCTTCCCTTTAGGAACATAATGCAATAGCAGGTGAGGAATACTTTGCCCCCTCACTTTCTTACCTTGAAGGGACTACAAGCTCATGGTTTAAATTCTGTGAATTAATTCATACATTTGCAGGAATATCTCATTGTTTCCAGGCTTCTGAAGCTCAGAGGATTTTTACTTTTACTTACTGTACTTGAAATTAAATCTTCAGAGTCCTTGGGGTCTTTCAGCCCCCGCATCCAAGCAGAAGAGGGTGGGTGAAGTGTACAGAGATTAAAATTTCCATCGTTTTATCTAGGTAGAATTCATCTATGTGCAACAGAAAGCAAATTAAAAAAAAATTAGTCTAGAGGACAACATATGGGTCCAGAGCAATTTTTTTCTTTCTACATCAGTCCATAAGAATGACTTAGATTGTTACATACAAAAGTAGCTGACTATTTTTCAAAATAATCTGTGAGATGACCTCCTGACTGATTCACAGCTATAGTGTTCATTAAACATTTAAATTTCTCATGTCTTTTTCACAGATGTTGGTCAGCACTCCCCCAAGTATAGCAAACCTGAGAGTTTGCTGGCTCTGAGAGGGATCTCCCTCACAGGGAGGTTGCTGACCACATCCTGCTGTGGTCCTGGAGAACTCAACAGGTCTCAGTTTAGGGCTGCTGCTTAGAGGGTCACAAGAGAATTGGCTTTAGGCATAGTAACTTTCCATCTTGGCCACAGTTTGGGTCAGTAACTTTCTTTAAAGGTTAGATAACAAAACTGTTGTTCTGCTCAGGTCATTATTTCATTAGTTTAGGCAAGAAAAATGAGTTTCCAAGACTGTTCATTAAGAAACAGTTGGCCCGTTGGCCAATGTAAGGTCATGGGAGCAGGCAATACTTGTGATGAGCTCAAGGCTGGGGCCTATGAGTATTTCTGAGATCATTGTGCATCTCTGGGAGGAGGGAGAGATGCACCGCCTCAATGAGATTTTGTTGAAGTTTTTATTCAGGAAACTACTCTGTGAGTCTTTTGCTCTAAATGCACCCAATCAAGTTTGTGTTGCATACTCATTAAATACTTTACTAACAATAGGTTTTGATTCAAGAATGAAACTGTATTCCTATTTACACAGCTTTTTTTCATAAACATAGTCTTTCTAGCATTATATGGCTATAACAATTTGACTTCAGCCTGTCCTTATTGCTTTTCATTCTCTTAAAAATATTATTAGAAACAACCATCACAACTTATATCAGATGTCTATATTACTAACTCTATATCTGTGCTTTCCATGTAGTATATGCAGCACCTTAAAATTCTATTTTTTCTCACTGTTTTAGGAATTTCAAAGAGATTTAATATAAATTCATCAAAAATAACACTCACAGGTTGTGCTGTTTGCTTGCCCACCAATATGATTTATAAAAATCAGAGGTATCCATTCTTGTTTGTCTTATATGGATTATTTCATTATGGATTTTTCTCAGTGCTGTAGGATCTGCATACTTAAATTTGGGGTTTCTTATTGGATGATTGATAATTATCTTTGAAACACTATGGCTTTGGTTTTTAATATAAAGAGTGTGCCATAAGCATTAGGTCAGTAGTTGCCCACTTCTGTTTCATATTCCATTTATAGCTAATTCCACTGATTTTGATAGTTGTTTTTCATTCTATATGCAGGATGATCTAGGGTGGCCAGTTATCTTTTGGACAGAAAACAGCACTGACAGAAGTAGTGGATATGAGATATAACAGTGTTTATATGTATTTTTTGTCAAGTCAAGAACCACGGTTGCCTCCAAGGAATGTTTTTTATCCTTGTAGACATTTTATAGTGTTACAGTTTTAGAGTTCTATACTAATGTATTTTTCTTCTAGTCTTTTTCTGTTTTTCTTATGTCAGAAAACAGCATGTGGTTTTTTGGGTTTTTTTTTTTTGTTTGTTTGTTTGTTTGGTTTTTTTTTAATTGAGAACACAAGTTGAAATACGTGTCAAGAAACTCTTTTGGTTCCTAATTTTATTAGAATCTTTTGGATTTATTTACACTTCTTCAAGAGATATTACAACAGATCTGAAATTAGTCCAGGCACTATTTTATCATAGAATGTCATGAGTCCAAGATTTTTCAAGGTACTTCCATATAATATTTATATGATCTAAGTATAGCATGAGTGAGAGCAGTGAAGATGCTGATCATTAGGAAAAAAATAAACTTTGTTCCTCAGACGAAGTGTTGTTGGGGGTCTTTAGTTAAACACTTGCCATCCATGAGATAGTATTCCGTGTCTGATCTAGAAAAAGAAGGATCTTCAGCTGAAGAGTTTTCAAACAGATACAGACAACATAGGTCATCACAGATCTCTACAGACATGATATTCCTGACCTCATTCAACTGTTAAAGCATTTTTTTACACTGTAACAGATATGCATATATCCCATGAAGTATTGCCATGGAAAGAGAAAAAAAAAGCATTATCCATAAAAAGCAATGATCAAGTTATCCCTTTGCACAGTGGAAGAAATTATATCTTGCTGCAGAAATTTGATGTGGTTGGGTGCAATTTCTTGCTGCACTGTATACTGTTAGAAATGTGGAATTACACACGGTTCAAAAATTAATTTGTGCAGAATGGATATATACCAACCATTTTCTGTGCTTCATTATTTATATTTCTGTAAGATAGTACTTAGTTTCAATAAAAAAACCCAAAAAACCCCAAAACAAAACAACAGCAAAAAAAGCCAGAAAACCAAACAACCAACAACAACAAAACAAAACAAAAAAAACCCGGTGAAGTTCATCAGATTTCCAAACTTGCTTTTCTTATGAGGCTTCAGTTACTGACCATGGTGTTTCTCATGCGAGTGGTGATAGTCATGACTATTACCTAGCCTAACATACATTTAGGGATCTGCATAAATTTCACGTGATTAGATTTATGCAATTCCGAATTAAGCTGTTGTTGTGAAGATTGGAAATTTCATTTTTAGTGATTACATTGCATGCATTGCACTTCCTGAGGTCAGCTCAGCTGGTTGAGCTCTAATGCCATATTGGCCGTTCACGTGAGAGTTGGGCTTGAAGATCCCCTGGGTCCCTTCCAACTCAGAGCCTGCTCTGTTCCTGCTTATGGTTCTAGTGATGAACTTTCAGTTCTAAACTGCAATGAAAGGCTTATTTAGCTGCTTGGAGTGTTTTATTGGCACAAGCATGTCAGTAGAAACAATTTTTGTCCGCTGTAATAACATGAAGTGCCTTGGTATCATTTTTTTTAATGAATTTTTATTTGTATGTATAGTTTTTTAAATTAAATTCCTAACAAAGTAGCTAAACTTGTTCAGAATTTTTTGAAAAACTTATGGGGTGGTAGCAAATGGTAACTTATGGTCTTCTGTAGCAAATGCATTTCTTGCTTCTCTTCTGTCCTCGTTTTCTACTGTTATACTAATCAATAATGTTGATTTCTCTTGACTTTATGCAGTAGACAAGAAATGGGATTTCTCTTCTTTTAAGAGACACTTGGCTTCTAAAAAATAATTATAAGGTTGGCCTTTGGAGAAAAGAGAAATCAACAGTAATGCACTTTTGCTTGGTTTTAAAAAGTTATGATTTTGCATGTGTTTTTGAGCTTTTTCAAGTTCCTAGAATGGTTTTCACAAAATGTGTGTCTATGGGTTGCTCAAGCCTAGCATTGCATGTAGTATAAAGGTTTGTTGGTTTGGGTTTTTTAAATGTCATATTTTCCATAGATTCTCTGTGAAGTCAGCAAGTAGCTTTCCACTTTTTTGAGTATATAATTTTATTTATTTATAAATATCTCATTATTTTTATCATTCACTATTCAGAACACTTTATAGGGATTATGAATACCACTGTAAAATATGTAATTGAATATGAGATTTTGTTATTTCCCTCCATCTTAACTGATCTTGGTCAGTTAACTGATTTTGTATTACTGAGTACTTCTATGTATTGGCCATCTGCTTTTCATTTTTTTGTTTGTTTTTAGAATGCAGTGGTCAATTTATTCCTTTGTAGATCTGTCTGAGTAGATGCTATTTTCATTGCTCTTACAGTTTTGGTTTTGATCAGTTTTTAGAAAGCGTTGAAGAAAAGACATTTAGCACCATGCGGATGGGGGCTGGAGATCTTGAAAACTACCAAACTGCTTTAGAAGAAGTGCTCACGTGGCTTCTCTCTGCTGAAGATGCATTACAAGCACAAGGGGATATATCCAATGATGTGGAAATTGTTAAAGAACAGTTTCACACCCATGAGGTATATGTTTGTACTAAGTTTTCAAAATGTATTTATTTTATTCTATTTTCTTTGCTTGTTTTTTTGGTATTTGTTTTGGGGTTGTTTTTTTTGTTGTTGTTGTTGGTTTGGTTTGGTTTGGTTTTTTTTTTTAATTAATTCTGATTTGGAGAATGTAAACTGGAGATTCTGCCCTAGAGTCATAGGGTTTAGGATGGAAAAGACCCTTAAGATCCTCAAGTCCAACAATTAACCTAACACTGCCAAACCCACCACTAAACCATGTTCCTAAATGCTGCATTTACACATCCAAGGACAGTGACTCAAACACTTCCCTGGGAAGCCCATTCCAGTGTTTGACAACATTCAGTGGAGATGTTTTTTTTTTTTTCCTAAAATCCAATCTAAACATCTTCTGGTGCACCTTGGGGCCATTTCCTCTCATTCTGTCATTTGTTACTAAACCCTCCTCTTTGCAACCTTCTTTCAGATAGTTGTAGAGATCTGTAAGGTCACCCTGCAGCCTCTTCTTCTCCAGACTAAACTTTTTGCCCTTTGACAAAAATGAAAGCGTTTATTTCTGGTTTGTGTTACAAGGTTTGGTGAGGGATTGAAAAAATTAAAACCTAGGTTGAAAATCATGTTTGCAAAATGATGCAATTCTGTTCTTTCATTTCAAAGAATGCAACTGAAAACTGGATTTTTCTTTTTTAATTTTTTTTTTTGTCAGGGTTTTATGATGGAGTTAACAGCACACCAAGGACGTGTTGGTAATGTTTTACAAGTTGGAAGTCAACTTCTATCAACTGGAAAACTTTCAGATGAGGAAGAGAACGAAATCCAAGAACAAATGAATCTACTTAATTCTCGTTGGGAAAGTCTCAGGGTAGCCAGTATGGAAAAACAAAGCAAGTAAGTAACATGTCAGGTGAAATAATATATATTGATTTTTGACTGAAACAGTCCTGAAATTGACTAACAGTTGGGATTTTCCTTCACTGTGAACAAAACTCCATCTTGTATCTGTTTTAACCTGAAATTTGATGTGTAGTGATTTTGAACCTTCGATGTTGTTTGGAGCCTGGAAGCCCCATAAGGCAGCAGCTATCAACAGCTTGGACACAGATAACACTTTAACCAAAATTTACCAAGCCTACCTCATCTTTTTCCAGTTGTTTCAACACATATTGTATTGCACGATATTGAGCTACAAAGGAGAGGATCTTTGCAAAGATGGAAAAGGAAAAGGGAAACAAATCTTTTAAGGCCTATAAAACTCAATCCCATTAAAAGAATAAATGGGAGCTTAGCTTTCCTGGAGATATTGCCATGGTTTTATCTGAGTACAAATTACACTATTTAAAAAAGGGCAAGTACTACAGCTTAAAGTTGAACTTCAAGTAGAAGTAGAGGAATAATCTATTAAATAGTCACATTAATCTTTGGAGATTTTAATATTATTATATCAGATTTTGATTTACATAATACCATCTGGGACAAGAAATCCATAAACGTAAGAGCTTGTGATTGTGCCACAGAGGAGTAATTTGGTTTACAGGATACAGAGATACAGTATATATTTTTTTACTTTCTTTGTAAATATATATTGAACATATTCAGTTATTCGTCTTGCTCCTCTTTGAGCTTTTTCCAGCTCTACCTTACCTTTTGGATTTGAGGGGTTTGCCCATTGCATTAAAAAGCAAACTGTGATTTTCGACAATTTCATTACATAACTCTCTTTCTTGCAATATATTCTTAGCAATTCCAAACACTTGTTTTCTTTTCAGCTTGCTACTTAATATTGAGATTGTTTCCTTTATTCTGTCCTCCTTTGACAATAAAATTGTTGATGGGTTTCAGATGTTTCAACCTAAGTTATTCCAGTTTTAGTATTTTCTTGGAGAGCAAATTCTATGATGCTTTATTGTAGGGATTTATTTGCCATGCTAATTTTCATTTAAATCAACACAAGTAATTAGCTATGTCTCCGAGTGGTACTTTGCCTACTTGAAATATCCTTTAACACCAGTTGTTAAACCCAACCCCCAGATGCAGCTGTAGGTCATTGCCTGGGGAATTGAATGGCCTAGTGTCTTCTGAAACAGGTCATATTTGGGTAATATGAATTCAGTAGAAGACATAAAATGATAGGGGCTTCACAGAGAATGTTGTGCTACTATTTAATTTCCTATACGAAAAGAATCCACGATGAATTCAATGCGATTTGGGATATAGGGCAAGAGAAAATTTCTCAGGAGTGATATACTTAGATACAGTTAATTCTGGCCTTTTGGTCAAACCCCTGTGTTTCAAGAAACCGTCTGGAGGATGATAAAGAGCTTTCATATCACAATGTAATATATTTCTGGGTTATTATATATAATTTAAACTCTCAGAATCCATCTTCTACTTCAGTTTAAAGCAGAATCTTCTGAGCACATTGCTGTAATCTTGTCCCTAAGGCAACAGTGACATGTTTAGCCAAACAGAGATGGTTTTTGTGAAGATGAGAACAGCAAGGCTGTCTGACCTCTGTAATGGTAATAGCAAGTGTGGAAAAAGGTACCACATTTTACAGCACAGAGAAAACAAAAGCAAGCAGTAAACAAGGACAGGAGGAAGATATACTGATAAAGATGCTATAAAAGTGGAAGTGTCTTAGAAAAAGTGATCCACGAGGTCAGAATGTCAGACGAAATTTGGAAAACAACAATGCCTTTGTGTAAAAGCTGCCCAGATTGGATTTCTCATATATTCACTATGTATTGAAAGTATTTGACTCTTCTAATAAGCAGTGCACTAGCATGCTGGAGGAAAACTGTCTGTTTTTTCTTGATTTCTTCCTCCTGGCCTTTCCCAAACAGGATTCTATACAGTAAAGCATCTCAGTGATAAATATGCCACTGTAGAGAAAAACAATGCAATCTACCACTTTATAGGGAGTCCTACAACTTTTAAAACACATTCAATTCAATGAAAAAGTTGGATTTTTTTAATTTGAAACTTATGAGAGCTGTACTATAAACAAAAGTTTTTTATAATTTCCTGAGGTATATAAATAAATACTAATCCCTCATATCAGACGTTTGTAAAAGTATTTTGAAAAACTGGTGAATGGTGAGAAAGAAGAAGCATTCTTTTACTTAGGAATAAACTGTGATTATTTTTGGTGATTATTTAATGTTTAAGTTTATGCTCCTTACTTCAGAATAATATCCAAAATTATGTATAATACGTATTTCATTGTATGTTCATCTTCTTAAATTCAGTTTACTTTAACAGGTTTTCTGTACAATTTATTTAATTTATTGCTAAGTGGATACCTCCAGGATGACGGATTGTACTTTACAATAGCTTAGTTTAGAACATCAAGTAAGACAATAAAATACACACTTGAAAGTGAAGGACTGAGATCTGAGATCCCTATAATCCCTTGTGAACCATGGGTTTATTAAAACAGGGTATCATCTTTCTGTAGTCTATCTATAATTAAAAGAGAGGTTAGGACGGAAACAACACTATATGAGTCCTCTGGTCATTTTAATTAATCTTTAGGATATGACTAGCAGTTTAAAAAAAAAAAAGTGAAAAAAACAAATCTGAAATCATAGAATGCTGTTGATGAAGATTTTGTTTAGGAAAGTTTAGAGAATTTCTAAAGAGGCAAGTGTAACTGGAAATCTATAATGAATTTCTGGTCAGATCATTTTGCATCTATCTATGTAATTTGATTAGGCAAAACTGATGTATTTCCTGGTTAATTTTTCAGAGTATTCTCCACTGAATAACTGAAAATATAATTTCTTTTGGTATTTATTATCCAAAATTAGAGAAAGCCTGGTAAGGTCACCTGTTTGAGCAGTTTTTAAAATGCTTGTAGTGGATTACAAAAGCTTTAAAACAGAGTGTAGAAATTTTAAACTCCAGCTCTAATAGAAATGCAACTGGAAGACAAAGCTTTATCAGCCAGAATATTACATGATGTAGTCAGTTCCTAAAGAAAAAGCTTCAAAACAGTTTGTCTAAATCAAAACTATTTCAAAAAATTTTCAGTTACTTTTTCCATAGAATCACGGAATTTGCTGGTTTGGCAGGGACCCATCGGGGTCATGGAGTCCAACTCCTGGCCCTGCACAGACACCCCAAGTGTCACCCCATGTGCCTGAGAGCATTGTCCCAACACTTCTTGAGCTCTGCCAGGCTGGTGCTGTGACCACTGCCCTGGGGAGCCTGTTTCCCTTTCAAAGCATTTATTTCTGTTCTGCCTTCAAATGTAACCTTGTGAAAATTGCTTAATATACGGGGCAGATATTTCTGCCTCTTGTTTCCTTCACTTATAAATTCTAATTATTTTTCTTTGTTTTACAGTTTACATAAAATCCTAATGGATCTTCAGAATCAGCAGCTAGCCCAGCTAGCTGATTGGCTGACAAAAACGGAGGAAAGGACAAAGAAAATTGATTTGGAGCCCTTAGGTCCAGATCTCGAGGACCTAAAGCGTCAAATAGAAGAGCATAAGGTATGCTGTGGTGTGCTTCTAAAGGCATAAAAACCAAATTGGGTGTTTGACATTTTGAAAGCTCTACTTCTGCCATTAGAGCATAGCAAAGTAATATGAAATCTTGATTTAATATTTATTGTTCTGTACAGTTAACAAGCTTTCGTAGACTTATTTTATCACAACTGTAGGTTTTATTCGGATATTAAAAAAAATTGCTTTTTATGTATAAGGAATATAGTAGGATATGCAAGGCAACTGTAACGTCTTTTCATTACATTACAGTAAAAATGTATCAGGGTTTTTTTAATACCTATGTGTTCTTTCTGCCTCTTACTTTTTTCTCTTACATGTTGTTGCAGCAATGATGCAGTAGTCAGACCACATAATATTGTTACGACTCCAGAGATTCTGAATATATATTTGCACTGAATATATATTGTGCACTGTAAAATGCACTACTTTCTAACAGTAGAAAATACTTTTTGGTAGTGTATTTAAATAACAAAAAAAAACCCCAAACAAACTCATGAATAGAATATAAGATGGAATTTGGCCAATTTTTTTGCACATTACATGATGATAATTTTTTAATTGGAAGAATTAAGAACTTACAAGAGGATAGCTTGTGTAATAGATTCATTCCATTTATTGGATTAGATTGCTTTGCCTCAATTTAAATTGAAATATAAATTTAAAAATAAATTTATGTATGTGTTATGGCACATGATGATGATAAGGAAACAAAAGAATATAGAAAACAGAGGTGATTTGTGAGGTGATTTAAGGTGGTGACCTGTTGATGTTTCTACATCAATGGCTCAAAGCAGTTCCTTTCCATGGTATCTTGAGAGATTTTAACACCTGATGCTTCATGGCCTGTGTCACTGCTAATCTGGGTTTTAGAGGGCAGATCATCCTGAAAAACAATTCAAACTGAAATCAGCTTTTACAGTTCTTCTGAAAAGAGGTCAAAAGCAGCAAAAGACTTCATGATGCACTTGTGCGTTAAAGATGATTTCTTTGCATTCTGATTAAGGAGTGCTACTAAAGAAGAATACAAATTCTACAGCTCCTGCTGCTGTTTGTGCTGTCTGTGCTTGCCCTGTGATGAGACAATAAATTTCAGTATGTGGGTTTGCTAGCTAAGGACATTTTCTGACATTAAATTTTCTTCTTAAAAAAGACAGCAGGTAATTATGAAATGGTAATTAGAGAAAGAAACATGAAAGATTTTGAATACATCAGTACTAAGACCTGAATAACTTTACTCCTATTTCTATGCATTTTATGCTTGAATACTAACATAAAATGTAATCCTTTTATTTATGCAATCTCTTTATGCTGCTTCTTTCTAATACTGAGAAAAATGGATATTTAGTTTGTATTTGAACATTCTGAGTGAAGATGTGCAAAAATCTCTCTTCCACACACCAGTTCTTTATTTTTGGTGTATTGAGTTAGTGAACATTATTTATTTATGCATATTACTTTTCAAATCTGTTTCATGTGCAAGAGGCTATTTAGCTAGAAATGTAGGAAATAAAATGTTTTGGATTTAATTTTAATCGCATTTCTATTCATTTATCATTTGCCTTATTCAAAAGTCAAAGAATAGGGTTTTTCATTCTTTCAATTATTGATAGAAAATTTCATATAATTTTATTGTATATTATATACAGCAAAGCTACCTCCTATAACAAGGGTTAAAACAATGGAATTTTAGTAGGACAGCTATTGCTTCATTCATTCAACAAGCAAACAAAAAAGTGAAACCCACCTCCCTTCGTATTTTCTTAGTTCACATGAGTCTGGTTGTATCAGAAACCAATGATTTGTAAATTTGTAAGAGGAACCAAAAGTTAGATGATATAAAAGGCAATCATAATTCCAAATTAAACAGACTTAAGCAAACATGATAGATTTGGATTGTTCTCATCTTGTCTCTGTCTCCTCTTTACCCTTATAATTCTGCCTTTCTCTCTTTACCTGTTCATTAGTAGCTACATTTCACTCTATTTATTTCATGTTATGTATCCCCCTTTGACTTATGATTTCCATACCTCTGATTTCTTTATTCAATGTATTTTAAAATGATGTAGCAAAAATATTGGTCTGGAGTTCTTGTGGCTGACACTTCAGTTTCTCTGCTGGGTCATAGAAAATAGCAGAAAGCAAACAAATAACCCACTAATGTGTGTTGGGAATGGCGCCCAACGCTCAGACCAGAGAAAGAACACAACGCTCTTTCCAGCAGGCTGCTTAGTTCCGAAGTGTATGAGGTAAATAGCTTGGCAGTACTGAAAATTTTCTGCGTGGACTGAAGTGGTGAACTCCAGAAATTTTTGTGTCATTAGGAAGGTACGGATTTCTAATCTTGCACAGTTAATATATTTTGGAATAATAATTAAACATTTCAGTAAAGAAGTACTGTTTTTTGCAGTAGTGTTTTAAGTATTCTGTCTCCTGTTACAATTATCCCTTCCTTATAATTTTGTAAAGGAAGAAAGCTACTTTTCTGAAAATCTAAGGACTGTTGAGCTGTCTAAGCAGCATATTGTATTGGAAATGTTATAACTAATTTAAAAATTGTGCTTTTTAATTGCACTGGTTTTATTATTCCAAGTTATTATTATACCATATATAGGTAGTAGATTTTTATAGCTTCATTAACTTTCTA
>WEKY01007060.1:0-20786 GCA_013390045.1 Picathartes gymnocephalus | reverse complement strand
ATGAGTTCCTCGGTCTCCTCCTGGCCAGGTCCTGTCAGGTGTGTGTGAAGCCGCTGTAGCAATGACTGTCACACTCTCCTTTCCATGGACACCGCGGGGTTTTTCTGGGATGTCTCCTCTCAGGTGGCCCGGAATCCTCCCAGCTGGTCCCGGCAGAGGCTGTTTCCTTCACCGTTCCCAAACTGAAGGACAACACCACCTACACCATCTCCGTGTCTGCGGTGGGAAAGGGACAGCAGGGAAACCCCGCGGTCCTCACCGCCAAAACCTGTGAGTGTGGGATCCACGGATTGGGATAAAAGCACCTCCATAGGGGAGCGGAGGAAAAGGAGCAATTTCGGCAGGTGGACACCTTATTCCTGGAATTCCGGAATATTTGGGGTTGGAAGGGACCTTGAAGATCATCCACTTCCAACACCTTCCACGGACCAGGTTGCTCCTAAACCCCGTCCAACCCATCTTTGTTTCTTCCCAGATCCCACCAAAAAGCACCCATCGGTCCTTTTACCTTACTGCTCTGAGGAATTTTGGGATTTCCCTGTCTTCCCCTGCCAATAATCCCCATTTCTGGCACACATTGTCTTGGAATTCCTTCTCTGTGCAATATCTTGACCATTTCCAGCAGGCAGAGGCCAACATCCCTCAAGAGCTGTGCCAAAACGGGCAGGTTCGGAGATCAAACAGTGGGGAAAGTCAGGGATGTGGAGCCAACGCTGGGATTTCAGGGAGCATCCGGAAAAAAAAGTCACAGTAAAAAACTCCATTACCCATCCCAAACCCTCAAATTTCAGCCGGTTTAGAGTCCAGACTGAAGATCTGGAAAAAATTTCCACCAATTCCCGCCGAATGAGGATTCAGCTTCCTGGGAAACGCCCGAAGCACTGGAGGAACTCCTTCCTCTCACCAGAAGCACGGAATTCCGGAGGGAAAAACGTTCCCAAAGCTGTTTTTCAGCCCCTGAGCTTTGTTCCTTGCTTTTCCAGCGGTGGATTTGCCCAGAGTGACAGAATTCACCGTGCGGGAGGCTGCGGATTCCAGCGTTTTGCTGTCCTGGGATGCTGTTGCTGGAGCATCCCGGTATTTGCTGGCATGGGGGTTATCCTCAGGTAACGTTTGGTGTGGGAAGGAAACCCTGATCCATCTCCTGAACCCCTCTGGATCCTGTTTTCCATGGATTCCTTCACCTCAGCTTCTCCATTTGGCCGTAAAAGAGGGGAAAACGGGAGCTGGAGGAAGGCTGACAAAATGTCACACTTGGCCTTGGCAAAATCCTTGGGGGAAGGAAAAAAGGAGGGGTGGGAATAGCTCAGGAAAAAGGAATTTTGGCATTATCAGCATCCCTTCCTGTCCATCAAATCCACCAAAAAAAAGGTGGATTTTCATCATCCGTAGAGCCTCGTTTTTATCTGTTTCAAATCTCTGCTCCAATGGGAAGAGCTTTTAAAAATTCCTCGGTCGTCCCTCACCATTCCTTTTCCCAACCGATTTGGCTTTTCAGGATTTGCCCTTTTAAAGCGCCGACTCCACGATTTTTCCCTGGATTGCACTAAAATCCTCTTTGAACTTGAAATTTCCTCTCCCCGTGGCTTCAACCTCCAACCTTATTTTTAGGATCAGTTCATGTCCACAAGTCAATAAAGAAACCAAATCCAACAGAATTCCCTGTGCTCCCTGCAGTGCTTTTGGAGCTACCAGGAACTTTAATTTTTTTTTTTTTTTTTTTTTTTAATATTCCAAGGATATTTTAGGGTTGGCAGCTCCACACTGGCAGGATGTGTCACTCCGGATGAAGCGCCCGGTGGCAGCAGCATTTTTTGGGGGGGGATAAATATTATGGAAAAATGATTTGGGACTGGAGAATTTGGATCTCTGGGGTGATTTTAATGATCTAAAGTAACTTCTCCCTTCCTGTGCAAATATTGATCCGGAAGGACTCCGAAATCCCTGATTTCAGAGTTGTCTGGGAATCAGGAATGGATAATCCCACGTCTGGCAGTCCCTCCATGCCCTCCCTCCATCGATCCTGCTGGAATGGGTTTATAAATATTGATTTCCCATCAGCAGCAGCGGAATCCTGACCCCGCCTCTCCATAGGAACAGATTTGAGTAATTCCAGCTTTTCCTGATTAATTATCCCAGCAGCCAACATTGCTGTATAAAAGCAATTAAGAATTCGGCCCTTTTTTTTTTTTTTCGGTCTTGATTAATTTTCCTCCGCACTACTTGATTTTTGTCCTAAACGGACTTTATTTTGTTATGCATTTCCCTTGCTCCTTTTTGAGCTCATTTCATGCCCTCTTCCCTGCTGGTTCCATCCAGCCTGTCCCATAAAAAATTGGATCCCTTTCAACTCCATTTGGGATCATTCCGCCTATGGATCAGACAAAATAAACCAATTATGGCTATTTTGACTCAGCTTCCCAAAAAGAGGGAAGCACAAGAGTTTAAATAAAATTTCAAGAGGGATTTTACTAATTTTTTTAAAGGAGGAAAAAAAAAATTCCAAAAATTTTTCTGGAGAATTGAGAACAACAAACTGGATTTGATCTTTGAAGATCTTTTCCAACTTTAATTCTACGAGTTGATGACAATGAAGCAGATTCTTTGCACCGATTTTATTTCTTGCCATAGAAACTGAGCTTTTTTCGTGATTTTTTTTTTCTTTTTTAAGTAAAATGTTATTTCAGAATGAAAAAGGTACAGATTTCACTTTGAACGGTGTCAAATTCATAATTTATTATTTCTAAAATAAGGCACTTAGGAAATGTCTGTCATTGTGATGACTTTTTTTCCTATCATTATTTTAAAAATCAAAACTATGAATTGTGTGCAACCGAATCTCTCAGTCAAGTTTGATTTTATTTTTCATCAAACTTTCCATTCATTCCCAAAAAAAGAATCTTGTTTCTATCCATAAGAACCACCGGATAGAAATTGATCTCTCAGCCTTGGGCACCACCTGCACCAAATCCCCTAAATTTTGCCATAAATTCCAAATTTTTTTTCCTTTTAAATGCACAAAACCAACCTCATTCCACCTGGTTTAGGACCTGACCATTGCACTTTATAAATTATTTACTTTTGCCTCCAAATCCCGGGTATCGTCTGACCCCCAGATTCCTTTTCGCCAGCAGTGATGCCACAGAAATTGGAATTATTCCGAGTTTTTCTGGCTCCCGGTAACATTTCCTCCCATTTTCCACAGCTCCTCCTCTTTCCCAGGAATTGTTACCAGCAGCTTCCCGCTCGTATCGAGTGACAGGGCTGAGCTCCAAGGAAACATATTTCTTTTCCATAAAACCAAAGTTTGGAGACTCGGAGGGACCGGAGACAACGCTCCTTGGACAAACAGGTGTGGAGGATGGAGACCTGGATTGCAGTTTTCCCTGGAAAACTGCTCTTGAGGCTGATTTTTGGGTTTTTTTTACCCTTTTCCTCTTTGCTGGAGAGAAACATCGTGGCTATGACAGGTTTAAAATCCACCTTTTCTGTTTGGGTCCTGCAGCAGGAGCTCTCCGGGAGCCACCAACCTCTCCAGTGGCTCCTACACTGTTGGATGCCAGGAATTCTCCATCCAGATCTCCCGGCACTGTGGGGACCACTCCTCTCCCAGTGCCCACCAGCACAAAGCTCCCAGAGATGCCAGTACGGACCAGCGCGGTGTCGGCACCCCCAACAGCCCTGCCTGGGCCAAGTGAGTGTGGGGAGGAGGATGATGATGGTCATGGTGATGGGGTAGAGATGATGACGATGATCATGATGATGATGGTGGTGGTGTAGAGATGGTGGTGGTGATGGTGGTGTAGAGATGATGATGGTGGTGGTGTAGAGATGATGATGATGGTGTAGAGATGATGATGATGATGGTGATGATGATGATAGTATAGAGATGATGATGATGATGGTGATGGTGGTGATGACTGTAGAGATGGTGGTGTAGAGATGATGATGATGACAGTGGTGTAGAGGTGATGATGGTGATGATAATGTAGAAATGATGATGATGATGATGGTGTAGAGATGATGATGGTGGTGGTGTAGAGATGGTGGTGATGGTGTAGAGATGATGATGATGATGGTGATGATGATGATAGTATAGAGATGATGATGATGATGGTGATGGTGGTGATGACTGTAGAGATGGTGGTGTAGAGATGATGATGATGACAGTGGTGTAGAGGTGATGATGGTGATGATAATGTAGAAATGATGATGATGATGATGGTGATGATGGTGGTTATGAGGTAGAAATGATGGTGATGGTGGTGATGATGGTGTAGAGATGATGATGATGATGATGGTGATGGTTATGATGATGATGACAGTGTAGAGATGATGGTGTAGAGGTGATGATGATTGTGATGATGATGGTGGTGGTGATGATGTAGAGAGGATGATGGTGATGGTGGTGTAGAGATGATGATGATGATGGTGTAGAAATGATGATGATAGTCGTGTAGAGGTGATAATGGTGATGATGTAGAGATGATGATGATGATGATGGTGTAGAGATGATGATGATGATGGTGATGATGATGATAGTATAGAGATGATGATGATGATGGTGATGGTGGTGATGACTGTAGAGATGGTGGTGTAGAGATGATGATGATGACAGTGGTGTAGAGGTGATGATGGTGATGATAATGTAGAAATGATGATGATGATGATGGTGATGATGGTGGTTATGAGGTAGAAATGATGGTGATGGTGGTGATGATGGTGTAGAGATGATGATGATGATGATGGTGATGGTTATGATGATGATGACAGTGTAGAGATGATGGTGTAGAGGTGATGATGATTGTGATGATGATGGTGGTGGTGATGATGTAGAGAGGATGATGGTGATGGTGGTGTAGAGATGATGATGATGATGGTGTAGAGATGATGATGATGATGGTGTAGAAATGATGATGATAGTCGTGTAGAGGTGATAATGGTGATGATGTAGAGATGATGGTGATGATGATGATAGTATAGAGATGATGATGATGATGGTGTAGAAATGATGATGATAGTCGTGTAGAGGTGATAATGGTGATGATGTAGAGATGATGGTGATGATGGTGTAGAGAAGGTGATGATGAGGTAGAGATGATGATGGTGATGGTGATGATGTAGAGATCATGATGATGGTGGTGGTGTAGAGGTGATGATGTTGATGATAATGTAGAAATGATGATGATGATGGTGATGATGGTGGCTATGTGGTAGAAATGATGGTGATGATGATGGTGTAGAGATGATGATGATGGCATAGGGATGATGGTGGTGTAGAGGTGATGATTATGATGATGATGATGATGGTGTAGAGATGATGATGGTGGTGTAGAGGTGATGATGGTGATGATAATGTAGAAATGACGATGATGATGGTGATGATGGTGGCTATGTGGTAGAAATGANATGATGATGATGATGGTGTAGAGATGATGGGGTAGGGATGATGATGGTGGTGTAGAGGTGACGATTATGATGATGATGATGGTGTAGAGATGATGATGGTGTAGAGATGATGATGATGATGGCGGTGATAATGTAGAAATGATGATGGTGATGATGGTGATGATTATGTAGAGATGGTGATGATGGTGGTGGTGTAGAGATGATGATGATGGTGTAGAGATGATGGTGTAGGGATGATGATGGTGGTGTAGAGGTGACGATTATGATGATGATGATGGTGTAGAAATGATGATGGTGGTGGTGTAGAGGTGGTGATGATGATGGTGGTGATAATGTAGAAATGATGATGGTGATGATGATGATGGTGATTATTATGTAGAGATGGTGATGATGATGGTGGTGTAGAGATGGTGATGATGGTGGTGGTGTAGAGATGATGATGATGGTGGTGTAGAGATGATGATGATGATGGTGATAATGTAGAAATGATGATGATGATGGTGATGATGGTGATGATTATGTAGAGATCGTGATGATGATGGTGTAGAGATGATGTTGATGATGATGCTGTAGAGATGATGAGGATGGTGGTGGTGTAGAGATGATGATGATGATGATAAGGATGACGATGATGATGTACAAATAGTCAAAACTTCCAGAGGCCAAGATCATCTCTGATCCCAGGATCTAAAACTGATCTTAATTCCTTGAATAACAAGAGTGGGCAAGGTCAGAGAAGGCCCAAACCCCATAAATGCGGTGAAGGCCTCAGCCCTGCCCTGAGGGGTGAAGGTGCTGCTGCTCACCCCAAACTTGACATCACAAGATGTTTGGGGTTTGTTTTGTTGCTCTGAACACACAAAGCCCCAGGATTCTTCTTTAGGACCCCTGGGTTTACGGAATTCCTCTCTTCCCTCTGCAGTTTGTGGGAAGCTCAAGGCAGACGTTGGGTTCCTGGTGGATGAATCCTCGAGTATGGGCCAGAGCAACTTCAACAAAGTGAAGGATTTCCTCTTCCGGATCGTTTCCTATTTCCCCAAGATTGGGCCTGAAGGGACACAGGCAAGATTTTGTTGTTCCATTTCCTGAAGGTGTTTTCCTTCTCTTTTCTCCTTTGGCTCAGCCCTGCCTGGAGCAGAGTTTGCTCACCCAGGGGTTGCGGAGCAGGAAGGCCAAGCAAAAACATGTGTGGAAGAAAAAAGACAGGAATTAAAGTCTCCTCAATGTCAGGTTTCCCATTTGGATAGATTTCCATTTCTTGGTTATTTTTCCAAGACTGAGTCATTGGGAATAAAGCAAATTCCACACCTGAAATGCTGTCCAGGTTAGCCCAGAGATCTGTGGGGTGCATATTCCCCTCTAGGATCCCATTTCTGACCTCATCCGGGGGTGAAATGTTTGGAAATCCACAGTGGGAATGGTTGGAAATCCAGAGTGGGGATGGTTTGAAGTCCAGAAGGAGAATAGTTGGAAATCCAGAGCAGGGATGATTGGAAATCTATAGGGAGAATGGTTGGGAATCCAGAGTGGGAATGATTGGAAATCCAGAGCGGGGATGATTGGGAATCCAGAGTGGGGATGATTGGAAATCCATAGGGAGAATGGTTGGAAATCCAGAGTGGGGATGATTGGAAATCCATAGGGAGAATGGTTGGAAATCCAGAGTGGGGATGATTGGAAATCCAGAGGGAGAATGGTTGGAAATCCAGAGTGGGGATGATTGGAAATCCAGAGGGAGAATGGTTGGGAATCCAGAGTGGGGATGATTGGAAATCCAGAGGGGGTTGATTGGAAATCCAGAGGGGGATGATTGGAAATCCAGAATGGGAATGTTTGGCAATCCAGGCGGATCCAAGTGGGAAATGCAGGACATGCCAGGAGCTCCCTTCTCCAACAAACAGAGAATCAGGTCATGGTGGGAAACTCCTGAAGGGCAAATGAAGCCTGAAGGATTTAAGGACAGCAAAGCCAATGGGAAGACTCCGTTCCTTATTTATTGAGGGTCATTTGTGTTTAATTAACGTCACATTTAAATTAGGAAGGAAGAGCTACGGAGCTCCCTTTATAAAATGAGCAGGAAATGGGAATTTCTTGGACTCTGCTTGGAGGTTTTAGGTGAATGATGGAGTTACCCTGGGCCAACAAATAACTCTGGAAACATTCAAAAAAAAAATTTGATTTAGGCGAGGAGCTGACTCCCTTTTCCCAGAGAATTCCACCTTTTCCCATTCCTGGTGCACCGCGCCCTGACTCGAGGCAGTCTGTCCCATTTCCTGTGGATTTTGGGGTTTTCATCCCTGTTTTTGGCAGGTTGCTCTTGCTCAGTACAACGAGGAGCCCAGGGCAGCTTTTCACTTCCACCAACACCGCGACCGCAACGGAGCCCTCGGAGCCATCAAAGGGCTGAGCTACGCCGGAGGCAACACCAAAACAGGTCTGGGACGGGACTTGGACACCTGGGATGATCCTTCCAGCCCAGGACAGAACCTGGAAGTCAAGGAAAACAGTTTTTTCTGAGTGGTTTGGAGCCATTTCCTTGGTGGGAATGTTGTGCTCAAAGTCGTTTTAAATTTGAGAACAGATTAAATTTAATTTTCAGGAGTGGTTTTTTTCCAACCGCTTTGTGATTTGTCCGTGTTCTGGTTTTCTCCCCTGGGTTTTTCTCATTGTTTCATGACTTTGCCTGCACTTTAGGGAGGTTTTTGCACCATAAACATGAGGATGGCTGATTTGAAGCACGCTTGCATCCCAGGAATCCAGATATTTTGTCTCATTTAAAAAGCTCGGAGAGGGACGACATTTTCCACGTTCTTATTCCCAGCAGGACACTGGGAATATCTGGTTCCTTGGAGTTACCCAACCAGGAATGGTAAATTAAAGAGATGGTTAATTTTAATTTAATCATTTAGCCCAGCTGGTTGGAGCCTGGTGCCAGTAACTCCAAGATTTAATCCCCCTACGGACCATTCAGGAATTGAATTCAATGATCCTTGTGGATCCTTTCCAACATGGAATGTTCTGTAGTTTTGGGATTTTTTTCAATGAATTCTTCACATCAGGAAAGCTTTGAGGCACCCAAATCCCTCATCCTGCCTCGGTGGTATTGGACAAGAGCACAGAAATCCAGGGATGGTCAAAATACAGGAATTTTCATGGGATTGCTTAGGGAAAGAAGGCACGGAATGGGTCAGGCTGGAAATTCCTGGCTAACCTCACCTCTAATCCTTTTTTTTTTGGTGGAGTTTTTGTCAATAAAGGCATTTTACTCCATGTAGGAATCTTTCCATAGTGTTTTGGAGCTTTTTGACCCTTTCAATATGTGGGAGACCTCTTTGTGAAACTTTCTTGGTCTTTCCACAGACATTTGGAAATGAGAATTCCACAAATTTTTTTTTCCAGAAGCGTAAGAAAAACGCTTCAAATCTCCATAATATTTTGATTTCCCCTTTCCAAAACTATCTGCTGATTCCAGCAGAACAATTCCAGTCAAGCCGATTTCCGGCTGCTATCCTTCAAAAGACGTTGCCCTGTGCCCAAGGTCTTTCCATTTATGAGGAATTCCCTCCATCCTCCACCTGTGGAAGGAGATCCAGAGTCCAGACCTGCGGAACTAATCCGGATTCCCTCCCTGTCTCTCCCTGTCTGCTCAGGCCGTGCCATCTCCTACATGCTGAAGGAATTATTCCAGCCCTCCAGAGGGATGAGGCCAGGATTTCCTCACATCCTGGTGCTCGTGACCGATGGACAATCCCAGGATGATGTGTTGCCCCCAGCCAGAGCAGCCCATGCTTTGGGTAGGAGTTCCCAGTTGTGTTTCCATGGTTTTCCATGAATTTCCAGGGATATGAAGTTGCCCCATTGTGTTTCCATGGATTTCCATGGATTTCCATGGATTTCCAGGGATTTGAAGTTGCCCCGTTTTGTTTCCATGGTTTTCCATGGATTTCCATGGATTTGAAGTTGCCCCATTGTGTTTCCATGATTTTCCATGAATTTCCTGGAATTTGAGGTTGCCCTGTTGTGTTTCCCTCAGTTCTCCATGAATTTCCAGGAATTTGAAGTTGCCCCGTTGTGTTTCCCTCAGTTCTCCATTAATTTCCAGGGGATTGAGGTTGTCCTGTTTTGTGTCCCTCCGTTCTCCATGAATTTCCAGGGGTTTGACATTGCCCCGTTGTGTTTCCCTGGGTTCTCCATGAATTTCCAGGAGTTTGACATTCCCCCATTGTGTTTCCATGGGCTCTCCATGAATTTCCAGGGATTTGATGTTGCCCCGTTGTGTTTCCCTCAGTTGTCTATGAATTTCCAGGGATTTGAAGATGCCCCGTTGTGTTTCCGTGGATTTCCATGAATTACCAGGGATTTGAGGTTGCCCAGTTGTGTTTCCATGGTTTTCCATGAATTTCCAGAGATTTGAAGTTGCCCCATTGTATTTCCATGGTTTTCCATGAATTTCCAAGGTTGGCCCATTGCGTTTCCCTCAGTTCTCCATGAATTTCCAGGGACTGAAGTTGCCCCATTGTGTTTCCATGGTTTTCCATGAACGTCCAGGGATTTGAAGTTGCCCTGTTGCATTTCCATGGTTTTCCATTAATTTCCTGGAATTTGAGTTTGCCCTGTTGTGTTTCCCTCAGTTCTCTATGAATTTCCAGGGATTTGAGGCTGCCCCGTTGTGTTTCCTTGAGTTCTCCATGAACTTCCAGGGGTTTGAGGTTGCCCCGTGGTGTTTCCCTGCGTTCTCCATGAATTTCCAGGGGTTTGAGGGTGTTGCCCTGCATCAGGAGTCCCTTTGAAGGCACTCTTGGTTCCTCCCCTCCTTTATCCTTCCTTTTTTTCCTCTCCCCAACCTGTCTGGGTTTGCTGTAACTCCCACCCAGCTCCAGGTGACTCCTCTGTGGGTTCTACCTGATCCCACCAGAGGTTTCTTACCAGGAAGGGGGTTGGAAACTCTGATCCCAGGGATTGGGAGCCACGGGATCCGTGTCATTCCAGGGCTCCGTGTCATTGCTGTGGGGGTGTCGGGAGCCGACCCCGCGGAGCTCCACAGGATCTTGCTGCAGCAGAACCCCCAGAACGTTTTCTACGTCCGCACCTTCGACGACTTCCCCCAGATCCTCCAAGAGCTGATAGAAGCCATTTGTTCTGACCCTCAGCTCCCGGGAACCCAAATCCCGCTGGGAAAGGTGAGTTCCTACACCTGGAAGTAAATCCAGCTTGGGGTGAGTCAAGGACAAGGAAAATCTTCTTCCCTGAGTGACGTTTCGAAGGGAAATCCGAGCGGATTTCGGACACCGGGTCCCATCCTGCCCTCACTGTCCAGCCCTAAAGAGCAAAAATCTTTGAAATCCAGGGAGCGGAACTGGGCAAGCCAGGAAAGAGCTGGGAATATTTTGGTGGATAAAACCACTGCAGAACGCTTTGATGTGTTAAAAAAATTCGTGTTATAAATTCATAGGAATAGAATTTAAATATCTGAGAATTCTCCTGGATGGTCAACTCCGCTTTTCCCCTTTTTTTTTTTTGCCTAAGCCAAGGAATGTTTTAGCCTGTGTTTCCTGGTCACTCCGGTTTATTTATCATCCTTTGGTGGATATTAATTCCCTGACAATTTTTTTTTTCTGTTCTCTTTTCCATCGCAGGGCTCCAGGGGCTCAGCAGCTCACAGGGGTTATGACCCCCACGGCTTCACCGTGAAGGGAGAGAAGGGGGAGAGGGTGAGTCACAGAATATTCCCAGCTGGCTGGAAGGGACCCACATGGATCATCCCAACTCGTAAGGGAAGGGCCCCACCAGCATGATCCACTTGGATAACTGAAATCATGGAATCATGGAATGGTTTGGGTGGGAAGGGACCCTAAAAATCATCCAGTTCCAACCTTGACACCTTCCACTGTCCCAGGTTGCTCCAAGCCCCATCCAACCTTTCCTTGGGCACTGCCAGGGATCCAGGGGCAGCCACAGCTTCTCTGGGAATTCCAGCCCAGCCAGGAATTCCTTCCCGATCTCCCATCCATCCCAGCCCTCTGGCAGCAAATACAAACCAAACTACGACCAAGGAAGAGCAAAGAATCACCCTCAGATCTTTCCTGTCGGTGTTTTGCTCTTCCTGCTCCGTGCTGGCTTTGAAAACCCAGGAAGAGGGATCTGCTCTGGGATTTGGGAATGCTCTCAAGTGCTGTGGTGCTGCAGGAAGCTGTTTGGGTTTGCAGTTCCAAGGTCATCCCCCCCAGGCTGCTGTTTTCCATGTTTTTTTAGGGATTCCCTGGGAAGGACGGCATTCCTGGGCTGCCGGGCAGGCCAGGCCGGCCGGGCCCTCCAGGTCCCCCCGGAATCAGGGTATGGATTGCTTTGAACAAACTTTTTTTTTTTATTTTATTCCCCAAGTGCCATTCCAGGGAAAAGTGGCCAATATTCCTCTGTCCTGTTTTGCAGGGGCTCCCTGGCAGCCAAGGGGACATTGTGAGTATTTGGGTTGGTTTGGGTTGGAAGGGCCCTTAAATCTCATCCCATTCCACGGGCAGGGACATCTCCCGCTGTCCCAGGGTGCTCCAAGCCCTTCCCAGCCTGGCCGTGGACGCTCCCAGGGATCAGCATCCACAATTCTGTTCAATACTGCAAGGTTTATTTTTAATTCCAGGGAACTCCGGGCTATCCAGGGCCAGCGGGGCCAAAAGGAGACAGAGTGAGTTCCGCTCCTGGATTGCACTGGGAAAAATCCACTTCATTGTTGTTGTGACCTCTGTTTTCCAAGCATTTTCACCGGGATCTTTGGCAAATGTGAATTTTTAAGATGAGGGAGTTTCCGTCAGGAATTTTATGTCTTTATGGAGAAAAGTGCTCAATCCCAATCCCAGATTCTGGGCACAATTAATCAGTTAATTAATTGCAGAAGAAGGCAGGGTCATTCCGCCTTGAGTTTCCATTGTTAATCCATTGGATTGATTTAATCCATTTAAGACATTAAAATATTTCAATATTAACTGTGGGCAGACCCCAGGAGCAGCTTCCTGCCCTTCTCCCAGTCCCCCATTCCTCGTTTCCTTCCTGTATGGGTGGAGATCAGGAATGGATCCTGCTGAAAGCGAACTTCCATTTTTTTTTTTCCCTGGGATTAATTTTTTTCCCCATGCCAGCAAGCAAAACTCAGGTCATGGCCGTGTGGGTTTGGGTACCGGCTGCTTTTGGGACGATGGAATTGCCCCTAAATCACCCAATTTCCTGCCTGCTCCTGGATCTCCCGACATCCCTTTATCCACAGGGAGAGCCAGGATACGTCCTGGGAGGAGTGGAGGTGATTCCCGGCCGGAATGGGCAGCCTGGACCCCCTGTGAGTATCCAGCCCCAGGTGTTGGGGGGGGAGCCTTCAGCTTCCCAAAGTCTGGCAGAATTCCCAGTTTTCCTGCTTTTCCTCCTTGCAGGGACAGAAGGGGCAGCCGGGGGTTCCTGGGGTTCCGGGGCCGCCGGGATCTCCAGGGCCGCCAGGAATCTCCGTCAAGGTGAGTCTGCAGCAGAATTCTGGGATGTGCCATGGGAAAAGGAAAACCCAGCGCCCAAAGGTTGCAAGTGGGGGTGGTCTGGAGACCTCTCCCAAAGCTCTGCCTTCCCTCGGGAGTGGGAATTCTGCTCCCTTGGATTGTCAGGCCGCAGGAATTTTTTGCTGGGACGAAGTTTCGGTGAGGAGTCCCTAAATGCCCATCCCACGGGAATTCTCCTTGTGCTTTCTGTTTCAGGGTGAACCCGGGGATTTGGGAATCAGGGTGAGTACCCGAGGTCGGCTTTTACTTTGGGGTGAAAATCCTTTTCTTTTTGTTCTCCGTCATTATTTCCAAGCTGCCCGGGAAGTTCTGGCTTCCAGACTTTCCCAAAATTCCACAGAGATCCATCAAGGGGTCAGGGAGTTAGAGAGTGTCCTGTGCTTCATGCAGGGTCCCCGGGGCAGGAGTGGCCTCAAAGGTGACAGAGGAGACACGGGAGAGCCGGTGAGTGGCCCCAGGAAATCAGGGAAAAAACGGGGACAGATCCAGAGGAGGGAAAAAATCTGGGACAGCGAATGGCCTGAACTGGCAGCAGGTCAAAAAACAAGGGAAAAGAGGTGGCTGTTCCCAAAAAAAATCATCCCACAAGGAGGTTTAGGGTGTGGGAAGTTTGAGTTCAAGGGGAGATGAGAGAAGGAAATGGGGGAATCTTGGGAATAAAAGACACCAGGGTTGGTCTGGGAATTCCTTGGATTACAAATGGCTCAAAACTGAAGGATAACACCCGTGTGCTGTTTTTCCATGCTTTTCAAGGTGCCTCTTTCTGTCCCTCCTGAATCTGATTTCCCATCAATCAGCCCTTTCCATGGGTCTGGATTCATCCTGGGCTCCCAGCTTCTGCCTCCCACTGCTTCCCCTTCCCGAGTAAAGCCAGGGGTTCCTAATTGGAGAAATGGAAATTGGGGAATACGCAGACACCCCTAGAAATCCTCAGGTTTGCAGGAGCTGCTCAGATGGACACATCAGGATAAATATTTTCCCTGCGGAATTAAAAATAAAGCTTTCCAGTTTGGAGGGGGAAAAAAAAAAAAAGATAAGATAAGAGAGAAATTTGATGATATTCCTTCCTTTCCAGGGAAAACCTGGTTTGCCAGGCCCTGTGGGGCTCCGTGGGGTTCCTGGACTGCCTGGACCACAGGGAGAAAAGGTTGGATATTTCCTGAATCCCTCAACCCGGGGTAAAAAGTGAGAGGAACTGCAGGGCAGATTTGTGGGAGAGCATTTAGCGATCTCCCAACGTTCCTGGAATTCGCTGGCTCTGCTCGGAGCCAAATATTTCCAGAGGGAATTTCTCCCCTCCTGCTTTGCTAAGAAAGGCTCTGGAGCAGAAATCTGGGAAGGACGGGCGCTCTGGGATCAGCATTCCTGAAAATTCCGTGCTTTCCTTGCAGGGAATGGCAGGGATTGGCATTCCTGGCCCTGCT
This sequence comes from Picathartes gymnocephalus, assembly GCA_013390045.1. Taxonomy (NCBI): domain Eukaryota; kingdom Metazoa; phylum Chordata; class Aves; order Passeriformes; family Picathartidae; genus Picathartes; species Picathartes gymnocephalus. The sequence continues at coordinate 6,421 of WEKY01007060.1, read as the reverse complement.
GGCATGAAGGGGGAAGAAGGAGAGCAGGTGGGTTGGGAATTTTGCTGTCGGATTTGCCTTAAAATCCTCCTGGAGTGCTCAGCATCTCCAAAATCTCCTCCAATACTTGGATTTTCCTCGGAATCCTGTGGTTCCACAGGGAAAGAGTGAGAGAAGGGAAGATTCGGGGTTTGAAATCAGAGTTTTCACTGTTTCCTCTGTGGTTTTCAGGGAATGACGGGACCTCCAGGAGCACCGGGACCAAAGGTGGGTGCTGAAATGCTGAGTTCCTGGGCCTGGAATTCAGGCTCCAGGGGAAATTTTCTAATTTCCTTGAATATTTTTTTTTTTTTAAATTTCCAAGGAAATTTTCCCTAACCAGCACCGTAATTCATCGTCATAATAATTCCTGTGGGAATCATTGGATCGTGGAATGGTTTGGGTTGGGAATTGACCTTCTGAGGCCACCTGCTCCAAACCCTTTGGACCGAGCAGGGATGTCTTCAACCACACCAACCTGACCTGGAGCCCTCGCTCCAAAGCAAAAAAAATGGGAATAATTTTCCACTCCCTGGACTCTGGAATCCCTTGCTGCTAGGAGAAACCTGGAATAGCAGCAGGGCGGGATATTTTAAATAACGGACGGCGTTTTTGTGGCCAGGGAGACTCCAGAGTTGCAGAGCTCTCCTGTAATTAATGGAAAATCGGGTTGAGGAGCTCCATCCTTCCTTCCCTCCCTCCCTCCCTCTGGACAGCAGCAGGAGCCAAAAACCCTGGATCTGTTTTCATTCTGGTGGAAATTCCCTTCTGATTTCTTCCAGGGAATTCCGGGACCTCCAGGGCAGAAGGGAGACCAAGTGAGTGAAACAGAACAAGAACCTTTGAGCAGCTCGGGGGAAATTATCCTGATTTTTTTTTCCCAGCCTGTTCCCCGTGGGATCCAGCAGGGATTTCCTTGAGCTCAGTTCTCCCCTCTCCTCGGCTCTTGGGCTTCTCACAGGAGTTTGGCGCACTTTTAAGGAATAAACGGTGGGAAAGGGATGAGCAGGAAGTTTTCCCCATTTTTCATTCCACTGGCCACCGTTCCATCCTCTTGCCTTGCAGGGAAATCCAGGATTTCCAGGCACTCCAGCCTTGGAGGTAACTTGGAGTGGATTAGAGCCCTTCTTGTCCTTCAGCCCAAAAATTCCAGGAATCCCTGAGCTGTGTCCCACAGAACCATGGGAAGAACGCCCAGACCTTTTCCCTGACCCTCCAGCCAAATTTGCCCTCTTCTCCCCTTTGCTCCGCTCTTTGCATTCCCAGTATTCCCAATGTCCCCTTCCAAGGAGCTTCTCTGCTGCGGAATGAAAATTCCCACCTCTGGGTCCGTGTCCTCCAGGCCTCCAAGCTCCTCATCCACAGGGATGAGCCCAGCTGGACACTCCCAGCTCTCCGTGGCCTTCCAAATTCCAGCTTGGAGGAGAAACCTCCTCTGTGTGCCACAGGATTTCCTATCCCATAAAAAATTCCTATCCCATAAAAATTCCTATCCCATAACATTCCTTCCTTTTGGAAAAGGTACCATGAAAAGGAGATTTTTTGATTTTTTCCCCCCCCCTACAAATAACTGAGGATTTCTGTGATTTCTTCTTCTTCTCCTCAGGTTTTGGGACCTCCAGGCAAGAAAGGTGTCAAGGTAGGTCTGTTAATTACTTAATTAAAGGATTGGTTGGCATTGCTTGAAAAGGCAGGATTTTTTCCTGGGAAAGGGGGAGGTTGTTCCACGTTCCCTGAATTCCCTTGTGGCTGGCAGGTGAGGAGAGCTTGGGAAAGTCTTGTCCTGGGGATACTTCTCTTGCTTTTATCGACATTTTGTACCTGGCATTCCCATTCTTGCCCAGATCCGGAGGGAAATTTGGGATTTCAGGAAGGGAGACATCGCTCAAGTGCAGATCCAGCCCAATCCCAGAGGCACCTCCAGCCAAGGGAAGCTAAAATCAGGGGTGGCAGAGGCTGGAAGGGATTTTTGGAGGTCTCCAATCCCAGCTCCTGCTCCAAGCAGAGCCCACTCCAAAGCTGGGTCAGGTTTCCTGCGCTCAGAATTCCCACGGATGGAGAATTCCCACATCTTCAGGCCCCGGATCCAGAGTTTGGCCTCATCAAGAGAAAACTGAATTTCCCAAATCAAGGAGATCTCTGGGACGGAGCTGTTCCCTGGCTGGATGGTCCATATTTTCCAGCTGCTTTAGAGAATTCCAATCATTTCCTCAATGGCTTTGAGGTGGAACTTGACCTGGAATAATTTAAACGGAATTCTTAATTTTTTTTATTTTTTTTTTTCATTCTTGATGTCTCATTGCCATCCTGCCAAGAACCTTCTCTCTGAGAGAAGGATTTACTGCAGGACTAATTCCCCTTGGCTTTTCCATGGAAATTCCCTTCACGCCTCCCTCGTTCCATAAACACAGTAATTTTTGACCTTTTTGCTGGGATTGGATGTTGGAATCACCTCTTTTCATTGGCCCTGTTGCCCAGACTGCTTAACCTTGGCTGGCAAAAATCCTTCTCGCTTTTAGTGACCCGGGAATTTTGCTCTGGCCTGGTGATGGAATGTGGCCTGGAATATCTGATTTTTTTTTACATTTATTCCTGATACTTTCACTGCAGAGAAATGTAAGGTGTTCATTTTATTCCGTTTAAACCAGTAAAAATGCATTTATGGTGCTTTGCACAGCAACAGCTGTGATGAATTTTGGATGGCAGAAGAGCAGGTGCCATGGAAAAAAACTCCTTATAAATCCAGGGCGGATGGATGGGTGGCTTTGGCAAGGGAATTTTTTCCCAGGGTGCATTAGATGTGCAAAATGCAGCCCGGAGGAGCCATGGGAAGAGGGTTTCGGCTTCCTGCAGGATATTCCTGGTTCCAGGTGTGTCTTTTATTCCCAGGGAGATCCTGGACCAGCGGGACCACGAGGAGATAAAGGAACGCCAGGAGAAAAAGGGGAGAAGGTGATGACCTTGCACTTCCTTTAGGGATAAAAGGATTTATTTCCTTTGGGGCCACCAAGGCAACTCTGAGGGAGATGGAATTCCTACCCATGGAGTCATCCATCCGTGGGTGAGACTTCCACGCGGAGAAATCCAAAGGTCAAAGAAAGGAAATCAGTGCTCAGCTCCCTGGTTGTCCGTGGGGACGGAAATACCTCTTCTCCAGCTTTTCCTGCTCTGTGGGGATTTCTCCTCAGCTTGGAAAAGCTGCCTTGGAAAGATGGCGTATCCCTTTGTTTTTTCAGGGAAGTCCAGGGTTTGGGATCCCCGGCCAGCCCGGGATAAAGGGAGACATCGGTGACAGGGTGAGTGGGACAACAGCCTGGCCGGGGAGTGGGAAGGGCTCGGGGGACAAACCAGGAGGTTTAGGGACAAAATTCCTGTTGCCTCCATGGATTTGTTTGGGTGAACGCTGGGGAGGTGACAAGGAGCTGGGTCGGCCACCCTGTGGAGGTCTGGGGCGGCGTCGTCATAAAGGTGACCAGGCGCAAAGGCGGAAATGCCCCAAAATGTGGAGAATTCCAGAGGAAAACACGGATGGTGGATGCTCAGCTGCTGATTCTGTGGACAGAATCCCGTCTCGGTGACCAGAATTCAAGGAAGTCCCACTTCCAATGATTTCCCGTCCTGAAAGTCACCTTGTTTTTCATCTTCCTGACTTTTGTGTCTTAAGAAGGTTCTGGTGGCTCTCATGGGAGTTCTCAGATGTCCGGGGAGGGTTGGGTTCATCCTTGCTGTTCCCTTCTCCAGGGACATTCACAATCCCGTCCGTTTTAAACCACCAAAAACTGGCAAATCCCAAGATTACTAATGAATATCTTTGGAAGAGGGGTGGGAAACTCAAAATATTGATAATTTCGAAGTGGGGGAGACAGGAGCCTCTGGACAGGGTGTGATTGGAGCAGCCCCTCTTGGGACATTCCCTGTTTTTCCCTTCTCTGATTTTAGCTGCCGGCACCTGGAATTATCTCACCTGTGTCATTCCTTCTCTGTTTCTGCAGGGAAATGTAGGATTGTCTGGGAAGCCAGGTCAGAAGGTGAGTCCATGGAAAACTTTGTTCCCTTTGTGAGGGTGGGGAGGCCCTGGCACAGAATTCCCAGAGAAGCTGTGGCTGCCCCTGGATCCCTGGAATGTCCAAGGCCAGGTTGGACAGGGCTTGGAGCACCCTGGGACAGGGCAGGAGGTGGAACCAAGTGGTCCTAGCGATTCCTTAGAGGTCTTTAATCAGGCCTTAAAAAATCCCTGCTAATCCTCACTTCCAGGGTTTTTCCCAGGAAAAGTTCAAAACCAAGTCAAGAAATTTCTGGAAAAGATCCCAGCTGTGGCATTTGTTCAGTGAGTGTCTCGCTGTGGGCATTCCTCAAACAGGGATCTCCCCAGGATTGGCTGGAGGAGGGTTTGGATTTGGGAATTGTTCTGTAGATCAGTGAATGGAATATTTAGGCCGGATCAGCTTCCTGGGCGTGGAAAAATGGGATGTCACGGGAGATAAATGGGATGCAGCCAAGCCAGGAGGTGTTAACGAGGTGTGTTAATGAGGTGTGTTAACGAGGTTGCGAAGTGGAGGCAGCAAAAGGTGTTTGGGGTTGGGAGAAGGCCTGGAGAGGTGGTGCCACAAATTCCCCAGATTTCATGGAATATTCTGAGCTGGGAGAGACCCACAGGGATCATCCAGTCCAGCTCTTAAGGAAATGGGGTCAAACCCGCGACCTTCTGGGACAAACATCAAACAGAGCAGATGAGGACCCATCCATGAGAGCTCAGCTGATTCAAATGGGAATAAAAATTAAAATGTGGAATGGGAACTGATCCCGTGTCCAAGACTGGATCCATCTTGAGCCTCTGCTAATCTGAACTGCTCCTGGAGGTGGAGAACCTCAACAGGTTCTGCCCTGAGTGAATTCCAGGGATGATGGTGGAGTCTGGATAGACGAGGTTAGAGCTGAATGCTTTTCGGCCCAATAATCCTAGAAAAATAATAATACTGTAATTAAATAAACCGAAATACTACAAATACATATTATTAAATGAATCAAAATAAATACTAATAATACAAATCCTACAATCCCAGCCCTTCCTAGGACAGGGTAAATTCTCTGAGCCCAGACTTCACCCAGGAATGTGGAAGCAAGTCCAGGACCATGGAAGTGCTGCTGGAATCTGCCCCTCGATGTCTGAAAGGGGAGGGCTGTGGAATGCGGGATAGGAATGTGACCAGTCTTGTTTCCTTTAGGGGGAGAGAGGTGAACCAGGATTCCCTGGAAAACCAGGAGAGGCCGGGCTGAGAGGAAAAGATGTAAGTTAAAAAAAGTAAAGGCAGGATCAGGGGGATGGAGCTGCTAATCCCTTGGGAATAACCAACAACCCCAGTTCTGTCCTGCAAAAACAAACAGGAAAAAAGGGACAACTCTTATTCCTTGTTATTATACATCAGTGCCCAGAAAAGTGGCTGCCTCTGGATCCCTGGAAGTGTCCCAGGCCGGGTTGGACAGGGCTTGGAACAACCTGGGACAGTGGGAGGTGTCCCTGTCATGGCAGGGGGTGGCTCTGGGTGGGCTTTAAGGTCTCTTCCAATCAAAATCATTCTGGGATTCTTTGATCAGGATTTTTGGCACTGAGTCACATCTGCTTGACATGGATTTAGTGCAAGGTGCAGCCACACCAGCTGCAAAAACAAGATGGCGCCTCACAGAAACAAGATGGCCTCTCAAAAAACAAGATGGCACCTCACAGAAACAAGGTGGCCTCTCACAAAAACAAGATGGCCCCTCACAGAAACAAGGTGGCGCCTCACAAAAACAAGATGGCACCTCACAAAAGAAAATGGCTCCTCACAAAAGAAAATGGCCCCTCACAAAAACATCCTGCCTGGCTTCTGGAAAACTGGATTTTTATACATTGATCTTGATGTCACCTGGTCTGGAATATCCCTGTGGTCAGTTTGGAATATCCCCGTGGTCACTTTGGAATATCCCTGTGGTCACTTTGGAGTATCCCCGTGGTCAGTTTGGAATATCCCCGTGGTCAGTTTGGGTCACCTGTCCCATGGAGCTCCACGGAGCTTCTTTGGGAAGAGGAACGTTCTTCAGGAGTCAAACGGGATCCATTTCCGGAATGTTCACGGAGGGTTCCTGCCTCTCCTCCTCCTGCAAGAGCACCTGGGAAGGGGTGGGAGGAGGAGTGGCTTCAGATCCCTCACATCCACAGCTCTTTGGAGGTGGGAATTCCTTCCTTCATGGAGAGGAAGGTGATGCAGGAAGCAGCACCAGGATAGGGAAGAAAATCCAGCTCAGGTCTCCTCTGACCCCCAAAAAGTTTGGGATTTCAAAGCAGAGCTCCTGGGATGGGCTCGGGAACTCATGGTCACACCGGGGCCGTGGTCCCACATCTCCACAGAGCTTCTTTGGGAAG
>WEKY01007058.1:122149-158273 GCA_013390045.1 Picathartes gymnocephalus | reverse complement strand
CCAGCAGAGTGGAGGGTAATGAGAAAAAAAAAAAAAAAAAAGAAGGAAGGGAGAACTGTTCTGGTTATGGGAAAAAGTACCTGCTTAACAAAGTCTCCTCAATGACCATCTCCACTGAAAACTTTGTAACCAACAGCACCAGAGGTGACCTTGTAGTATAATGTTCTTTACTGATATTGCAGAGCACAGGAGGAAAAGTGAGTGGCCCTGGAAAGAGAAGAGATATGTCCAAGAGAGCTGGATTCATTGTTGGGTGAAATGATGGCAGCTTATGCCTGGGACTATCAATGTTTCACCTTAGGGCCTGAGAGGACCCTGCCTTTGTATTCCCACATAAACACATGTGTTGCCTGCTGGTATGTACCTGGGAGTAGACCACAGTGGGAAGAAAATAGAAATGTTAAGTGATATTTATTGGGCATAGTCAGAGGAATCCAGGGAACTGACTTAAAGATTGGTACCTAGCAAGTAGCATGGGCTGAAGGGGATTATTAGTTACTCATTTCTGTAGGCAATAGTTGTGTTTTACATATTTCTTCCTGACTCACAGCATATTCCCTCCTTGTTTGGAGTGCAACCTTATTACCAAAAATCAAGGATGGCTTCTACTTAAATTGTGTCTTCAGGATAGATGTAGTTTTTACATATGCCTGGATAGTGCCTCAGGCTGAAGCTTTGTGTTAATTGGTAATAATTAATTTGATCTATACAACATGTGGAAAATGCCTATTATTTGTATTGCAATCACATATCAGTGTTAAAATGGTCTGTAGAGTACTTTTTAAATTTATATTTAATTCTCAGCTTTATAATGCTTTTTTGTTTGGTTGGTTTTTTGTTTGTTTGTTTGTTCGGGGATTTTTTTGGTACTTACTCTGTGTTTCCTTCTCTCCTTCCTCTTTCTGGGCTTTTTTCTATCCCTCCTCACACATGATGCAATAAGCCTCTAGCATGCAGAGGATCTATAGATGCTTTCTGGCTTTCACAGATGGTGTTTGTGTGCTAACTTTATTGCTGCCACCTTTCTTTCCTACCAGAAATTTCAAAGCATACACTCATCTTACAGGGAAATATGGTAGAAACATCCATATTCCTGTAATCCTTGGGTGTGTACTAAGCTACCTTTAATTGCCAGGTACCACTGATAAGTTCAGTTCTCCTCTGTGCATATCTGTCTCCTCTGTTTGACATCCTGTTCCTATCCCAGCATGCCTACTACAGCCAGTGCTGCAGTGATATGTCAGAAGACAGCTGGTGTGGAAAGAGTCTTCCAAAAAGCAGATTTTTGTGTACAGTGTAAAAGACAAAAATTGACACCAATAAATTTTTTGAGAAATCATGAAATCTAAGATCTGAAAGTTGTGTTACTAAAATAACTGGCTTCATCTCCTTGCCATCAGAAATGAAATCTGCTTTGAATAGACAGCAGTTTTTGCTGTGTCTGTTAAGTACACCAGGTATATTTTAGGCCTGCAATACAGCACAAGCCACGATAAATTACCTTGTGCAGCACATCTGCAAAGGCTGGCTCACACAAGAACTTAGCAGAACTTGACATGATGTTGACAGCACGTAATAACCCGAGTTTTACTCAGCTGTAGAGGAAGAGAAGTACTTTGTGCTGGTAGCACCCAGTTTTCACTGCAATCTACGCTTTTTTGAAAAATTTGCATTTTGCCTTTGTCTCTGGTGAGCTAAAAGAGGCTTGACTCTTCGTGGAGTTGCACGGGTAACCCAGCCAACCAGCTCTTCTTTTCTTTATCCTTTCACTTCTTGTAGTATGATGATGCCACCATGAAGCTGAAATAGAGGGTAATAAAGAAATCAGAGCTCACAGGTAAAGGACAGAAAATTGCAGGTACCCAAAAATCAAGCACTTGTCATAGACATATGTAGCCAGGTAACCATAACCATACGATTCAGATTGCACGATGGAAAATTGCTTTTTACTTCAACTATTCTAAAAAGAGCATTTGAAAAATTTCTCTAAGAAATGAATGAAAGTGTGAAATATGAATGGTATATTGGAGTTATATACTCTGTTCATTTTATTTCAATGTTAAATGTACCCTTCAGATGCTGTGCATCAGCAATTTCCAGCTTTGGTTATTTGGGCACATTTGATCCCTCAGGTGAAAAACATTGGCTGTTTAGAGTTTATTAATATATCTGTCCTGTGCCCATAAATCTAATATTTCCTTGGATATACAGCACCTGTATTTTTATACAGAAGTTTTTTTTTGGTTAAACATAAAATATAAATGAAAATCAAACAAAGATAAATAAAATGGGAGATATACTAGGATACAACTCCATCAATATTGAAAGACAACAGAACAACCACCGAGATAATGCAGAAATTATTAGTGCCACCTATTGGTGGGCAATGCAAAGTTTGCAAGATATAAAGCAGAAAAATAACACAAAAATAATATGCTAATTAGTTTCCAAAAGTGAAACTGCCTTTCAAAAAAAAAATTTGTGGTTTTCATTTTTTATTCCCCTGGCATTCTTGTATGTTTTATCTTCCTCCATGCAATTTGAAAAATATTTATAGGAGCAGCAACTTTTAAGTAGATAATGAAGATGGAAATGAAAAACAACATTTCAAATTATGAATGCTACTAATTAGAGTGAGAAGCATTATTCTAAGGATTCTCACTTTATTCTAAAGATTTTTGTTTCTTCATTCAGGAAGGAAAATGAGCAATATTATTCACACATCTAGCCAAATGGTATGGGGTAGAGAATATGAAAAATAATCTATTCATAGTCTTTTTGAGAATAACACTGTTCATTATCAAAATCCACTGAAATATTAATCTTTTTGGTACTTTTCAAAAATGCTCAAATTATTACAGCCTATGTAATTTTATTTAGTTTTACTATGGGCTCTGAAAATTTTTAAAGAGAACTTTTAAAACAAGCAAAACTTATAATGAAAGATATGACAGATACGAAAGTAACAAAAATTTTACAGGAAATACAATATGGTTTTGTGACCCTGTGCATTTAATACAGCCAAACTGTGAGCATACTTATTTCTATATACAAGGAAATATTGCTTTGAACTCGAGATAAATATCGGAATAGGAGTACATATGTCATAGGTCTGGCAAGATTAACCAATTTTTTGAGCCCTATGATTCTTCCTGCATGTTTAGTAAGCACCATGTCAATTACTTCTCCCCAGTCTTGGAGGAAAACAAAAGAGCCTGAATAGTACATTACTTCACAGAATCATTCCAATTTGACAGTGAACTATTGATAAGTTATTCAGTAAAGTGATTCAAGTCTTTCTGTGCCCACTTCCTATAGTTTTGCTTGGAACAGACTTCCTTGGCTTAATTATGAGAATATTATGAGGCAGTGTTAAAAACTATGTGTGACATCTGCTGCTTCTTTTCTATCCATAGTTACTCTCTCACAGAAGGAAATTAGATTATTCTGATACAATTTTGTTTTGACAAATCCATGTTGACAGTGACTAATTTCCTTGGTGTTTTTTTAGACACTTACAAATAGTTTGATTATTTGTTCTAGCATTCTTCCACGAACTGAAATTTATCTAATTTCCTAAAATTGTTTCACATTCCTTTCAAAGATCACTATTGCATTCATTCTTGATTATCATCCATTGTCTTTGACTTTTTAGAGCTACTTCTATCATCTTTGATATTTCATCAGCTTATTCTTCAAATATCACAGCATCACAGCTAATTGAAAACATCTAATTTACTAACAGGTATATAATCTGTTCCTCCCCATTGAGAACCTTGGTCTTAAGTTTTCTCCATTGTTACTTATTGCTGTAATATTGAAATGCCTCTCACCCTTAGAAATAAGAGTGAGAAAAGGTAGTAAAATACATGCCTATCATCTCTACACTTTGTTGCTGTTGTTGTTGTTTGCTTGTTTTTTTTAACTGCTATTTAGTTTGGTTTTTGTCCTTTTTTTTTTTTTTTATGTGATGAAAGAATGATTTTTATCATCATCATAGCCTTTGGGACTGAAATCCATTGTGTGCCTTCATAATTTTTGATTCTGTAGCATCACATTTGTGCAATGCTTCCCTACCCTAAGGAAGTGACCCAACTTCACCTTTTCAGATGCTGCCTGAAAAAGTCAAAATTTAGCATATCTTACACTATCTGTTCTGGGTTAGTTTGGATTTATACGCTTAATATTGCTCCCTTGAGTAACTCCTAGATTTCTTGAATTCCAATGTTTTATTACAAGACAATTCTTGTTTACTGAAGCCTACTTTCCTGAAATCTGATGCTTTTATTTTGCTGTTATTTCCTTTGCCTTTCCTATGCCTCATGAACTATTATTGCATGGCTTTTCTAACTCACTCGTGCCTTTTACCCTTTTGTTCTTGATCAATTCTTTCCTAGCCATTACAGCAAGCAAAGAAGTCTCTTTTAGTTGAGCTGTTTGCCATCTACACTCGTGACTGCCATCAGGTCATTGCAAGGACTTTGTGGCCAGATCCCATCTTTTCCCAAAGGAAGTACACAAAACTAAAATGGCTCTCTATCCTCAAATCCTGACATCAGTATAATTTTGCCATTTGATCACAAATTATTTGAATATTTTTGATGATGGTCTGTTGTTTACCTCTCTCTTTTGACAATGCTCTTTTTAAAGTTTGGTTTGTTTCTTTAAAAATTATTTTAGAGTCATATAAGTATAGCAAAAAGACAGCAAACCATTAGATAGAATTTGTAACACAGACAACATCCCCTACCAATCAGACTAGGCCCAGCCAGCACTGGGATAACTCACTGAGAGCATTGAAGATAGATATTTCTCTCTAAACTCTGTCAGAAACCCTTGCCAAAAGACTCTTCCCAAGCACTGCTCATTGCAACATTCTAGGTAGGATTTTTCAGTTTGCTGCAGTAAAAGCTAAGTGACTTACGTGGTTATCTGCAAGGAGATTATCTTTTTGTTCTTAAAATCACCTTTTCCAAAGTACAATTTAAAAAAAAAAAATCATAGGTAGATATTGCCAGAAAATAAAAAAGGACTCTCAAAGACTGGTTCTTAGTTTAGTTCATATCAGTAAATATAACAAATTAGGTAAAAATCAATAGAATCTCTTCTGTAGTTATGTTTGTTAGATAGAAATAGATTTCCATTTAATCAAAATTAATTCCTTACCTTTTAGCTGTTCTGCAACTTAATAACTGTCTTGAAAAGGTTTTATTTCTTGCTGACTGAAGTCAGAGGGAATTTTGTTGCTAACTTCAATGGAGGAAGCTTTCACCTGAAGCAGTTCAGTCTAATGATTTCTTAATAAAATGGAGATTAGTTTGAGCTTTATTACGTCAGACATCTGCATTCACATCTCTCTATTCCAAGGATCTTCTATTTATAAAGTGGATACTAGTGAAAGACTGCTGATTATCAAGGTGATGGAATCTATGCTATAGCAGACCCTTTCCTTTTAAAGTATTTATGACCAGAGTTCCACAGGGTTTGTGGTTTTGTGAGGGGGAATTTTCAGCTGTACATCTTTCACTGCGGCTGGCAGATGTAATGTGAGGGACTGAAGTTCAGCAATCAGCTAATTGATTACAGCCTTTGGCTCAGTGCTTGCCACAATCTCCTTTTTTTCCTCTTTCATTTTCACAGTATCACTAGTTTCTTTATTCTTTCCCTCCAGTACAGCTATCTTAGAACTAAACAAACACTATAAACTACAGAATGCAGGTCCTTCTCTTCTTTGTTTTCTCTTTCAGCATTTCAGTAGAAAAGGAGACCCTTAGGTGCTGTTGAGTAGTAGCATTATTTTGTTAGGGAACTAACAGCCAGCCCAGGGGGACTTTTCAGAAGTCATTGCAATGTCATATGCCTCTCCAGTGATACTGGACTGCATCACCTAGCTCACACACAGCCGTCTGATGCTACGGAATCTGAGAAACAGCCATAAGCATTGCAGTTATGTTGACCATTATCTTTCTCCTGAGGGATTTCACTCTTCCTTGAGAATCTCTAGAGTGATAGCACACCAGCACTGCAGTACACCAGATAATGATCTCAGACACAGAGGTAGACAGGTAGGAAGGGGATGGATAAAAATTATTCTCAACTGCCTTTTTGTGGCACGGCATTTTATTTGGCTTGATAGAAGAAGAATTCTCTTTGCTTATCTGATTAGTGCTAACTAAACAATCTTCTTTGATAAAAAATAATAAAAAATCCCCTGGCAAGTGGAACACCACTGTGTTTCAAAGCAAAACACGACAACTCAGGACTCAACATCCTAAAGAGCAAATGTATCACCCTACAGTCTTTGTCTCTCTTATGATTTTGCTTCTCTTCAAAAGACAATATAAAAAAATAATTTTCTTTGTTCCAAAACTGGTGAAGCTTTTGAGTTCTACAAGCTGGAGAAAATGTCCTTACGCCTGTCTTCATATAAACTCTCCTTTCACTTCCTGTGTGGGATGGTTTCGCACATGAGACTGGATTTAAACTGACCTAGTGTGGGAGATCATACATTTCTATGTTGCTGCCAAGTTATTGGCCAAAATATTGAATTTTGTTCTGCATGACGTGCTGTGAGGCCGACTTAGTGTGATTTTTTTTAAAGATAACTCCACTGGGTAAATATTTTTGCTAAAAACCTTGAGCAGTTTGCTGAAAATATTGTAGATTAAAGTATTATCAGGATTTTCTCAGACTACTGCAATGAAGTGTCATTTCATTTCTGAGTAATGACGCATTAATGAACTAATCAGAAAATGTGTTAAAGTAATAGCCATAGCAAACTAAACTCTCTCCCACTTTAGTACATACTGATCTTTCTGAATGCTGAAATAACTTCTGCTTACAATTATGGAAGAAATATCTAAGAGCACTCAATAAACTGTTATTTTAGCCTTAGTACCTTAGCATTACGACTGAATGGGTGGACTTTTATTTAAGAATATATTTTTCAGGTGGATACAAGAATAATTTCTTTGTCATTGCAACACACAAAAGCCTCTTGAGCATGCAAATCCATGAATCTCTTTCTACTGCCTGAACAAAAAAAAAAAGGCCCACGTATTTATTTTCTTCAACATGATGTCCATAGTGGTGATATAAATACTATTTGTAAGCAGAAGGGTTTGCATGACAGTTTTGTTATGGTTAAACACTGCTTACAGCAATAAAACATAAGTTTCATGTAAAGCCACTTATCCTGGGAACTTCATTTTGGTAATAAAAAAAACACTCTTCTTTTTTTTTTGTGATGAACATTGTATTTATGAAAAGAAAGCATCTAAGGAAAACTAAGGATAAGACTGACTTAGTGACACAGAGAGATACGGTGGTATGAAGACAAGTAGCAACTCACAAAAGTCTCATAAAGGATGACTCAAGGGGTTCCTTGGAAGCTTTTCTCTATTTAATGGAAAGCAAATACTAAACCAGCTTCAGGACAGAAGGTCAGCTCAAGTATGCAATACCCAATTCATTGCCGGTTACAAGTAAATCAATCTGCTCCCTCAGTTCCAGGAATTCTCTCAAAAAATGAAGAGGTTTTATTGCTTAAAGGAGCATTGTGTTATTAATTGAAGTCCTCAGTGTGTTGAGAATTGTGTAGTGCAGCTCTAGCATAGTATCTCCTCAAAGCTTCCTCTTAACAGGGCTTTGTTGAGCTTTGTTTAGCTTCTTTTAAGGAAGAGCTAGATGGGGTTTGCTGGAAAGACATTCTTCATTTCAACCCTGGGCCACAGAAAAGTCTGCTAGTGCAGACTCCTGTGTGGTGGAGATCCAAGGGGATGGTTTAGATGGCAGCAGCTCGGGGTCCACAGAGTGCCTGAGCTCCACAGAGCTGGCACTAAGCTGCTGCAGTGCTCGGCATCCCCACAGGAACAGAGTTAAGCAGCAGATTAGCTGCAGCCTTGCGCAGCTACAGAGCACCACAGGACTGGTGCCTGAAGATAAGCTCGGCAGTCATGAAACTTCCCTCATAGCAAATCCAGGAGACGTCACCAATAGGATGATGATAAAGGTGCAATATTCATGAATATCTACAAAAGCCTGACCTTTCTTTTCTTGCCAATTGTCTGACACAGGACAGAGTTGTGAAAAGCTAATCAGAGAACTACTCAGGAAATTGGAATTTCACTCATGGACACTTGTGAGGAAACAGAAAAATCTTTTAAGTTTTCCCTGGTGGATACTTCACACCATTAAATGTACAACAAATGACGTCCTCAAATCCCTTGACTGCCTTCCATCTTAACTGTGTTAAAACAGTACAGTGTTAAAATCGTTCTTTGGAGATGAAGTAGCATAGTCATGCTTTGAAGTGAATAAATATGTAACAGCGAAAGTGCTGCTTACCAACTTGAAACAAATTAGTTTTAAAAGGTAAGACATTACTTCCTCCTTTCTTGTTTCTAAATTTAAATTTCCTAAAGTCTAACAAAAAAGGAAATAGAAAAGTTGTCTATTTTTCTATAATGTCTACTTCAAAACCTGAAATTACATTCTAGTGAAATCTTTCTTTTCCTAAAATAATATTATCTAGAAATAAGGTGTTTTTGTACCAAAGTATAATTTTGAAAAAAGAACAAATTGTTGCTCCTTGTGTTTTGACTAGATGAACACTATCTGTCATTAAGGGCATTGCTGCTACTGACTGACTATAAAATCCCACCGAAACAGAGACAGCAGAGAGGAGAAATCTTTTGAAGTTTTAGACTAGGAGTGTGCTTTACTTAAATTATAATAAGCAGAATAGAAAGGTAATTGTCAAATAGTACTACATGGAAAATCTAGCTTTGGTCTGCAAGCTACAGATTTGTGTTCTTTTACAGCCTTGTCTTGATCTACAGAAGATCTAGAGTATACCAGATTTATGAGAGCAGTTCCTCAATGCTTTTCTTGTTCTCTAAAGATTAAGGAGAAACTACTAGTATTTGTGAAGGATACAATTTCATTATCAATCACATCTCTAGACTCACACATCAATGAAAAACCTTGGCAGAAATGCAGCATTGCAAGTTCCCATTCAGAAAAATTAGAAAATTATTAACAAAAAAAATTTCAGAAAAAAATTTTATCTGGTTAGTCAAAACTTGTCACTGTAGTTGGTAAATTAAAAAGCCACAAAAATGTGACAGAATTTAAAATAGAACAAAATACTCTTAATTTAGAGATATTTGGAAATGTTAGTGAGGTATATATCTAAATCTTGATATTTTTCTGTATTTCGTGGCTTACACTCAGAGGAGTATTTTTCTGAACTATTTTCAGACCAATACAGTCAAAAGTTCAGTGGAATGACAAATTTTCATTTCCATCTGGTCACTGGTGCATCACAAGAAATAAATCTATGCAGCTGGCATATTTTAGAACAATGTTTGCCAAAAGCAAGGATCAAATTGGGTGTATGAACAGTTGCCTGAGTGTACCTGTGGGATGGAGGTTGCAATGGAAGCTCATTGATTAGACACGTGTAGGAGAGAAGATCACACTGCTGCTGCACACACTCATTCTCTCTGCCTCACAAGCATGTAAATCATTTCTAAACACAGAAATGTTAGTTTCAGAAGCTCTAAAAAGCTTCAGTTGCCTTAATAAGCTCTGTAGGCAACATTTAGAAAAACAAAGGAATTTGTCAGTTTTATAGCCCAGCTGACTCCCCAAAACAGGCTCTAGCCTACCAGGTGTCCTCCTTTCCTTCTGAACACTGGCATTTCATTTAGGAGACAATGACAAAAGAGCACCTGAAAGGACTATAGTTTAAGATCTGAAACAGTGCTCCATGTGAGAGGGTACAGCAGTGGACACCAGATGGTTAAGGAAGTTATATAAGAACAAGACAAATTCAAATGTTATAAGTATCTGATAATTACTAGTTTAAGGATTTTTTAAATCAGACATGACTTCAGATATTTGTATTTGACGGCTCCTGAGGGATTATTTTTTCTTTCTGTAAATTTGTCTGAATCCATTTCTACCTTTGTTCTTCAAAATATCATGTGGCAATGAGTTCCACATTTTATTTGCAATCATGTTTAAAAAGTTCTTCACTTGTTTTAAACCTGCTGCTTGAAAAATATCACTTGATAACTTCTTGCTCTCTTTGAGACCTAATGAATGATCATCACTCCTGATTTTATAAATTTGTAGCATATCACAGCTTTTCCAAATTGGAAGTCTTATTCTGTTTAATCTCCCTTAAAACCAGAGCTGTTCTGTACTGTTGCTCATCCTTGTCACATTCCTTCCTGCTTTTCTATTTCTGCCTAACATTTTTCAGATGAGACTATTAGAATGCACTATATTACTAAAGAATATAAATGTCCTAGTGATTTATCTGCTGCCTTAATGATTTTTTTTTTTGTTTCATTCTACCTTCCTTTCCTCACAACTTCTAATATGGCATTTTGCCTTTCTAGTCTTACTGGACATTAAGCTGTCTTCAAAGAACTATCATAACAATTTCCTGATCCCTTCAATCATAACAAATTTTGCAATCATATTTGTATCTGCATAGATATGATTACTTTTCCCATTGAGAAGAATTTTGTATTTCATTGACCATTTTATTGTCAGTCAATTACCGAGTGACACTATCAATGCCAGGATTCCTCTGCTTCTCTTTACAGGCAGGCTCCACAGGAATTTTTACAGGACAGGGAAGTCCTGAAGTCCCCAGCCCTGAAGATACAATCCCAATCATATGTAAGGGACAAACAAGCTAAAATGTGATGTCCTAAGATTGCCTAGAAAACAGTGTCAGTTGTAGGCATGGGAAAAGGGACAGTTGGCACTGGTAATAAACTGTTAAGATATTTTTGCTCTTTCTTCCCACTTTTGTTTTTTTCCCCTCTCCCAGCAAATTCCAACAGGAAGCACAGTTCAGTTTAATTCCTTCATCCTTAGAACGAAAATCCTCTATTTTTTCTACCATGACAAGGAGACATTGATGTAAAACAGGTACCTGTAGCTACTGGTTCACCATCAGTGATGGGAGCAGCCTCTGTTTTTCCAAAGTCATCCACAATAAATCCTCTGAGAATGCAGCCTTGAGCTTTCAAGGAAGAGAGGAGGCAGCTCAGTATTAGCTTACTAGTTTACCATACCTCATAAATCAGTATTTTCTACTCCCTTCACTCCATTCCTTGCAAAACATTTAAGAGATGTACAAGGCCAGAAATAGAGACCTAGGTGTAACCCACAGTGAGTGTAGTATGAATCCCTATATTGGGTGTAAAGAATTCATGAGAAGTATTTAGGGAAGTACCATGCATAGCACGCAAGAGTCTCCTGAGGGGGAAAAACCCCTGTATTGACAAGCCCAGCAGATGACCTCATTGTTTTCTATGCCACATTTTTATTTCCATAGCATTCATAATTGGTTTACAGTCTATCTCAGAAGCCTACTTGGCATCTGAAAGTCTAATCTATTTGAGCCATGATCATATGCTGATTTAATGCTGAGGGAAATTTCAAAATGTTTCTATATATACTTCTCTGTGGTGAAACACAATGTTAATATTTTTAACATCTAATGAAATCTTTGCTTTTTCTCTATCTCTCTCTATATATATGTATATATCTACAAAACAAAAAAAAAATTAATCCTTCTTATCCCAATTTTTGACCCTAATTATTTAAACAAATACATGTGACTTCCATGTTATCATGGGACTCCCTCGGTATTGAATGGAAAGTTCTTTTGACATATAATTTATAGCTTAGATGGCATTTGTTTTACTCTTCCCTGTGGAATTATAAATCTGTGGAAATAAAAATTGTACTAAATGGTTCTGAAGGAAATTAAGTGGAAAACACTCACTTAAAGTGAAAACACTCACTTAAAGTAAAAACACCAAAAAAACTTGTGTAAATTGAAAAACTATGGAGAGGGGCAAAAAAGCATATGTAAAATAGTTTTTAAAATAATTTTAAAACAGGTCAATAGGTTTCCTCTATGATTACCAATTACAAAATCTCCTGGCTTCTGTACTTTTTCAAATGAAGAATTTTCAGTCTGAACAAGATCACTGAAGAAGATGCTGTCTTGGTTTGAAACCAAGTGCCACATCACCCACAAAACATTTGCAACAAAGCAGGTTTCTCCAAAGCATGGCCAGTTGTGCCAAAAAAAAAAAAGAAATATAAATTCAGTACTGTGGGAAAAAATGGTCCACAAATAATAACAATCCATGCCTCTCTCCCTAAACAGTGTCCATACAGGACAGAATTGACCATAGTGACATCGTGAAATAGGTTTCTTCACTAATTGTGTGTATGTGTATTTGTAATATATTACAGGAGATTAATCCTGTGAAATTTAATTTTGACAGCAACTTTTACAGTATTTCTAATGGAAAGCCACCATTTTGAAGCTAGCAGTGATACCCTATTTTGTAAGTTATTTATAAATTTCATTTTTACTTATTTTCAGTGCTAATTTGTTCCACTAAATGCTGTATTAATTACCCAGAATAAAAAAGCGTATTTATCTCCATTGACAATACCTAGAGGTATTAGTAGCCTAATTAGGGTTGCTACTTTTGCCCTCTAGCCATAGCTAGTTTGAAAAAAAAAAGTTTTAAAAAATAAGCATATCTTTCTCTACTATGAGTCTACATGACCTTTGTTGGAGTATAACGACACAAAGATCTTATTTTGGATTAAACTTGCTGAGGGATGGATGCTTGATGGGGCCAGTAGAGTAACAAAGAGGACTCCAAAGTTAGATAAGCTGCTGCAAAGTGGATTATAATTTTCTGTCCACATAGGAGATATGCTTTGGGAGGATGCCTGCCATTGATGGTCATTACCTTCTGGACTAGAACCATCCTTCCCACAGCCACTCTAAAGCTGCACCACCTCTGTGTGGCCATTGCCTGAGAGCAGAAACCTCCAGCCAGAGGTCTGGGACACTTGGCTGTGCTGAGGACGGAAAGGAAGTATGTCAGGGAAGCTGAAGCAGCTCCTCAAAACACCGATAAAAATACAAAACTCCAGATTATTTTGAGGTTTTACAGGGAGCAAACTGTAAATTCACTATTCAAAAGTATAGTTAAGTGATGGAAATTAATTCAAAGAAGCTTTACTATGAAAAAAAGCTCTGTGTGGTTTCAGGCTCACTTCACAAAATATATACAGTTTTGATATCTTTGCTCTTTAAATTTAGCTAGCATGAATCTACTCTTCAGCAGAGCTACACTGATTTACATGAGCTGCAGACATGACCTATTGTGTTTAATTTTAGGCATCTTATTAGAAGGATATTCACATATTGGAGGAAGATCTGAAGAAAGCTGCAAAAAATGATTAGACTTCTGGAGTGACTGATGTATGAGAATTGATTGCAAGTGCTATATATGCATAGTTTGTCTAAGAAATGACTAAAGGGGGACAGGGTAACAATCTATAAATACTTGAAGAGTCTAAATGTCAAGGAGGGAAAGGCATTTTCAGGATACAGAAGAGATGCAACAGGACAAAATTAGCAAAAGAAAAAAAAGAATGAATTTTAAAAGAGCCCCCAAAGGAAGACCTTAGAGAGTGGAAAGGTGTTTTCTTTCCAAAAAAAAAAAAAAAAAAATAGGTAGACACATTTACAAATGCATATTGGATTCCAGATCGTTCCAAATGGCCTTGAAATAGAAATTTTAAGGCCAGTTTTCTGCAAGTAATCAGACCATATCTCTATTCACATTGAAGTGTGGACTATTTTTTTTTAAGGTTTAGACAACTGTGACTCTACAAGGAACCCCAAAATTTGGAAAAAATGTGACTAAGTCCATTGTAACTGCAGCTGATTTAAACTTAGGATACCACTTTTAGCCAAGCAGTACCACATCCACTTTGACAAATATAAGGAGAGACAAAAGATCTGTATTTTCCCTGGTTTTATTGTCTTGGAGACAATGGTATAAGTTAAGAAACAACAAAGGAAAATATTGCTTCTGCACATGCCTTCCACATTTTTCTGTACAACAGAGAATATTTTCAGAAATGAATGGTGACTTTTGAAGTTGTCTGTATACAGCACTGACATGATGATTACAGCTATAGATTTATGCCTTACTATGCATCTCATTAAGACCTAATTTTAGGATTCCAAGAAGTGACAAAAATCAAATACCTGCAATATGCTGACAAGAAAGGAGATTCAGAGAAGTGCGCCCAAAACTAGTAGAATAAATTGATATTCATCAAGAAAGGGTGGTATGTCTCCAATTCCAAATGTGAGCACGCAGATGAGACAACATGTTTTGGGATTAGAAGGAGATGAAAGAACTGGACATAGGGAACAACATCTCCAAATTCTAAACAGGAATTCCTGGGACATTTTTTGTCTAAAGTTGTAAATTATGTCCAAAAGTAAATACATATATATATATATATATAAAATTCAGAAGTAAAATAGATGTGGTTATCTGATTGTATTTCATTATATCATAGATTTCACTGATATTAAAGCCAAAAGAAATCCTAATGTAGCTCTTTTTTACCTCTGGTGTAGCACAGGTGAGAAAAAATCATTCATCAATTTTTGTCAAGTTGAACTAAAATGTACCTTTTAGAAAGATTTTCAGCCTAGATTTAAAGGGTCTAAATGATGGAGAATTCATATCATCCTTTTGTAATTCGTTGTAGTGTGTGGCACTCCTCTATTAAAATAAATGTGTTTTATTTCAACCTTACATGATACTGATTTCATTTTCCAGCCACTGGCACTGTCTCTGAATAAGTCCTACCATATTTATTTGTCAGAAATCCATTTATGACCCCAAAAAATACTATTTTCATCTTTGGCTGAAGTTTACCCAGAATTTCTCCTGGACATCACATTTCAGAGATTTGCTAAAGAAATCTCTAAATAAATAGTTTTCTTATATGCATAATTTAATATCTTAATATAGATTAACAATTATTCAATGAGATAACATGTATATCTATAATGACCTAAGAGACCACAATGGCATGCAAAATATTTTGCAGATGCTCAACATAGACTGAATTGTTCTGGCAGGAAAAAACCTCAGCTCACCACCACTTATCATTGCAAATTACATCTTGGTAAACATCAACATCTGCTTCCTGTGCAAACAGAGTCTGTCATCACAGGAGCCATATATTATTATGAGTAGATAAGATGGTTTAATATTCATTACAGATATACAAGGTGCAAGAAACTGCTTCATACACACACTAATGAGCAGTAAATGTATGAAATTAATTGTACCAGTCTCCACAGGTAACTACAGCTTTGAAACCTTAACTCATCTAATGTGAAGAATTCCAGTAACATCAAAGACAGATTCAGCAGTAAGAGGTGTGTTTAGTGAAAATATGTTGTAAAAACTCAAAAGGACTAGCCCATAAAGAAAAACTAGCAAGTGTGCTTTAGAGCATCAACAATTTTACTACTTTTTTCCATTTTGTAATAGTTTCTGTTACATTTTTTGAAAAAAATAAAAACGAACTATAACTATAACTGGCCATAAATATGAACACAGTAAGATGGTTAAAACCAAAAATCTTAACTTGTGAAATTGCTCTGCACTTCTGATGTATTTTTAGACTTGGGATATGGGAAAAAATAGTGGCGTTACTGTGTCTGCCAAGTATACACTTTTCCTGCATGCATAAATTCATCAAGGAAGAGGCAGAACAGAGAGTAAGTGAGGCCTTTTGTCACTTCTTACCCATAGTACTCACTCACAGAACTAAATCACCATACAAATTAAGAAACAAATTCCTTTAATTGTCACATGGTGGAATTCACTGAATTTTGCTGTTCTCCTTTAGATTTGGCTTAGTTTCTTCCTCTCTAGAGGAGTCTGGTTCTGAACTATAGCCTTAGCTTACATCAAGTGCTGCTTTTCCAGTGGAAGCAATCTGTGGCTGTCAAAATGTTTTCTGTTACCTATTCAAGTGACATTATAAGGGTACTAATGTGGTGTAACAGCAGAAGTCTGCATTTCATTTGCCTGCTTTATACAGAAGGACTTTCACTGGATAAGCCATATAATGGACCTATAAGGGAGATATATTTGTAGTGTTCTGGTTCATATTCTTGTGAGCTTCTTAAATCTACGTCTGTAGGATTAACAGAAAAATCATATTGCAGTATTAGAACAATATCTAGTCAAGAACAAACCTAAACAGAAATATTGTCCCATCGTGTCATAAGTTAACATAAAGACTTTTAGAATATATAAGAAAATATGAGTGGTTATGCCTAGTCAAATCAGAGCTTCACCTGATCCAGGAGCCTGTGTGGTATGGGCTAATAAAAACCTAGATAAATAAAATAAGCATAGGGCAACCATAAGGGATAGTTCTCAGATAAACTCTCAGTCTGTGAATTAGGTCATTCCAGATTTTGAAGTACGTTTTTAATAGGTCTTAATGGGATTTTATTTTCTGAATTTCTTTTATTACTTTTTGAACTCATCAATGCCTCTGGCATCGCTAGCACTCTGTGGCAGTAGGTTGAACAATTTAATTATGAATACCTCACAAAATTAACTTGTTTGCTTGAATCCTGCTACCCCATAATTTAATTTCATGTCTGTTAATTCCTGTGATGTGAGAAAAAGTGAATAGTTGTTTCCTATTCTCCTTTACAGTGTCAGTGATGACACCGCTTCTCTGGATTTCCCAAAGTATAAGAAAGTACCTGAAGAGTCTGTCCCAAGAGAGGATAACTACTGGTTGATTTTCTCTGAAAGAGAAACATGTAAAAATCATGAATAAATGCTTGTATTTAAACAACAATTAACTGTGCCCATTATTTCTACCACCACCCCTTATTCCGATCATAGACTCAGAACTGCTGAGGGCTATAATGTATTGCTTTCTTTATCTTGCAATCTACTTTTTTGAGCAAGCTCTTTTAAGCTTCATATCTTTAGATCATCTTCTATAGTTGTGACTCTACAAACAGTAGTTGCATTTTCGTTATTATGCAATTTCTTATTTCTTTCTTTTTCTGCTCAGAATGGCATAAAATATATTCTACATATCATGCTAGTGCTTAGCAACCAACTTCAAGACACTAAAATAGTATAGATTTCCTACCCACTCACTCTTACCTTCTGCACTCCACTGTTAGAACAATGCCATTGATTCATTATTGATACCATCAACAGTGGCCAATTAAGTGACACTTCTAGGGGTTTGTATCAACCCATATGAAACAAAATACTTTCATTTCAGTTCTGACCTTCACTATGTTTAGTAGCAATCTATTCTCCAAGTATGAAGGCAAGTATAATAGCCATATTTCATCAGTATTTCTCAGTCATAGCATATTAGAAAAAGGTCTCCTGTATTTCAACCTCGCACAAAAAAAAATACATAATATGAGGGATTGGGAGATTCAGAAACCTCTGCAATTTCAATTTCTATAATAAATATAACATACACCATCTATAGAGTTATTTTTGAAATGTGAATTCTGTGAATTATATTATAATGTTAACTTTGCAGAAAGGGAATGCAGTTATATCAGGTAGCAATGGGAATATGTGGAGATCTGAAATTAAAGAAATCTTTAGCATTTATTTGTCTCCTGTCTTTTCAGTAGTTTAAAATGCTAGAAAGTCCCCCAGTCTGCTCAATATAATTTAATAATTCTGTAAAAACTTTATTCAGACTGAAGAAACAGTAGCATGATTCAAAGTTATGCATTCCCAAACTCAAAGAATCTAAACCACCCATTCATTCTGCAGCAACTGTGCACATACACACATGCACACCTGTGCAGATACATACATATGTACCAACTGTTTGGACAGAAAATACCCTAAAGATAGTCAGATCTTTCAGTCAAGTGTTGGTATAGCAGATTCTAAAGCCAGAGACACTTTTTTGAGGAGACTAAGTGCTTCTTTTTACAATAGTCCAACTTTTGCCCAAGTTGGTGGTTTCCCCACTGATCTAAAGCAAGGTGATGCCTTGGAGTGAAAATGAGGTATGTCTTCATCACTGAGAAAGCTCAAACCTCAAAAGATCAGTCCCAGGGTTATAACATGGACAGATTCCAATGCCCAGTGGGGGAAAATCTACAGTGTGCATGGATTTCACTCTGAAGTTGACACAAATTCAACACAGAATATAAAATAGTGTCCCAGCATGCATGGTAACCTTAGGGGGAAAAAAGCTGTGAATTTTCTACACATACAGAATCTAATAACTTTGAAACCTTGTCAAATCCTGAGTTTTTAGCAATTTTTATTGGAGGCTAAGGGAGCTACAGCATCACTGCCTCTGATTTTTGTGACTGAGAAGTTCTGTAAGCATAGGTAGTACTTAAAAGGAGTAAAAACATCCATGTGCTATGAGGAGCCTTTGTTCTCAAAATGGGACAAAATGGGAGCTAATTTTCTGTGAAAGCAACTATGCAGAAGCTCTATCCATATCATGAAAAATAAAGTTTTGATACTCCAAAAGTGGGTTCTGGCCAGTCATTCCTCTTTAAAATTAGTAATAGCTAGTTTGTTACCACAAAGATCTAGTCATAATATTAAATATTAATTAGTAGACCTAATTAATATTTAATAAAAAACCAAACTATTCCAAATTTTATAGTGCACAACTTGTTAAGTACATGTGCAAATTTCAGAATAAACTGTTTACAAAAAATATTAAACTATCAACAAATTCAAGAGTCTTGTTTTCAGCTGAACATAAAATTTCCTTTTTTTAATTGAAACTGACCTGGCAGCAGCAGTCTGATCACATATTTCTGTAACATACTTTAATATGCTATTTTTAAATGGATGATTTAAGAACATAAGGAAGATAAAAAACAGAAAAACACTATGCATTAAAACAGAAATTGATACATAGTTGCCTCTGTCCTATGTGCTTATAGGCAAAACAATTGCACACATGTCCTCTTAAGCACATTCATTACCATATGCTTGTTCCACTAGGCTACCATAAGACTACTTGATGGGATTGAGACCAGGCACACGTTTATGTGCTTTGCTGAACCAAAGCCTAGAAAAGTGGGCAGAAAAAGACTCAGAACAAATTTTAATTAAAAGGAATATCCAATATTTTAAAATCATTTGGCATGTTCTTCAAATCTGAGTAGCTAACAGAAGACTAACTTCAATAACAAACCAACTCTTTTATAATTTGGTCCTAATACTACTAACCTCATACAGATCAAACTTTTAAAGTAGAAATGGAATAACTCTGTGAATATGAACAAACTCAAGTTTCTTTTTGTGTTTTCCTCTTCCAAGAAATGAACTGATTTGTGTTTATAGTATATTGCACAAATGACTCACTCAGGGAGCATCTGTGCTAAGTACTGAGTAGGACAACATTTTATATCAAGTAAGATGACACATTTTGCTCTTTTTTGTTTGCAAATTTTGAACAGATTTCTTTTCTTCACTCAGGCTGAATATTTTTCTTGGACTTTGAATCAGCTTTGACCTAGCTCTCACTGAGTCAGAAGCTAATGAGAGTCTCCCAAGATAAAAGGAATAAGGTGACTAAAGGTGAGGATTCTTATCATGTCTAGCATGTGTTGGTATCAGTGCAAAAACTTTAGCTGTAGTAATTTGCCTTTCTTCTCTGAAGAAGCTGCTTGTCAAAGCACGGCCAATAACAAAGATCACGGATAGATTTTGTAATCTGCATTCTCATGCATATACATGGAAACAATCACTAACTTTTTAGATCTGTCAGGGTTTTGTTGCACATCAGACAGTGGGCACCTTCACATTGAAAAAAACCTACTCTGTTTAAGTGATATTCTTGTACTAAATTGTCATGGTAAGAATAGTGAGCTCAGTTGGCTTTCACCAATGATCAGCAATCTTGACGAAAAATCTGTTTTTTCCAATAGTTCTTAATTAAATAATTCAAATGTGTATTTCCAACAGCCCAGTTCTGAAATGGCAAAGAGTAGGCTACATTTTAAAAGTCAGTTTTTCATATTGAAAATATTGTTGGAACAGGTGAACTAACTACATCTTCCTGCAAATATAAATTCTTAAAGTACCTTTGTTCATAAATATTTTTTTCAAAGTATTTTACAGTAGTAAATTGCAAAATTAAAATATGGACTTAGGTGGAATTCTGTGCAAAATTCAACAACAAAGTCTGTTGCAAACATTGGACTCTTAAGGCATACAGAAATATTAATTTTCCCCAGGTTTGCTGGCTACTTCTCCCCAAGCTGAGCTTAGTTTAGAATGGATCTGGATATTCGTTGTGCCTGGCTGGTATCTCCTTGTTCCAGTATGCTTTTAATGAATGCTAAAGTCCCTCTCTCGTCTGTTGAACAAAAAATAATGGAAAATGTTTATTTCAAAATATTGTTCTAAGTGCCATGCTAGGCCTTATACTACCAAATCTAAGAAGGAAATGGGGTAAAGTTATTTCACAATGTCCATTGTAACCAATTTTCCTATTAATTCAGTTTGATAAGTCAAAAAAGAACTTGAATTTTTTCTATATTGTAAGGTATATACTCAGAATACTAAAGCAAACAAATGTTTGGGGGCACTGTAGAGAATTCTCTGACAAATTTTCATCACACAGGCTTAAATGAGGTAAATTAAGCTGTTACCATGACAAAACCCAGGAGGTTTGGAAAGTCTGTGGGAGACAATTAGAAATGCAGAAGATGTATGAACAAATAAGTCTTCTAAATACTGGTATAACACATTGGAGACTGGCTCTAAGACCAGGACTTTAAACATATATGCATTTATTTTTTGAGTCCTTCCAGTAATACAGCATCAGTATTTCCCTGTCTAATCATAACTTACTTAAAAATCAATTTGACAAATCCAAAGTCCTTCTCTTTTTTCATGTTCATAAAGAATAATTTATAATATTAACCACTAACTGGTGGTTTATAAGCACAGACACTGTGAAAGATATTCAAATACGTGTCGAGTGTAGTATAAAAGCTCTTACTAGTTGTCAGTGCTTTTCTTTCTCTTTTTTGCTTTCTTAGTATGTCTAAAATATTTACCAAGGCTGTTTACACTGTTTAATTTTCTAGCATTTAAATATAAATTAACATCTCACTTCATATCTTAAATTTGGAAACTACATTTAAAAATGGCATAATTTTGTGCCATTCTGTGAACTAGTCAACAAGCACCTACATGTGATTTTAAGAGATTCATTTCAGGGTAACATAGAGCTTCAATGATAAATTGACACATCATATACAGGACTCAGAAAAGCAAATCTTGGCTTTGGATTCCATTTATACTAGTGAATAGGACAGTGCTTTGTCTGCTTCGTGGTCAACACAATATATATGGGCATTACTGGTATACAATTCAGTAATGTATAGTACTGGCATGAAAAAGCATGCAAATTGGATAACTAATTTTCAAATGAGAAAGACCTTGAAGTTGTGAAGTGCTTTAAATGCAAATCATGAAATAATGGAAACAATTAATTTGGAAAATACCTTTTAGATCACTGAGACCAACCATTAACCCATCACTGTCAAGTCTACCACTAAACCATGTCCCTGAGTACCACATTGACATGTATTTCAAGTACCTCCAGGAAGGGACACTTTGCCATTTCTCTGGACAGCCTGTTTCAATACGTGACAATACTTTTGGGGAAGAAATATTTTCTAACTTTTGATATATTTTCCTAACATTCAATTCAATTTACTTGCATCAAAGGAAGCATGACCAGCTGTTCAAGGAAGGTGATTCTTCTTCTCTGATCTGCTCTCTTGAGACCCAACCTTGAGTACTGGATCCAGTTCTGAGGTTCCCAATACGGGAAGGACACTTACCTGTTGGAACAAATTCAGAGGAGGGCCACCAAGTTCATGAGAGGTATGGAGCACTTCTTCTATGAGGAAAGGCTGAGAGAATTGGAATTGTTCAGCCTGGAAAAGAGAAGGTTTCAGGGTGACT
This sequence comes from Picathartes gymnocephalus, assembly GCA_013390045.1. Taxonomy (NCBI): domain Eukaryota; kingdom Metazoa; phylum Chordata; class Aves; order Passeriformes; family Picathartidae; genus Picathartes; species Picathartes gymnocephalus. Next base: position 136,371 of record WEKY01007058.1, on the reverse strand, counting down.
TCATTGTGGCCTTCAGTGAGGGGCCAAAACCAAACACAGGATTGGAGCTGTGGCCTCACCAGTGCCCAGTACAGGGGGCCGGTCCCTGCCCTGCTCCTGTTGGCCACACCATTGCTGATCCAGGCCAGGATGCCACTGGCCTTCTTGGCCACCTGGGCACACACTGGCTCATGGTCAGCTCCTGTTGAACAGCACCCCCAGGTCCTTTTCCACCAAGCAGGGTTTCAGCCCCGCTGCCCCCAGCCTGTAGCACTGCCTGGGGTTGTTGTGACACAAGTGCAGGACCTGGCACTTGGCCTTGATGAACCTCTTACAGCTGGCCTTGGCCCTTTGATCCAGCCTGTCCAGATCCCTCTGCAGGGCCTTCTTACCCTGCAGCAGATTGACATTCCTGATACTGTCTGAACACTTGCTGAGGACACATTTTATCCAAGTCATCAATAATGGTATTAAACAGGTCTGGGCCCAAAACTGAGCCCAGGGGAATCGCACTTGTGACCCAACTGGATGTAACTCCATTCAGCACCACTCTCTGGGCTTGGCAATCCAGCCAATTTTTAACCCACCAAATAGTGCACCTGTCCAAGCCATGAGCAACCAGTTTCTCCAGGAGAATGCTGTGGGGAAAGTTGCCAAAGGCTTTACTAAACTCCAGGCAGACAACATCCACAGATTTTTCCTTGTCTACTAAGTGGGTCAACTTGCCATAAAAAGACATGAAGTTGTTAGAACAGGACCTGCCTTTCACGAGCCCATGCTGGCTGGTCCTGATCACCTGGTTGTCCTGCATGTACCATGTGAGGTCACTTAGGATGATCTGCTCCATGACATTCCTCAGCCCCGAGGTCAGGCTGACAGGTCTGTAGTTCCCTGGATCTACTCTCTAGCCCTACTACAGATGGGCATCACATTTACTAACCTTCAGTTGCCTGGGGCCTCCCTGGTCAGCCAGGACTGCTGATAAATGATGGAAAGTGTCTAAGTGAACACTTCTGACACTTCTCTCAGTACCCTTGGGTGGATCCAACGCCATCAAACTGCAGTATGCAACAAAACAACAAAAAGCATTGGTTTTTTGCATTGAGGAGAAAGAAAAGAATAAGAGTTCATTAATGTTGCCAAGACACTTGCTCCAGCTGCCTCGGAAACGGTGGGAGACATCAGGGCACTATGAAGGCCTTCCATGAATGTGCACCAGGATAAGGCCTGGTGAGGGCAATCAGTGTCGGGCAGCCCCAGGATGTCCATGGGCATGGGGATGGGATATCAGCCTGTACCTTGGACCTGGCCATGGCATCCCCACGATATAGTCAGGAGCTCCTCTTTATTTTTCGTGGGACACAGACAGGTGCTGGCCCTCCCGGGTGAGGGGACCTTGCAGGAATGAAGAACCAGGGCTTGTCATATCTCTGTATAATTGGGGAAAAAAGAATTTTCTTCAGAACAAGAGCGCAGTGTATATGGATACCTGTTAGCCCCTTCTGGGAGCCGTTACAGCAGGTTGAAATCTGTTAATTAGCATTCAGGTTCCACATCTCTCATCTGGGCAAGGGCTGACCGCTCAGCTGTGTGCATGGGGGCTGGCAAATCCCACCTCCAGCTGCACGGCAGGCACAATTATCTTGTCCAGTACCTAGCTCTACATAAAGCTCAGGGACTCAGAAACAGCTTGTGCACATCTGAGCCTCCTGCTCTTCACTTTGGACTTCATTATGCACACCTTCACATATCCCAGGTGGATCCATTCATCTCCTGTTCACTTGGCTTGCCCCTGAAGCTTGTGCTGTTATAAACCATCGGGACCATGATAAAATTTCATGTGAAAATTCAGCATCTAGCTGCAAAGTGCTGTCAAATATTATTTTAAAGGTTTGGTTTATTACGGATTCACAGAAAAATCTGGTAATGAGCTTTTTTTTAAAACAGAAAAATGAAGTTTCTGCAAATAATTTTTCCAAGAAAACTATTCTTCCTGTTAGGAAAAAAAAATATGGTCAGATCAATCAGAATGAGAAAAGTTCGGGGTCTTTTGAAATTAATGGAATTATTTTATTTTGTAGTCTGGATTAACTTCAGTCTGGGCTTTGCTGCAGCAGGACCTCGCAGGGGTTATACCTCAAGCACATCCCTTCCTCACTCTCTCAAACAGAAATAGCTCTGTAAATGCATTACATTTCCCATGACATATCACCACATTTTCACATTTGAAATGGCAACACATGATGAAAATCATATCATTATATCTAAAAAACAGACAATATGCAACAAAACTTAGCCAGGAAGAGGCATACGTCATCAGAATGGTATTATAGGGCTTTGGAGACATCTATTAACCTCAGCCCAAGCTGCTGTAATTTTCAAATATCCAAGTATTTTACTATGATTGCAAACATCAAGATTTAACCCTTTTTCTGAATGTTCTGTTTTATCATAATGTAAAAAAGGAAGAAAGAAAAAAAAAAACCCTGAAAAGAATTGTAAAATTTGCTATCCCAATCAGAAAAAAACCCAAGTGTGAATGCATTAACGATTTTCACAGGAGAGCTATTTCAATATTTAAAGACTCTGCTTAGAGACAAAAAGCTAGTTATAACACTATTTATAAAACTTAAAATGTCAGAATTTTTTCAGTTGTTTTTGTAGTAACTATGTAGCTCAAGAGACTTGGAGACTACCATACTAGATCTGGAACAGTTACAGATTAGAAGGAGGTAGATACTTTGCATTTTCATAGATAGAATTACTAAATTGGAAAACACGTTGAGAAAAACACATTACAATTTTTATATTGTGTGTGTGTGTGTGTGTGTGTGTACACATATATATATACATGTCTCTTCATATGTACACAAATGCTTATATATCTAAATATTGTCCCAAGAAATAATACCAGAAGCAAGTCTATTGTGAGTTAAAATTCAAGATGAAATAGTGGTTCTCATTTGGAATTCAGCAGCTAATTTTTAACAATTTTCAAAAATCATAGAAGACATCAAGTCTGATTACATGTTCTAAACTGCATTAATACTGAATATTTCTACATGTTGATTCAGGAAATGCCAACTGATTTCATAGTAGAGGCAAAAGACATATTTCTTAATATCTGGAAAATACTTGGCAGTGTGATATGATCTGTGTTTTCAAGGACAGATCTTAAACTATACTTCCAAAAGGCAGAGACATAATCAATGGCAAGATGTTCTTGTAAACTGGATACAACAGGTTTTCTGTCTCTTCCTTCTCTTCTAATTTTATATGCTTTTCAAGTACCAAATGGAAGTGTTGGTTTGAGCAAAGTTTTCTAAAGTATAACTTTCAAGGCAATAGAAAGAATAATAGCACACCTGGCTGACTTTCTATTAACATACTGATGAAACTATAAATCATTAGAAATTTTTCTTCAACAAACTTTTATTTAATGCAAATATAATTGTATTCCTATCAAACAATTCTTTCATAATCCAAACGCACTGCTAGTGAGCTAGTAAGGAAACACTACACATTTTTGATTTGTCATTGCTGTTTTACTAATATAGACAAAGTTTATGTCATTTCAGGGAGTTCTGATCTTTGTGAATACCAGACCATCTGCCTATATATGTGGGCATGTTGTTCATTAAATTGTCTGGAGGTTTGAAATGTTCTCACTGAAGAGGGCAAAGGAAAGTTTTGTTAGAGAATAGATTTGAACAGAGACAAAACTCTCCCTCCTTCTGCCCTCCCCTAATCTCCTCTCCATGGTATCATCCAGCATACAGGAAATTTTATTCTGAGTATAACTGTAGCTAATTTGTATCCTATCTTCATAAGACTTCAGGACAATCATCAGATGAAAAACCCCAAACTTTGTTTCTGAGCATCACCGTGTTAGGGAACTGTTTCTGGCATCATATCAGAAATTCAACTCCGCAGATAACACTCTAATAAAATAATATAGTAAATTGTCCACCATTTGGCCAAAGTCATAATTTTTAAAAATGATTTACAGTCTTGCAATTGTAAATTATCATTTAGTCCTGGGTTGAGGTGTAAATACAGAAGCTAGAGATGGATATTAAAGTATGATCTACCTTCTATGTTCCTTTGCAGAAATTTACAGATTCAAACTGTAGAGTTTTTTACATCCTCAAGAATTTTTTATGTCATTTATCTCATCTGGATATGTAACTGCCTGAGTACACTTAAAAGGTAAATATTGAGTCGTCTGCAACACGATGTTACACTGACATAGTACTAGAATAATTCTCTGGGGAATCAGCGAATCCATAACTCTACATAAATTGTCTCCAAAATTACTTGTTCTTATATTACTACAGGTGTAAAATGGAAGTCTAAAAAAGGTCAGCAATGCTAGTGAGTTTCTATTCTATATACAAATCTCTTTGACTTTGATTTCACAAGCCTGTATCTTCCTATTTCTAATGAGCAAAATATTACCATATATTCAAAACTTCTATTTCGTGAGTTGGTTTATTGGAGTTCAAGTCTTTGTTTGGGTATTTGGGTTTTTGTTTTGCTGGGATTTTTTAAATAAAATAATTCCTGGTACAGTTAAATTTTCTAAATGACATATGTAACCTTTACCTGGGAAAACACTTAGATATCAAAATCCTTGCAACTTTTTTAGCAATCCTGTCCACTGATTCAACACTAACGGAATCAAACAAAATATGTCTGACCATTTGTAAATATCTCTTTATCAGAATCGTTTTCAGCTGTGTAATCTTATTTGTGAATATAGATGAAGAATTAAACAATTTCAAAATTTGGTTCATAGTGATTGTAGAAGTATCGTAATTTTGACTATTGTGGCATGCAGACTTTAATTATATCTGCTGTGAGATATGAGTACTGCTCCTTTAATTTCAGGAAAAAATATTATAAAATAGTAATAAGCTATTAGTACTTTCTGCTTCTTTCCTTAATAATTCTTGTTACATGATACAGTCATTTCACTCCAGGTCAGTCGGCTCAATATCAAAACTCAGAGTGAGTATAAAAGTCAGAAAGCACTACATGAGCTTGTCTCGGGAATATTTGAAGAGATTCAAATCAGGGAGGTCCTAATTCTCATACCTATTTTATCTCCAATAAAAATAGTGAAGAGGTACCAACTACTGTTTCACTCAAATTCCATTTGGACCTCTGCAGTTTTACACTAGAGTGAGTGTTAAACTGGATACAGAATTATCTATGTAGGAAATAAACATAGTCGAGGGAACTCTTTCATTTTCCTCAAGAAGGTGCATGACCTGAAGCTCATGGAGGCCAGGTCCACATTTCTGACAGTGGTCAATACCAGATGCATTACAGGATCACAGATGCATACAACTGATTTGAAAGGACTTTCTGTGTCCATTGTTTTTTGTTTGCAGAGAAGTAATAACAGCTTATACTAGAGATTGATTTAATACAACTGTTAATTAATTAGGAGGCATTATGTATGCTTATTTATTTTTAAGCTTTATGAATTACATAGTATTAAATATTAATTTATTGCAATCTAATAATTGTGTGTATCCCATTAATCATCAGGAATGTGCAGATTGCAATACAAAGCAAAATATGAGACACATTGCTCTATATTGGTAAAGATAGGGATTCCGGGGAGGGCAGTAGAGGAACTAACAAGTTCAGAGGGAGATTTGGCTTTGCAAGAAAAAATGCAAGTCAGGTTTTCCAGCCATAATCAGAGTTACTCTGTTTAAGAGAATACATCAAATCTGCATTAATTTAAGATACAAAAAACATAGTCCATGAGATCATTACAAACAAATCATGACTGTAGGTAGCATTTCACACTGATGAAGGTTTTTTTTGTTAATGACATTTTAATTCTTTAGAAAAGGCACTGAAAGCATCAAAGCAGTAAAACAAATCCAGGAACTTAAAACTTCTCTGAGGATTTGATCAGAAAGGTTTTTCTTTCTCAAAGGCAAATACCAGGTTCATTTTTAAGCAAAGATAATAGCTGCACTATCTGTAAAAATATTTTATACATACAAATGAATACATCCAACATCTTTGTGAAATGAGAAAATATTGCAGTCTTTACAGACTGGTGGGCTCTCTAAAATATGAAATGGTAATGATTTGCACAGAATTGTAGAGGTAAATCAGTCTGAGAGAATGTTGGAGCATCTGAGTTTAATTCTCATGCTTCAATGAAACGCACTGCCTTTTCCCTCTCGCTGTTTCATTCCTCTCAAATGGCAAGTACAGGGGGGTATATATTTGCAGTATACAATGCAATCGGAGCAGATAACAATGCAATAGGAACTGGAAAACTCCCTCTACTGTCCTTTCCAGCTACCTTTTAAACAAATGGAGCTCTGAAATGCTTACCAGTTTCCACAATTTCTTCAGCATGTGCCACCTTTTGATTTTCTCTGTTATTTTAGCCTAAATTTTCACAGTATTTTGTCATCTCATAATAAAACTGTACATTGTTTTCAGAGACCATCTCAGTCATTAATGAAAAGATATCAGACTACCAATACAAATTTGCTTGGGATAGGTGATCAGCTCCTTTTCATTTCTATAACCTCACCTATCCGTAATGCTCATTCTCACCACACTTGGCTTCCATTGCAGTCGTTCATTATGAGAAAACTGTAGCATTTCACTGTCAGAGAGAAATGATGCCACAAAATTAAAGGAGATGTGAAAAATACCTGTCTAGGAAGCATTGCCTGATAAAGCACAAGTTTCCCTGATATAAACATAAAATCCTACAACCTCATTTTCTCTGATTCATAATTTCTGCATAAATACTTTACAGTATTATAAATGACATAATACTCTGTCTGACTTGGCATTAATATGTATTAAGAATGAGAGGCTATTAAGAAATGTGCTGTGAGCCTAGATCTATTTCTATAAAACAAACTGTGCAAACAAAAAAAAGGCAGACATGTTAACAACAAGAGGAAGCCTGTATGTTGCTAGCAGTGAGAGCTTCAAAGCATTAAAAAGAAATAATCACCACTTTGTACTCACTTTTTTCTTTCAGCGCCTACATGACAAACACCCACGTTTATAAGGAGCTTCTCTATCTGTGGTAAAGACAGAGATGGATGATTTTTAAATCCTTTTCAAAATCATATGATGATCTTTTCCTCTAATTCTAAAATTGCATCAGACAAAAAGATGAATTTAAACAGATCTGTAACGTATTCAAGCATCCATGCAGCTATTCAATTAAAAAGGAGTGAAAACAAACACTAACAATATTGAGACATTCCATATCAGAAGCAACCAACACCATCTCTCATTTTGATCACTGTAAATAAGATTTAGAAATCAGTGAATTTATATTGACGCAAAAACTACAAAGTGTAAAAGCAAGAAGAAGCCCCACTGAAGAGTTCTATTCCTGTTTTCTGCTGCAGCATAGCCTCTCCTCATTCTGCAGCAATATGTATTAAATAACTTAGGCCTTTTTCACTCGAACATTAAAGTGCACATTTCATTGAGCAGCCTTACCTGAGGCACTAGCAGCCTGGAGGCCTAAATTCAGAATATAAGAGCATTTTTTAACTGTAGAAGACTTATGTGCAAACTCTGTAAATGATCATGCACTATCTCCATCATATATATACCCAAGCTATTCTGCTAAGGCATATGCATGGAAAGAGTGTCTTTAAAATGTTGGGGTTTTTTTTAATTGCTTAGCCACCTTGATTCTCCCATTCTAACCTTGTGACATTACTCTGCACTGGAAAACCGTTAGGACTGCTCAGCCATGGGGCCATTCAATATCACTGAACCATGAATATCCTGCAACAGGAAGAAATTTTTATCAACAGATATTATCAGAACATTTCTTAGTCACTGAATGAAAATGGTCCATGCAAATGCTTTATAGCTGCTCCTAAAAAGTAAGGCTGGTTTATCTAAACTGAAGTTATTCATAAGAGCATTGTGGTTTCAGATAGTTTTTGGCCAAGTTGTTGGCAGCCACATTGTCATATTGTTGCTACTTGGCTTCTCAGTACTTTTGAACATTTATTGTCCTAAGAAAAACATTCTCATCCAGATGAAAGCAAAATCACAGTAGAAATAAAAAGTTAAAAATCAAGGTCAAGGTTTAGATTAACACATGTCCCTTCATGGAAATCTCCGGTGGATTATTTCTTACAGAGAGACTGTGAGAAAGAGAGAAGAAAAAGATATCCTAAAAAGATTACAGAACAAGAGAAATACTAGGCTTTGTCCGATGTCCTTAGCAGCTGTTTATTTTCTTGCCTTGTTTTATATTGAAAATGGAGACATTCAAATCTCTTAACTTTAGTGCATGGTGTTGTACATGGGACATCCATATAGTGTTAGAAATCATGCCCAAGACCACAAAAGTCCCATTATCTTTTCATGGTGTGATTAGTGAATGGTTAAGCTACAAATGTACACCTGTCTTGTGACACTGTAGATGCCCTAGGGTGTTGTCCAGCCCCAAGATGGGTGTGCTGGCCAGCAGTGGCTGAATATGAGCCAGCAGAGTGCCTGTGTAGCCATCTGAGCCTTTATCAGCAATGATATATCAGCAATGGTGTGGCCAGCAGGACCAGGGCAGGGACCGTCCCCCTGTACTGGGCACTGGTGAGGCCACAGCTCCAATCCTGTGTTCAGTCCTGGGCCCCTCACTGCAAGAAAGACATTGAGGGGCTGGAGCGTGTCCAGAGAAGGGCAACGGAGCTGGGCAAGGGTCTGGAGCACAAGTCCTGTGAGGAGCAGCTGAGGGAGCTGGGGGTGTTTAGCCTGGAGAAAAGAAGGGAACCTTCTCACTCTCTACAACTGTCTGAAAGGAGGGTGTAGCCAGGTAGGGGCTGGTCTCTTCTCCCAGGTAACAAATGATAGAACAAGTGGAAATGGCCTCAAGTTGCACCTGGGAAGGTTTAGATTGGATGTTAGGAAAAATTTCTTCATGGAAAGGATTTCCAGGCATTGGAACAGGCTGCCCAGGGGAGTGGTTTTGTCATCATCTCTGGAGGTATTTAAAAGACGCGTAGATGTGGTGCCTAAAGTATATGGCTTAGTGTGAACTTGGCAGTGCTAGGTTAGTGGTTGGACTTGATGGTCTTACACCTAAATAATTCTGTGACTCTATGATGTTTAACAATTTCCTGCTATGTGAAGAACTGACTTAAAATCCCATGTTTTAATCTGAAAAAGGGACATTTCCTATTTCTAATTTTATGGCATTTAATATTGGCATACACAAATGGCCAATCTGTTTATACCTTCTTGTTACGGGCTGCATTTTTCTAAAATCCATGTATTTACATATATATATATACATATATATAGTCTGATCCTGCGTTATTTTGAATGAACTCTGTCCTTTTGAAGCATTTAGAAATGTACAGCTTTCCAGAAAAGGCAAATATTTTGTAATAACACTAAGGAGATCTGTCATCTGCCCCAGAGAGCTTGTCACCTCCTTTCACAGATGTTAGTATTAAAGGGAATCACAGTTAATACCATAAATGGAATAAAGATCTACAGAAATAAATGCAGTAGATAACTGAGCAGCATCTAGAGGACAGCATCCCATTGAAAAAGGGAAGACCATGAACAAAGACTCTATTCACCTGCCTCCCAGCTATCTAAGGATCTACAAACCAGTGGATAAAGACATGTCTTAGAGTCTGTTGGTTGACTGTAGAACAAGTGGCACAAGAAGGATGCAGTAGATTCCTTAATATAAAAGGTGTTCTGCCCCTGGTAAGATAAACCATATCTTTGAAGTGCTGAGCATGAACAGAACTGAAGACCCTTCTATGCATTCAATTATTTAATGACACATTTTATCTGAAACACAAAAATATTAGGTTGGACTCTGCTTTCCTTTGATGAATTAACAGTTTAGTTACTCTTGCTTGATATTGGTAGAGTTTTGCCAATTACTATCACTGGTGTGAGACATCAAATTATTCTTTTCGTAGAAAATTAAAAACTTCACAGAACATGTGTATGCCTTCATTTAAGAGGTGTTTTCAACTTCATTGTTTTCCAGGGTGATATCCTTTTTGCCATAGATGACATTAATAACACTAATCTGTGCTAAAATTTTATATTCCAGTTTTTTAATTTTTCCTTTTGCATTTTTTGGGTATCTATTTCCATCCTTCTGAATGAGATATGTTTATTTGGATTATCAGCTCTTTTCTGAATATTGCAAATTTTAATTTGAATTTCATCATAAAAAGATTTGAGGTCAGTGCCACAGAGGGCAATGAAACAAATTCAATACAACAGATTTCTGATGGGTTCTTTTTACCTCAGGGTTTTTAGGGTCTCCTACTACACTGTTCTTAGATCATATTCTAGCTTCCTAAAAACTGGTTTAAAATATTAAAATAAAATAACCAATTCATAATCTATGCAAGTAGGTCTAGTCACTAACATGCAGTATGTTAGTTTGCATCCTCAGACATTGTTCTAAAAAGACAAAAGACTAAAAAGATAAAAAACTGTTTGGAGTAAAGATAACCATCCCTTCTGTTGAGAAACCTCTGGTTAATGTACTAGTAGTAGTAATTACTTGAATTATTTAGTGCTTTCCATCATCCATATCACATTAAGTTACTCTTGTGAAAGCTCTTCTGGGGTAAATAAACTTTTCAGCAAATGTTGTCACAAGATTAAACAAATTAACCACACATGCTAAATTCCCTTAGAAATTGCAGTGTTTGAGTCTACCCTCTGTCTTTCTTTGGAGACTGCTCTGGATCTGTGTTTCCACACTTGCTAGCATGGGAAGGTTAACTGACTATTGGCATCAGTCATAATGTATAAGGACAAGGATATATATACATAAAGAAAAGTGAGTAGTCATTAAGAAACATATAATATAATGAGTGCAAAAAAGCCGTATGGATTTCACAATTACCAGCTTCACAGACAACAATTATCTGCAAACTATAGCAATAATTTAAATATAGGTTACTTTGTATTGTTTATTCACTTTTAGTACTGATACACCTGTCAGCAAAGTAGACAATGAACCTGGTTTATTCGTATTGTATATAGAAGTTCAAATGAGAATTAGTAGACTCCATAGAAGAGGAAAGGAACTTTTGCCTGTTCCACAGAAAATGTCTCAGCCTTAGTGAGAAAGAGGGGTCATCAGTCAATGTGACACAGATGAGAAAGGATGAAGGATAAAAGAGACTACACACTCAGTTTTGGCTCCTTTGAATCTTGCCTTAGAAATCTCGCTACTCACGCTCTTAAAGTTTAGTATTGTTCCCTAGAATCCTTACCTTGGCAATCCTTGGTTTTGTTTTATGCTTTCAAGGCTCCCAGTAAAGTACTGGGAATTGTAATTCCTTTTCCCACTTCATAAGGCTTCAGATCACTAAAAGTGATAAAAATTTGATGTTTTGTTTTCTAACCATTGTCCTGGTTTGAAGGGCAAGTGTCTGCTAAGGAAGGCAGGAGCTTCCCTTGGAATGGAGAATGTAAACCCCTTCCCTCTGAATTATTGTAATTTTGAATTTAAGGGGCTCTCAGGCAAAGATATGGGAATAGGAATAACAGTTCTTTACTAGTGTTTATAATAAAGCAAACAAACAACAACTCCTATGGCACTAACAGCAAACAGAACCAGGAACCTGGTCCCAGCCCTTTGGGCCTGCAGGCACTGTCCCCTTGGGTGCAGTGATGGTCACAGCCGGCAGGGGGCGCTGGTGGCGCTGGGTGGGCAGGGCAGGTGCGATGATTCCCCCGCGGCTGCAGGGGGTGCTGTGGCACGAGCTCCAGCAGCACGTGGCAATGGCGACTCAGCCGGGACGGGGAGGGATGGAAGAGAGAGAGGCTTTGCTTCACAAACCCCCTGGGGCAGTCGGTCCCGGTGCCCCAGCAGGACTCTCGAAAACAGCAAGCTGGGACGGCAGGACATCTCGGCAGGCAGGGGGAGCGGGGCTGCAGCGCAGTGAAACCCAGAGCAGTGCCGAAGGAGCGGCGGGGACGGGGCAGCAGCAGCCCAGCTCCCAGCAGGGCAGGGAGAGGCGAGCTCAGGGATCCCGGGCCCCCGAGCAGATGGCAATGGGTGCCCCCTTTAGTGAGGTAGGTGTTAATAAGGTCCCAGATCAGTGGCTGCTCTCACAAGCAGAGGCTCACCCCACAGCAGAAGAAGCAGCTCTGGGCGGGGATCCGGCGGCAGCAACACCTCTGAGCGTTCTCCTCGGAAACTGAGAGCGAAAGACAGAGCAGCTGCTCCAGCCCCGCCTTTTACCAGCCCAATTCTCAAGATATTTCCGTCCCTCCAAGAGAAATTCCCCGATAAAAGAACTGCAACCAGATCCCTTTTTTTTCCCTGAGCTTGGCCACTTCTTTTGTTCTTCTTAAGTACCCAGTCGTTAGTGTTTCCTAGCAACTTATGGGAAAAAATTCTATACGTAAAAAGGAACAAAAGGAAAGAAAAAACCTAATCCCCAACAACCATACATACACACAAAGACATAGTAAACTTACCCTCCAGACACTGAGCAAGTCTGAGACTGGCAGCATATTTACTGGGTGTAACTACTGTTTCTTTCCTTGAATACCTTTCTGTCTAATGCTTAGAAGCTTCTTGCTTACATGCCAGCTTTACTTGCAGTATTCCTGCATATCTGCTGGTAAAAAGTGTTTTATGAGGTTGACTCAAAACATACTGAATGACACTTTTAAAATCCCTTCATTAGGCTTTGTTTCCAGGCTTATCTATGAGATTAGAAAGTCCCTACTGAAAATTAAACATGAACATTTAAGAGAAAACCATCATCTAACTTTAAGATGGTCTGCTTCCATAGACAGGTACTAACTTAGCTAATTAGTAATATACTCTATTCAAATGCTGCTGAGGGAGGCAAAACTGAATACCTCATTATGTAAAAGATGCCTAATTATGTTTATTTTCTTTAAGTACATTTACTAGAGCTGAAGAAATTATCTCAGCATTAGGTCATTTCCCTCACATTCTGTCACTGGTGAGAAAAAAGACATAAAAACCCAACTGGTATGACTTTGCCAAGTATGTAACAAGGGCAGAAGGACAGATGAACTTCTGCAACTTTCTTTTTAACAAGAGAAGTCTGTATTTCAAGTCTCACACATATTGAGGTTTCAAGGACTGTGCCTTGCAAAATTAAAGGTGGAGACTGCTCTAATGGTCAGTTCCCCAAACAAGCTCTGCTCCTGCACTACCACCCCTGACTGAAGTAAAGACTACTGACATACATGGTTTCCAGACCCTATACTACCAAGCGCATTGCTGACCTTCTAGAAACATGCTATGGGGTACTGTGGGCCTCTAGAGCCATTCTCATCATACCAGTAGAGAAAAGGAGTCAGCATGACAACACAGTCAGCAATAAGGCACAGATTTCTAGATGTGTGACTTGAACATTCTGTGAATCCCAAGAGACATTTGAGTTAGAGTTCAGGACTCACAGGATTTTATTTGCATGAAGCAGACTTTGTTTTCTCCTAGGGAACAACAACACGATAATATAAGAGGCTATTTTCAGATGATGCCTTCTTTGCACTGATCTTCACCAACAAGAGCAGTCCTCAGGAATCTCTTACCCAGGAGAGAAGGGTAAAGGGTATTGGAAGGAAGATGTTTGCTTGGTCATGGGTTATTGGGTCAGAGACTTAACATGGGCAAGTCCACAGGCCCTGACAAGATGCATCCGTGAGTGCTGAGAGAGCTGATAGATACCATAAACAGGGCACTCACAATCTGAAAAAATCTGAAAGGTTGTGGTGATTAAGAGAGGTGCCTGAGGACTGGAAGAAAGCCAATATCATCCCAGCCTTCCAAAAGGGCAAAATATCGTCATAGATAAACTCAGGAGGTGTGGACTGGATGGGTAGACAGTGAGGCGGATTGAGAACTGGCTGAACAGCAGATCCCAGAGGCTCATTATCAGTGGCACAGAGTCTAATTGGAGGCCTGTCACCAGCAGTGTCCCTCAAGGTTCAGTACTTGGCTCAGTATTGTTTAACTGAAATTATTTTGCATCAGGCAGTGGTTTTCATGAGGACAACATCCAGTTCAATAAAACAGAAAAAAATTTGTCTGAACCACAACAGAAACACAGATATAATAACTGGAGATGTCAAAAGCATGTGTGACATAGGGTCCTTTATATCAGTCATAGTCTGCTGGGAAGGTTTGCATCTCACCTATTCCATGTTTATAGCTGAGTTACACCCAAGATCCATTTCACAGT
>WEKY01007058.1:45604-122085 GCA_013390045.1 Picathartes gymnocephalus | reverse complement strand
AAAAAAAAAAAACTCACAACAAAACAAAAACAAAAGCAAACCAACCTTGTAAGATATAAAATTATCTGAACCAAATCTATGTCTGAAGCAGGTTAAATGCATGATTCCTAAAAGCACCCAAATCTCTCCAGTGGCTAAAAAGGAAGCTGATTTCAGAAGGTGGGAAATTTGCATCATATGTAGCAAAAAGAGATTAGATTATTTTCCCCTCTGATAACTGCTTGGTCCATTCTGTGCTGGTTAATCAAGACTTCTAAAAGATGCATAATGCAATAAATTTAAGTTCACTAGCACAACCCACAGAAATGAGTATTTGTTCTATGCTAGGTCATAGAAGATGAGGTCCACAGAAAGGTTTTTAAAAGAAAACTGTCTTCAGAATTTATCATTTGACTCTCAGTGGCCTGTGAAGAAGACCTACAGATCTCTTGAGGCATTTAGTACAAGTATGATAATAAAACATGTGAACATCGATCACCAGTAAAGAAAAAAATGTTGAGATGTCATACAAGAACTGCTAAACCCCAACTTGGTACCACTGAAGTATAAGATATCAATTTTGCAGACCACACAGGATAATTAAAACTGAGTGATAACACATTTCTGATGTGATTGAGAGGCCCGATTTCATGGGTTTTATGAAGTAATTGAATCAAATATGAGTTGTTTTGGTACCTTGCGCATCACAGGTCAGTAAATCATCATGCACGAGTGGTACCTTAACCATGAACTGCATGGGATTTGAATTAGAATTCAGCTTTGGAGAAGGACTTTATTTCAATGTGAATTCAAAACTCTTCTGCACTCTTTTTGTCCTTGGGTGACAGAGTGGGACAAGGCAGCCTTCCATTTAGCATAGACCGGTCTAATCCACTGAGCTGTGCACTGTACCTGTCCTAGAGTTACTTCAACACCTCCAAGTGATGTGTTGCAACATAATGAATAATTATCATGACAGATCTTTTTAGTTTTCATTGCACTCCTATTTTGCACCAGTATGTTTTCTCAACATTTTGAGCATCATGAGGATGTCATATTTGGTCTTGTAAAACAGGACTTTTATGCAGCTCCTTTCTGTGCAGTGACATTTCTCATGGAGGTGTGGCTTGAAGAATCAGAGCAGATAGCAGTGAAAGAATACCACAGATATTAAATCCTAAATGAATGTGTCTGAGTCTCCTTTAGACATTAGCCTCTTCCTATACATTAGTTGCTTCATATTACCTGAGATTCTAACATGATTTGGAGAAGATACCAAGATATAATTAAGATAGCAGTATTGTCTTGATTTGTATTTATGGATTTCTGAGAATTTGAAGATTTTTTAATAAAATCCTTATAATGAAGTATTGGAAAAAATCTTTAGTAAAGTCTTTCCCAAGTTTGATGCAAAATATAAAAATATTTCAATCAATAAATTATTAATAGGAAAAATATTTATCTTTATGTGAATCCATAGAGAATTCAATAGCTAATGGATATTTTCTAGGAGAAAATAGGAAAGAAAGTGAAGTGTTTTCCTTTAATGGTGAAAATTCTTAGAGTCGGGGTGCAGAACATCCCAGCTAGGCAGTTCAAAACAAATGATCCCATCCTGAGGTCTGCATGGAGCCCATATGCCACAGGCTGAACTCTGCCTCCTGTCTCATCTGACTGATCCAAGGACGTGGCTGTTGGCTCACTTCAAACGTGTTTTCGTACTGCTCTGTAATGGGCTGATTTCTGTGATTTGAAAGTCTCACACCCAGAAGATCTGAGAGCAGCCTCTAATTGACTCTCCCTTTCCTTCCCATAAGGAAGATAAGATATGCATACATAGATATGTATGTATATATATGAATATCTACAGATATCTATATTTTTACCTGTAGATATACATAAAGATCTCCAATGTAATGAGGACAATAAGGAAAAGGCCCAGGGCATTTCCCTCATAAGGCCACACAAAACAAAAGAACCAGCCAATCGTTCGCAATTCAGAAAATTTAATTTCCGGGTCAATTTTAGGCAGATAAAGCAGGTGATGTGGATCTCCCCTTGTCCACAACTGCAGGAACGGTCTAGCTGCTTGTGGGAAAATGGCACAGTACAGATGGGGCTGTGTGTGCTTCCTCATCCTTATGCCAGTGGCATTGTTGAAGGTCAATGCAGTATATCTCAGGTGCACTATCTCACAGAATGGAAATACTAATTTATTTTAAAATAACCACTGCTTCAGCACCTAATACTCACATTTTAGTACACACAAGCACCAAAAATGCATGTAAGTAGTCTGTCAAGCACCCAGGAAGGCTGTCCAGGATGGCTTGCAATGACAAGCAGCATCAGTTTTCCAATCTATCCCCCACTTTCAGGGTTCTTATTCAGAGGGTATCAGTTGTGGATGAGTGCCAGGGATGTATCAGGAGCCAACCATCCCCCTCTGTGAGTCATCAGGATTTACTCACCATCTCTGATTCTGCTTGGCCTGAAGAACTGGAGGCAGACATGTGGCAGGCTCTTGATGGCCTGCTCCTACAGCTGACAGACATTTTTATAGATCTCATCCTCTTGCTATTTAGTACCCTTGTGTTCGTATTTCCTATCAATTGATACTGGTAGAAATATTTTTATTGCAATTTTCCACATCACTAGAAGATTCCTGGACATATGTTTTCTAATATACTGCAGGCAACTTTGCATGGGCTAGTTAAAAAAAAAAGAGAAAGAAAAATGTCAAAAAAAAAAGCCAGCTAGATTTTTGATTTTGAAGTTTTCTTCTCAACAGTCTTCTAAGCTTCTAGTGCTGTCCTTTAGTATTTCAATTATATCCTAATTATCATAAAATATTTCACTTCCCTGCCCTAGAATTAGAAATTAAGATTACCATTTACTTTCTTCTATACAATCATTTAATCTCTGAATTCTAATCTGATCCAAACTATATTCTGTTTATTATACAAGATAAGGATGAGCTGGTGTGCTTTTTCAATTTCTTATTCTCTGTTACTCCCTTTACGTAATCCCTTTTCAATCAAAGGGAACTCTTCAACCAAACTGGAAAAAGGTGTGACAGAAAGGGAAGGAGAGATTTGCCACTGATAGGACAGAGGGAAAGAACTCTGCCAAGTAAACAACAAAGTATTTCTTTTGCTTTTCCATAATATTTTAAATGCTGTTCTGGCTATTTTCATGCAGCATTTATGCTTCAGAGTGGCAGCTACATCTCTCCTGAAAGTAGTGACACAGTGAGAATTAGTGAGAAGTGTAGTTCCACATATCCTCTTCATTAGAAAATTGGGTTGTTTAATGTAAAACTTAGCTGTGCAAGAATAAGGAGGGCATTATTACAGAGTTCATATTAATAAGAAGACACATTTTCTGCACAATTACATCATACAGTGTTTTTCATACAATGTTAACACTGAAATGTACAAAAAACCAGACAAGATTTATTTTCAGTTTTATGTTTTTACCAAGAGCAGAAGGAAAATATACTGCATAAGAGGAAGAAAAAAAATCCCATTAAAATACTTTATTGTTAGATCATTAGGGTAATCTGAAGAGTTGTTTCAGAACCATTAGAACAATCATGAAAATCTGCCGATAAATATAAGAATAAAAGCATTCAGAGACAGAAAAAATCATGAGGCATCTCTTCAAGACTTTCTGTTGGTTTGATTATTATCTTCTGCAGAAGCCCTAGCATGACATCTAGTTCCAAATCCTATGGTTTACACACAACAAAAGAATATTATCCTAACAAGCATTATTATTGATGCCACAATAATGTGCCAGTCAAAAGAACTTTCCACAATAAGGATTCAATTGACCTAAACTGATATATTCCAAATGCACCACCCCATCCTGCTAGAACAGTGTGTACATTAACCGGATAACATCTCTCTCTGAAATCAAGACTTTAAAGAATTTTGAAAAGCAATATAATAGATCAACTTGTATTTTTGTATGGAACAAACCTATTTAGCAGGCAACACATGCAGGTATAAATCTTCAGACAATGAACTAAATTACTCCCTGGAGACCTTGTTCTCTCTCACATAATGTTTGCAAATGACCTGTCAGCCAAAGTGCTGATTCTGTTTCCATACCTGTTCTCTGCATTTGTAAGCATTATAATATTTTGCAGCCTCCATATCATAACTTCTTTACAGCAGGATTTCAGCATATTTTGCAGTTGTTAAGTAATTTAGCTTTGCAAAAGTGAATTATTGCAAAGTGGAGAAGCCTTAAGAGTCTTCATTTTTTAAAGGTGAATACTGAGGTGGAAACAGGCTAAGCACAGCCTTTTCATGGAAAAGCTGAACATCTGCGCCTTTGAAAATAAGAACAATCTAAGCTCAGCAAATTCTATGGTCAGGGCAATGATGAAGGAATGAAGAAGAGAGACAGCCATCATTAGAAGACTTGGAGAATGCTGGGGGGAAGGGGGAGGGGGCATGTCTGCTAAAGCATTCAATTCCCATGTTACTCTAGAACAATGTTGCTTTAACAGTAATTAGTTATGCGGTATGTGACAAAAGGTGTGCAGAGTGAAACCTGAAATATGTGAATAAGATTGCTTTGATATTATGAACTTAGACTTGTTAAGAAACAAAGGAAATACTACTCAGGTAATAACTTATACTTTGTTATTTGTATCACCAAAATGTTCATTACCAGAATAACCAGGTGCATGTCTCTTCCTGTCTGAGCTAAGCCCTGACAAGTGGGTGAAGTTTTGGGTGCCCTGGATAGCATCATACCTTAGAATTCTAAAGAGAGAATTTCCGACTGATTGAGTGATTTGTAGAAGGCTAAATTTTTCATACGAGTCTCTTTACAAACAGAAGTACATATTGTCCCTTTGAAGACTTTTTCAAGTGAAATTTTTCAAGTGACCTCTATAGCAAAGTAGGATTTCACCCAAAGTGGTTTTGATGATGTTTTACTGAGAATGATAACCGACAAAGCAGCAGGGTGGATACACACAAAGAAAGCAGAATGCAACTTCAGGACATACAGTGGGGCATGGAAAGATGTATCCTTGCTCTTAAGAAAAGAAGCAAAACAATTTTACTGGTAAGAGGTGAAGAGCATAATGAAAAGCAGGAACAAGTAGTATTTCAACACAGGAGATCTAATACATAATATTCTCATGTTTGACTGAGGAATAGGTAAGTACATTGAGGACTGCAATTAAAAAGGGAAAAAAGGGATGATAAAATAAGCTGCTCCTACTTCTTTTTCTTTTTTTTTTTTAAGTGCATAGTTGTGTTTTATCCAGAATAATTATATTAATAATATCACGTTTATGCTTTAGTCTTGTAATGATCTGTGGGTGTTTGTGAAAATGGAGCTACTGTAATGATTGCATCTCTTATTATCTGGAAATGAAGAATGAGATTAATTTCATTTCGTTTTATAAGAGTTGGGCATCAAGTCTAAGCTCATTATCTGGACTCCCTTTGGAGTCAGTTGTCAGAGAAGCATTTCCCAATGTAAAGTGTCTAATGCAGTCAAGACTAATAGCCCTAGGACTTGTCTGTCCACTGCCATTTATTACAGAAAAGACCAGAAAACTAACTTACTAGATGCAGAACATTCACATAACTGAAGCTAGGTGATACTAATTCTACTTTAATAATATTTTCTCACACTAAATCTTCTTGAGATTAAGTCTTTGAAGTTTCTAACTGCTACTACTTGTACTTATAAATACACAATTCAATGTTTTGCAAGATCTCAAATAAGCATTTGCCCAGAAGAAAATTTGAGCAGGTAGTTACAATTTCCTTGCTTCCTTCAAGAATTATAATTTGTAAATAGATCATTTTGTTCTAGTAGCAATTAGGAAAGATTTTTAATTACCTAAGATTGCCAGAGTAAGCCTTTAATTAAACTGGATAAAGAGATTTTGTCAGCCAAGTGGAGTTTTCCTAGAGAAGAGTAATAGGTACTACTGGCATCTAGAACAAATGTTGCATTCCTGACTGACATACCACGAGGCAAAAATTTTTTGAAATAAATGAATGTCATCTGCATAGAATTTACAGAAAACAGAAATTTAATCAACAAGCTTTCCTATTCAACAATACAGCTAGGTCCTGTCAGCTTCGATGGTCCTTAAATCTATGTCAGTCCCACAACGCAAGGTCACATGGATTCATTGTTCTATGACAAAATTTTCCTTTAACTGTGCAATATTAGTTGCTGCAGCACTCAGACTACGAACAGAAATGTCTGTAGAAACAGAGATGATAAATTGTGCCAAATACAACACAACTTTTCTGCAGCTGAGGTTGCCTTTGGTCAAGATGCTGAAGAGCAAACTTGATGCACTAAATCCATTTGCAAAGCTTTGGAATAAAAATAAATGCTAAGAGTATCCAGCTGCTGGGCTTTCTACATCCACTGGGGAAAGGTTCATAATTTTGTTATCATTTTTATTTCCCCGCTAATCCACTCTAGTTATGCTACCTTTTGTCAAGACAGTCATATGCCCATGTTCTTCATCACTTCTGACTTTTTACCTCCACCATATCATGCTGGGAGAAGTGGTCTGGGTATTTACATCTTTTGTTGATGTACAGAACTGAAATGGTCCTGACTTTCACAAATTTCACATGAAGGCTGTCAGAGTCTGAAAAGTAGGAGACAGATTCTTAGCTTCGCCTCTTGTCAGCCCACTCCCTCTCCCTTTTCTGTCCCCTGATTTCTTTTTATGGTGAAGGAAAAGTACAAGGAAAAGGACACCACCTTTAAGGAAAAAGGCCACAATATATAATTTTCTTAGGAGGTGAGGAGCAGGATCTATCTAATGTTTCTCTGATTCTTAGAAACATGGATTTGAAGCTAGCATCACTTACTTATTTGGGTCCAAGTAAGGTGTAAGGGCTAGCTGTGAGAGCTAGATTTTACATTTTGTCTTCACTGCTGTTAGACATGTCATAGTCCAAGAGACCACTATTCCAATAGAGGAGCCAGCAGCCAACACACTGCTGTAAGGAGCAGATGATAACTTTAGATAAAAGATTTTTTTGTAGTGACCTGTTTGTTTCTAAGGAATATGTGTCAATGAGAATGTTTTGGCTGTGTTTGAACAGTGGCAAAGACAAGGAAGAGACTTTCTGCCTGGGCTAACACTTGCTCTGAGAAGGAAGTATAATAAAAATAATTGACAATTTTGCTTGGAAAATATAATCCAAAACAGTGAAAAAAATTTCCTCATTTTTCCCCAGACTCACTATCTCCCCAGGAGAACAGAATAGCTGACCAGTTACCAGTGTGTGCCAGAAGGGTTGCTTGACCCTTTATCACCTATGCCCAGAAAACTTTTTAGCATGTTCTTGTGCCATTCTACAGCTTTGTTGGCCCTGCTCTTTCAGCGAGCACTCTGAGTGCTTTGACACAGATGCTGTGTGCAGGAAAAAGAGATGGTGTAGGGTTTACTGCTTTTTACTGCCTCTTTGCCTCCTATTAAGGCAACTGGTTACCACAGCAGCAGCCACTTCCTCTCCTCAGCTTCACATCCAAGGAAACCATCACCCTGAGCACTAACAAAGTACAGCAGCAATGACATGACAAGGTTGTGTTTGTGGGAAGCTCTGCTGGGTGGACCTGGCCTGCACGATGATTTCTTTTTACCCAGTTGCTTATGCTGGTCTCTGTGCTAAGAGATGAGCTCAGGTGCTTTTCTCTACTGGTCTCAGCATGTTCTGCTGTGCAATAACCTCCTTCATTCTTTCTCGATTTTCCTCATTTCTGAAATTGTGCATTTGCAATTTTGTTTGTTCTGCTGCTTTTGCAAATTTGTATGCCTTTTTGCAAATTTAACTCGCAGTTTTTTAGCAGATGCTCATGTATCTTCCCATTACTTCAGGTCACTTCCAAGTACGTGATCCCATAAATCATAGAAAATGAAACTTTTATGTTTCTTCAAGGGAAAAAAAAAGTTTTCTTCAGACTGCTCCACCAGTTTGCAGAATTCATGAATCTGGATTTTTATTTTAAAGTAAGAGAATAAAATATAAAAGCAGTATAAAATCTGTAGTCCAGGAAGCTTCTGCACTAATTTGACATGTACGAAAAAAAAGGAGGAAAGAAGGAAAAATTCAGACCCCAAAAGCAACTTAGCTGTTGACCTAAACTTTTATATTCTGTATCATGTACTCTTTCAAAAGATGGTACATGGTAAAAAAAAAATCTTTGTGAGAGCTCTGCATGCTCTGATTCTTTGGCATGGTGCTCTAGGATACGGAATTGGGGTCAAACTACCAGATGTAAGGATGTAAAAAAGTAGGAGGAGTCACTTTTTTCCAAAAGTCTCTTAGCAAGGACTTGCTTCTTTTAAGCAACAGAAATGAAGAACAATTTTATTGTGCTGGGTCTTATCTTCCTGCTCTCCATCAAGAAGCCACAGAAGCAGAGCTTCTAAACAGACCAGCAATTTAAAATAGATAAAAAAGCAAATCCTAGGAACACATAGGTGTTGTTGCCGCAGAGGTTTTCTGACAGTTATGAAAATGTGAAAAACACTGAGTCTCTTAAGATTGGACTATATTTGGGAATACTGTTTTACAAGCTGAGGAGCACAAAGTCCATTTAATTTTATAGTTAGGTTGAACAATGTGATTTCTTTGTTTTTCTAGTGCTATACTTACTGATGAAATCTCTCCAACAAATGAGTGACTTAATTGCTTAATATGTGGCTAATATTGTAATAATTCTAGTCTACCAATTTTTTTGCATAGTATTTTGCTGATTTTGTTACTTTCTTAATAGAAAATCAATGCAGTAAGTTCTCAAGAATTACGATTTTTTCCTTAGGGATGCATATAAAGATTGAAATTACTGTTTGAGAGAAGACTGCAGAGAGTAAAAAAGTTTCGTTAATTTTTATTAATAACAAAGAAAGAAACAAGGTTGATCTAGAGGCCAGAATAATTCTCATATATGTATTACTGTATCTATTTAGTACTATATAGTGGTAGACAATGTTAGACAAGAAAAATTCCCATGCATTTTTAAATAGCCATAAGCAAAACAAACAAACAAACAAACAAAACCAGAAAAGCATTCAACTACAGTCTGTTGCTCTAAAATACTGGAGACTTTTAGAAAACTTTAAGGTTTCCTAGTTAATTGAAATATGAGTGCTCAAAAAATGAAACATATAATTACATACAAGAATTATGTTACAAATATTTTTTTTTTTTCATTTGACTAGGATTCTTCAGGATGTTTTTCAGGGATTATTTTTTCTAGGGAAAATCCATATTTGATTGCCACTCAGTTATAATTTTTTTTAAACATAGCTCTGAAAAACATTAAAATAATTTCTTTCTTTTGCAATTTAAAAATTATTTCAAGAAAATTAAATGGAAGAAATTATTTCAAAATTTAAACAAATGCATATTGTCAGTAGTGTAAGTGTTCATAAGCATGCAATGAGTAAATACATGAGTAAAGTTGTTGAGTGAAGGTGGAGTTTTTGTCATAAGAATGTAAAGGAAAAAATCATTTCTGATCATAAAGAGATAATCAGTTGTTTAGTGGTAAATGATAAGAGATGATATAGGATAATTGTCTATTTTCAGATAAAGATGAAAAATTCATTTGTAGATATCATCATAAGGATAGATGAATTTTGGACTTTAACAAAGGATAAATTAGTACAGGAAAAGATTAAAGTCTTTTAAGAATTAATACCATTACAAGGTTTGAGAATTTCTAAAGAGAAATTGATATGATCCAAGTATGTCAGTATAGATATGTCATTACATGTAACCTTAACAACTATCAACAGTCATAAATTTTCCATTCATATTTTTGACCAAAACTTTGTAATTTACATTTTCATCTTGGAGATATGACTGAAATTCTCTGTCATTAAATAATCACATGATCATTAATAAAGTTAACTGCATCTGAAATAAACATAAATCATGCATATATGTGTATTTCTGTTTGTTTATTTATGTGTTCGTATATTTTTTCAGTGTGCAGTACTTGAATGGATTCTCATTCTTCAACTCTGTTCTTCTCAAAAGGGAGTGATTATATTCTACTGCCTCTAACTTTGAACAGCTTTCAAATTTAGCACTGCTTCTGCTAAATGGTTGACTTCTTTTCATATCATATGTCTGTCATTCCCAATGCATTTTAACACATTTCTGGAAACAAATATGCAACATATTCCTCAGCTTGAAAACTTTTATTTTGACAGATAAAATTTCAGTGAACTGTTTTAAAGATGCTTAAATTTGTTAATGGTTCAGAGAACATAATAACTAAAAAAAAATAAAGCACATCTTTATGCAACTAAAAAAAAAGGTTCTTTTGTTTTTGTTCAAGCGTATCATTATTTATAACTCTGTGCTTGGGGGTTTTTTAATGATTCTATGCTGGCTACTCAAGGATAAGTTACACATCTTAAAATAGGCAAATAAATAGGTATGCCCCTGAGTATTCCTTCTAAAATTAATTAGAAAATTAGAATGTAATTAAAGCTGAGAAAAACATCATAAATTAGATATTAAGTAACTTCTTAGACATATTTGCATTCTTAAGTAACAGTCCTTTTGAGATGTGTAATTCTTCAACTCATCATTACAAAGCACTTAATGGTGTAGCTTTGCCATCCTTAAATTTCTTGTATCTTTTGCCTGCTGAATTCAATTAAGCTGCTACTCAACAATAAGAAGAATAACAGAACATGAGATTTAATATTTACATGCTGAAAGTCAAGATAAATAATGCATCATATGTATTTTATATATGATGCTGTTGTGCTCTATCTGTGTATACCCAAACCTATTTAAATAAGGCAAAGGTTATTAAGTTTCACATGTGTATCTGATTTCAGCGAAAAGACCATGGCTCACTGAATATTTCATTTTATATGATACCATAATCCAATGAGTGACCTCCAGCACCACTGATTTTTACAGATGGACATGTTCAGCATTTCTTGGGTTTCCCAACTCTTTGCAGATTGAGCCAGAAGTAAAAAAATCATAAAAGACGAGTAAATAATTGCTGGCAGTTTCACAGACCCAGTTTCTGAAAACAATTCAAGGAGGTCACCATGCATCTAGAGTGCTGAAAATCCCTTTGCATACAATGAAAGCAAAGAATTAGATTACAAATCCAATAACAGACCAGCACATAGAAAACTGAACCCAACTACAACCTACAGCAAGCTGAAGATACACTTGATAACACTTTCTTCAGCCTTCTGCCAAAATGACAGGAAATTTAGCAAAGCATTTAACTTCTTAAATTAAGACAATCAAAGGCTGAAATTGCAAGGCAGCTTATACAGTGAATTCAGTGGAGCAGTATAGAAAGCTACAATTTCTAAGACAGAACACTTGACATTATCTACTCTGGCCAAGACACAGGCTGAAGGGCCAGGTCTCTTTCATCCATATCCTATCACTGCCTGGTTCGGTTTGTGACGTTGATAGCTTCTGTAAAAACACAATTCATTTATACTGAGACATTAATAACTTTGCCTTTCCTTAACCAGCCATGTAATTAATCTATAAGTCCTGTAAATTGTCCAATAAAGTACAGGAGGAAATTTGCTTGTTTCTAAAATTAATTGCTATATATTATAACGTTATATCACACTTCTAAAACCCTACAAAATTGGCAACTATCATTAATTTACAGTTAGTTGGTTGGTTACACTTACACAGTGAAGCCTGAGACAATGACTGCTTTCACAAACTCTCTACTCATATATTTATGCATGTTTCAGCAGTTTAACACTGTTAAATGCTGAGATTATGCTTCAAAAAATACAAAAGTAAGCTTCAGCTCTTATTGACTTTTGATATTTAGGGATCAGCATCTGTACTCACCAAAATAAGGGATTTTTTAAATGAATAGGAATAAATTGCCAAAAATACAGCAAACCTAGGATACCTTATGAGATGTAGGTTTGTTTATACAATATCTGAGGCACAGACATGCGATTTTAATGCATGGAGTAAGATGTTAGGTTTAGAAATCTTTTCACTAATTTTCCACATTCATGATGAAAACTAATCTCTCTAGTAATGTCCAAAAAGATAAGTGATATCATTATACTAAATGTCACATTCATTATATGCAGGAAGGATGGTACTGAAAAAGGTCAATTCGTCTGCAGGGTTCCACATTTTACTGTATATACCCAATTGTCATAATGTTTAACAACTGCATTTTTTACACGTTGTCAAACAACTTTGGTTCCCATCACGCATTAAACATGAACTGTGTTCAGGATGGGATTTATAGAAGCCCGTCCTGTTTTCACAGTTACAATAGGATTAAAAAGATACAAAACCTCTCAGCCTTATCAAAATAATCGAAGTTGTGTGCACACTGTTTTTTCAATGGTTTTACAATAACATGACTTCACCCAATCATATGAAAGAGAAGGGTGTACCTTTTCAATTATATTAGCACCAATTATATTCTTTACCAAAATATTTTCTCCTGAGTGAAATTTCTGTTAGCCCAGCAACAGAAGAATTGTTTCTGAAGCTCTTTCACTCTGAAAAAATAACTTTCTGGATCCAGTCGACCATGCTAATTTCTTTCATGGAGATTGTTTAAAATATGTTACTAACTAGTTGATACTTAGGAGATATGCATATTCAGCAGTGCTATACAATTCTATTTTGGTCCACTGATTGGATGGCTGGGATTTTTATAAATAAAGGATGGGGAAATCAGAGAGTTCTGAAGATAGCACATAGAATGGCATTTGTGAAATCACAAATATAGACATCAGCAGTACAGATATTTTCATGTTAGCTAGTTATCAAGACATTTTCACAGTGAGTGGAGTAAAATTGGCACTTTCAAAGTATGAGTCATCTCATCCTAAAATAGATTATGAAAATAGGTCAGATGAATCACTATATATTGCTCTTGATTGACCTTGAAGAGAGTATTGGGTTACTAGCTAGTGTGTACACATAAACTGCAGAACACATGAAGCTGGGTGAGAGGGAAACAACCCAGGATATCTCTGGAAACAATATTTGCACTACCAGTTTTAAGAGCAGGTATGAAAATAGTAGACTAATATTTCCTAAGGGGAAAGAAAAAAGAAAAAAAAAAAGGCAAGATTGTTTGTATCTTCATGGTAAATAAGCTAAAAGAGAGTGTATGTGATTTAAAGGGATGCCCTATATCTGTGTAAAGCATTTGAATATAAAACTATTTTCCTGGCTCTAGAAGGTGCATAAATTCTTTGAAATATTATTGTAGTGTTTCAGTACATCATAACCATATATATTGAAATCAAATGTCTTTTGAGCTTCAAGACCAAGACATAGTACAGCAAATGTTCATTTGAGAAAACACAACCACAAGATTTGAAATGCACTTAAATTAATTTTGAAAATTCTGATTAGGTTATAAATGGCTTTGCCCTAATCTACAAATTCTTCCAATGGAATAAAAATGTAAACTGTATACATGTACTGAGGTTTCGACTGAGGAGTCATAACTGACCCTTTAAATTGTAACTACAAATTTTTACATAGAGTGCTTTAGCTTCTTCAAGCATCTCCTTCCATTAACTTACTCTTGTGCAGACTCCCACAAGGGCACTTTCTTGAAATCAAAATCCAAAAATCATTCATCCTGACATATCTGCACAGCTTTATCCCCAAACTATCAGAATAGAAACAGAAAGAGTAAAGGCAGCATTAGATGTCTGTGCTATGCCTTTTTTCATCTTATCTCTCTATGACCTCCAGGTGAACTTAAAGTCTGCATTCAATATAGATTGAGGTTTTGTGGCTTTACTTCACCTTCAATTTACTTGTCATGATGTACTACATTGTTAACAACATTTGCTGCTTTGTTACAAATGAAGACCAAACTATTTCAAATCTGCCTGACCATAATAGATCTCCTCAAGTCAGATTTAAATAAAACTGTACTAAATCTGATTTTCCTAAGACAAACAATCTGCTGCCAGTTTTTAAAGCCAAATGGTGTTAAATCCACCCATTACCTTTGAAACATATTCCTAAGAGTCTAAAATGGATTAAGGCAAGCAGTGTTATAAATTCTTCAGTGGCTCTTTACTTCCAGGAATTGTATAACTATGGCAAATTCTACGACTTTTCTGAGCTTGTGTATACATTTAAGAGATAACTGGTGTACCTTTACAACTACTCAGGAAAAGCACTTACCAGAAAATGGAATTTCTAGGTGCTCTGGTTTTGCCTGGTTTAAAGTAAATTTTCTTTCTAGTGCCTGGTACAGGGCTATGGGTGTGGGATTTAGTACTAGAATAAGGTTAGTACCACACTGATGTTGCAGTTGTTTCTCAGCAACACTTACTCTAACTGAGGACTTTTCAGTTTCCCGTGTTTTGCCAGTGAGGAGGGCACAAGAAGCTGGGAGGGAGCATGGCCAGGACAGCTGACCCGAACTGGCCAGAGGGATATTCCATAGCACAGAGCATCATGCTCAGTGTACAAACTGGGGGGAGTTTGCCGGGTGTTACCGATCGCTGGTGGGGACGGGCTGGGCATCAGTCAGTGGGTGGTGAACACCTGCATTGGGCATCTCTTGCTTCTCTTGGGTTTTGTTCCTCTGCCTCTCTCTTTTTGTTGTCTCTCTTTTCATCATCATCATAACCATACCATTATTATTATTGTATTTTATTTCAATTGCTGAACTGTTCCTATTTCAATCCATGATATTCACCTTTTTTTTCTTTTCCCCAGATTCTTCTTGCCATCCCACTGTAAAAAGGGGAGTGAGAAAGTAGCTGCGTGGTACTTAGTTTCCAGCTGGGTTTAAATGATAACACTGGGTTACAAAAATGTTTACAAATTGGAATAAAATTTGCCAAATAGCTGTGAATTTGAGGGAAAGTGAAAACATTTGATCTCCATATTTTCATCTATTTTCTGCCTGAAAAGAAAAAGAAAACAAGGAATATGTCATCAGAAATGATATTTCAGTTCTTAGAATTTCTGAAATCAGTTTTTGAAAAGGAGTTTAAAAAAAAAAACCTACTTAAAAAACCCTCTTCTTATAGTAATTATTATCCTTGGTCCATCTAAGTTAGCTGTTTTGGTAATACAGGCCAAAAAATCCAAGCATAAGAGCTAAATATAGGACCCATATTTCATCAGAAGAACAATATTGTCTTTATCTCTGCTCTTCATACCAGTGATCCTTTTGATCTCCATGTCTACATCTTCTCTTGTACTGCAAAGTGCACTTTGTGGACTTAGCAGCAAGGATCCTTAGTAGCAAGGATCGGTGTCAGAACCATGAGAACATGACTCTTGTATTGTCTTTAAAATGTACATGTAATGTATATGGTTGGATTTATCCACATTCTCCTAAGATGAATTTTAACACTTAAAGCTCACAAATTTTCAGTATATTCATGCAAAGCCCACTATGATTATTTGGTCAAAATACAATGTCAGTATGTTTCATCCTTAAAAGAAACTTTAGGTTTTAGGTTACAATATATAAGTATTTCACCTTTAGTCCCAGAAATATTCACTTTCTCTATTACTTGTGTAAGCATGAGTTTTATTAATTATTCTCCTTAATCTACGGATGTCAATACCATTTATTTTTGCTTCAGTTCAGTGAAATACCAAAGCAAATACTCTCCAAAACAAGTCAAGCATGTGAGTTCCATTAAAACCAAGGACCATAAACTAGTGGAAAGGAAACTCAGTGAGGGCTACACCTGTGAGAATAGCTGATTGCAGATAGTGGTCCTTCTTTACCACTAGAAGAAGCAAACAAAGAGGAAGGCTTTGTTGACAAAAGTAAACGTCACAAATAAGATCTGTTGGGTTTTATTCCTGTAAATACTAACTGTTCATTAAAAAAAAAAGAAAAGAAATGTAAAAGCCAAATAATATTCTAAATTAAAAGAAAAAAAAAAACAGTTGTTGCAAATGCTATTTTTAAGAAGGATGACAGTTAAACATTTTTTTCCAGAATATGTACTTTTGTTAATGTTTTTTTTCGAGAAGTACTTTATTCAAATATTAGCTATTTGTAGGTTTTATTTTTTGTTTCATTAAAATAATATTTGATAATTTAAAATTTATTTATCCCCATCTTTTAAAGGAAAATAAAACCAGAAATACAATTTGGATTTTTTGCATTCTACATCCTTTATTTTTAACAAGAACATGTAAAAAAGTGTAGAAATGAAGGTGAAAACTATTTGTTCTCTCCTTATGCTTAAAAGAAGGTTTATGTATCGTTGTTGA
The DNA here is from genome assembly GCA_013390045.1 of Picathartes gymnocephalus. NCBI lineage: Eukaryota > Metazoa > Chordata > Aves > Passeriformes > Picathartidae > Picathartes > Picathartes gymnocephalus. The sequence goes on along the minus strand of WEKY01007058.1, from coordinate 105,838 downwards.
AATTTAAACAGACAGATGCTTTTCTTTTTTCCTTTCTACTCCCATTTTTCTTCTTTTTTTTAGTTTTATTTTTTTCTTTCCAACTTTTTCCAATGAGGAAGTCAAAACAATCAAATTTTTTGTCTATTTCCATTTAACTTTTAGAAATTTCAAATTTTTTGTCTCTTTCCATTTAACTTTTAGAACTTTCTTTTCCTACTCTAAATTTGGAAAATAGTAAAATAATGAAAAACAGGAAACAAAAAAAAAAGAAAAAAAAAAGAAAAGTTGTACCACAGAAAGAACTGGTTATCAAAAAGTAGCATGAGTAAGACGCTGTTTATTTTTCTCACAAGATATATTTGTCTTTAAGGGATCTCATACACTCTGGTAACCAAGGGCTGGACACCATGAAATATTATTTATAGCTCTGCTGTATCAGTCAATAAATTAAAACAATTAATTTGCATAATTCTACTAGCTTTTGAGAATAATTTTCATTATCAATTTTTAACAACCACCTGTTGTGATGAACACATGTAGTATTCATGTAGCAGAAGAAAAGCTGTCTGGAGAAACTGGAGGTAAGTACTTTTCTCACATCCCTATTGCAAATGCATGGTGCATAAAAATGAAAAGAAGTGTTTTCTCTTATTTGTATTCATATCCAAATAAAACTGCAACTGAATATATGAACCTTTTTACCATACTTGCAACATCTAAGTACCAACAGGACCAACAGTATGACTTCCAAATCTCACAAGCAGCTTTAGTTTCACAGATTTCAGATAACTCACTGTCCTCTGCAATGTGTGCATGAAATGCACTACACATTCCCTTTGCTGTTTAACAGTCTAAAAGTACTTCTAATTGTTGATCTATTGTCTAACAGTGTGAAAACATCTCAGGTATATGGTGTGCCACAGATTTATTAGCCTGTCATCTAAACTCTAACCTGCATCTAATGCATTTAGTTATCTCGAGAATTGGACCGTTTTCCATTTTATACGATTTGGTATTCTCTCTCTAGGCTCTTATCCAGCTACTCTAAAACATATTTGATTTTTTTTTTCCAATTCATACCAGTTTGTCAATGGTGATTAGGCTTAAACATTCCCTTCAAGACATTTTTTCTCATCCCACTTACTTCTCTGCCTTTCTTAATAAGCTTTCACGACTTAGATCCAGGCTGCAATGCCACATCCCTCTCTTTACAGCAGTCACCACAACCCCAGCTCATTATCATCATGACTATGCACCTTTCTCCTGTTTTCACTTTCTTCTCTAGTATTACACATTACATCTGTAAGAAGAGTTGGACAGAAAAGAAGGATATAATTATAGTCAATTTTAAAGGAGACTGGAAGTACAAATACATTTTCAGTGATGTTTACACTGTAACAATTCAACTTATAACTGAAAACCAAACCCCAGTACTAAACTTGGGGTTTTTCTCTGTAGACAAAACTTTGGTAATCTTTGAATATAAATCCAGGCATATTTCTGTTGCATTTGTATAGAAGTAGCAAAAAAAAATCTCTCTGCTTAGAAAGAACCACTTGGTAGAAATTGCTCACCCATGTCCTGGTTTGAAGGACAGGTGTGTGCTAAGGAAGGCAGGAGCCTCCCTTGGAATGGAGAATGTAAACCCCTTCCCTCTGAATTATTGTAATTTTGAATTTAAGGGGTTCTCAGGCAAAGATATGGGAGTAAGAATAACAGTTCTTTACTAGTATTTATAATAAAGCAAACAAACAACTCTTATGGCATTAACAACAAAACAGAACCAGGAACCCGGTCCCAGCCCTCTGGGCCTGCAGGCACTGTCCCCTTGGGTGCAGTGATGGTCACAGCCGGCAGGGGGCGCTCGTGGCGCTGGGTGGGCAGGGCAGGTGTGATGATTCCCCCGCGGCTGCAGGGGGCGCTGTGGAGTGAGCTCCAGCAGCACGTGGCAATGGCGGCTCGGCTGGGACGGGGAGGGATGGAAGAGAGAGAGGCTTTGCTTCACAAACCCCCTGGGGCAGTTGATCCCGGTGCCCCAGCAGGATTCTCGGAAACAGCAAGCTGGGACGGCAGGACGTCTCGGCAGGCAGGGGGAGCGGGGCTGCAGCGCAGTGAAACCCAGAGCAGGGCCGAAGGAGCGGCAGGGGCGAGGCAGCGGCAGCCCAGCTCCCAGCAGGGCAGGGAGAGGCGAGCTCAGGATCCCGGGCACCCGAGCAGATGGCAATGGGTGCCCCCTTTAGTGAGGTAGGTGTTAATAAGGTCCCAGATCAGCGGCTGCTCTCACAAGCAGAGGCTCACCCCACGGCAGAAGAAGCAGCTCTGGCCTGGCCTCTGGCGGCAGCAATGAACTCCTCTTCCCAGGCAGCAACTCGGAATGTCCTCCTCGGAAACTGAGAGCGAGTGACAGAGCAGCTGCTCCAGCCCTGCCTTTTACCAGCCCAATTCTCAAGATATCTCCGTCCCTCTGAGAGAAATTCCCCGATAAAAGAACTGCAACCAGACGCCCTTCTCCCCAGGACTTGGTCACTTCTTTTGTTCTTCTTAAGTACCCAGTCATTAGTGTTTCCTAGAAACTTATGGGAAAAAATTCTACACGTGAAAAGGAACAAAAGGAAAGAAAACCTAACCCCCAACAACCGATTTCTTCATGATGTGCTTGCTGGTTTACGTAATGCCCTAGGCACTTCCCCTAAAAACCTCTTAGCAAAATCATTTATAAACAGTCCCAAACTTTTCCTACATAGCAAGAGCTGTAAGGGACACTATCCACTTGAATATTTGATTCTGTCCTCTCTTAATTATCTGTTTAGATAGTAAATGGTGTTAAGGTGACAGTTTCCTCAGCTACTTATCCATGTAGTGATGAGTTCACTCATACTCTTATACCAATCCCTGTTATTATTTGCAAGATTAAGTCAGTGAAGTGGGTTTGGATAAGGTGAACTACCTGAGTCCCAGAAACAGAATTCACTGCTCAAGGAAGCAGCCACAGCCTTAAAATCAACTTTCTAAAGACAATTTAATTTATGTCATTATGCCATCATAGCATATCATAATGATATGAAGTCTGTATTTCATTCTGTATTTAATTTACTCACTGTAACTCAATTAAAATTTCTCTACTCTCTGGTTCATCAAGCTGCTTCACTCATGGTGTGAACTGAACCCCTCAGGGGTATTATCTACATTCTTCTTTTAGAAAGAGCATTCTATTTCACAAGATCTTATCTTGCTCCCAGGTAACAGTAGTGTTTGACCCCTTTCTTTAGATTTTTACATTCCTTGGTAAAACAGAGGCAAACCAAGTATGGTACTTCAGTGCTTGCTTGGACCCTGCGCTCCAGGGACCCTGTTCCCCTCAAACAGCTGGACTTGTTCTTCAGCAAGAAATCATTTTTTTCCCTCATATTGTGAGGACTCCAAATCAAAACTACATTGACAGGTTGCTGTATAAAAAATTCCCTTTAAATGTAAGAAAGATTTTTTTACAGTGAGGGCAGATTAATATTCAGGTCAGGTTCCCCCAAGAGCTTGTGGCATCTCTGTCCTAGGTGATATTCAAAACAGAACTGGACATGGACCTGAGAAAACTACTCTAGATAATTTTCCTTTGAGCTGGGACTGGACTAGATGATCTCCAGAGGGTCCTTCTTATTTCAGTTGCTCTATGACTGTGTGGTAGTTGAGACTACTGTGCATAACCTCATCTCTTATCAACTTTTTTCTCCACATGTGGTAGGATGTAATGTTTATTGTTCATACTCTTGATTGCTTGCATTTCTAAGAAAAGATGACTGAAAGACCTTGTTTATTCCTTGGTAAAAATAATTTTTGAGCTAATGGGTCAATAGATTGTAGTGCCGCTGGACACTGCTATCCCAAAGGATTGACCTTAAAATGAGAGCCTCTTATTCAGCATAACTGCAGAACATTTAACTTTATTTTAACACCTCTCCTGTCTATGTGTCATGACTTATACCCTTAAAACTATTAGAAACATTGACTCTCATATAATCTCCCAAAACAAGTCAACTTCTACCTGTTTCTTTTCTATAAACTCAAGATATTGAGATTTTCTCCTTTTTCAAGTAACAAGCATGTATCATTAACCTTTTCTGCTGATGTAAAAGAATATAGCAGTTTTACTGCTCTTCTACTCAGCCTCTGAAGCAAACACAAAAATTATTTATCCTTCATTCATTTAAAGTAAAAGCTTTTAATAATTAGTCCTGACATATCCTCAAAGATTTATATGTGAATGGAAAAAGTGGGAGATTTGAAATTAAAGAGAAAAACATATTTTTTTTGTCAAAAGACTACAAGACGTACATGAAATACATAATCCTGCACATTATACCTGTCAATTAAAAATAACTACAGCATATTCTAATGCAGAAATATTTCATAGCTGAATAGTTCCATGTATCCTTCTTAACTAACTGCTATGATAACAATAACAATTAATTTATTTCCTTTTTTTTTTTTCCATTACAAAATAGCTAATGCTTTGAAAGGAAGACAAACAAATCAGAACCAACTCTGGAAGGTCCACAGAATAATATTTAAAAAACAGCTGCGTTTTAGTATCCACCTGTACTAAGCAGCAGTCATTGTAAATTAGGTTAAATATCAATGAAACTTACAAGGCGGTATAAGTTTCATCATAGTGTCTGTGTTTAATGTTTTAAGCAGCAGTTCTTTTGAAGCTAATAGCGGTGTGTCTATTAATATGTCATTACAGAAGGAATGCAAAACACAGACCTTCTATAGGCTTTAGTTTTGACCATGTGCTCATTTCAGAGCTCAGTGGAAATGCTGGCATTATGATATGGACACCATACTTCATACTTACGTGAAGTTAGTACTTTCCAAAGCTTTCTGTTCCTAGAACTAACTTTCCATGATTTGACTCATCGTCACCAGTCTGCCATTGAAGGAAATAACATCCACTGGAATACAGGATGCATGTAGTGATTCAAAGATAATAGTAACATCCATGTAAAATCTCCAGTATTTAAAGATATGCAAGAGTGCATTTGTTTTTTGGGTGTCGTTTAGTTCCTTCCACCAAAGCAATTAATCTGACATCAAAGCAATTTTTATCAGAAATACAGTATTAGCCAGAGGAGCGAGTCGATTCAGCCTGTTCTGTCTGGATGAGTAGATGTTTTTCTCTATAACAACAAAGTCTATTCTGGAAAAATATATTCCTGTGCTGGATATAAATTCTCCCTCTCTGGCCTCTTGTTACCTGCTCTCTCACTAAATCTCTTCTTCTCTCTGCAGCTCATGAGCTCCCTACTTTACCTCTCGTTGTGCCATAGTTGATTGAGAAAAACACTTAAATGATGCATTTCAACAGTAGTCCTGCTTCTACACCTGTCAGAAAGCTCAGTAAATCAGTCAGCCCTGCCCTTATCTTCTGGAAACACCTCAGTTCAGCTCCATACAAAATAGTTATCCCTCAGCTCCCACCACTTTCCCGTGCAGTTTCTTCAGAGAACCTAAAGAATTCTTTTTATGTAATAAATCCAGTGAATAAACAAACAAATCACTTCATGGCATCAAATAATTTTCACCCTTTGTACCTAGCTAAGCAATTCATATCTCAGAAGATTTTTCTGCTCTATTTCTAGGATCTATTTCTACCTTTGGATCCCCAGTGCTTAACAAAGACAGCAGACAGCGCTTTCCCCATTGGAGTACGAATTGGTTTTATAGGCAATACCTTGTGAGTTTTTACTTTTTGGAACACAGAGATTTAAGATCTCTACTATCATCTGTTCTAAGATAGTCATATCCTGGTTTTGGCATGTCAGGTATAAACACTGGAGGGAGGGAATAATGAAGTTATCATTGTTCATTTCATACTGTCTTAATACAAAAAATGTCAAAATTATTTAACTAGAACAATTCCTGTTACTATGACTGTTTTAATCGTAGCTCAATGGAAAATATTTCCAAGAGAAATTCACTTTGCAGTTACTCAATCATCCAAAACACAGCTTTTCCAAGGACCTTGATGCACTTTTGTGTAAATATATGATAATATTGATCCTGCTCCAGGCAGGGAAATGCACAATGGGAAATGAAGACTTAAAACCAGGTGTTGTGGATTCCCCTCACATCCTGTCTTCTCACTCCTTTTACAAATGCATTCATCTGTGAGTGGCAGCAAGACTTTCCCAAAAAGGGATTTATCAATTTTTATTTTTTTTTTATTATTTATATATGCTTGGCTGGTGAGTAGAGTATGTAAATAAGGAAGGTTGCAAGTAGCTTTAGATATAGCAAAAGGTAGGAAGAAGCTGAGGTTAAGATCATTTTAGAGATTGTAATAACATGATAAGCTTGATATTTACAGTACTACAAGGAAGTACTTTGGCTGGCTGGTGTGTACTTCAACTGTGCAGCTTGTGTTACCAGACAAATTCTGAATCTTCCCAGCAATGGTCATTTATTTGGTTTATATAACCCACGATCTTGCAATGGAAGCTTCCTCCCACTCACGATCAATGAAGCTGCTTTGCTGTTTTTCGTGCATTTCACATGAGGAGAAGGAAAATAGAAAAAGATATGAGGAATCATCAAGATTAACTGTTTTGGAAACAGACATAAATACAGCCTCTTGGAAGTGATGCAAGAGCAAGTGTTGACTGTTGCACATGCATTCAGCATCAAAAGTGTTTGCTGAGGACTTTTTGCATAAAAGATTTGTTTTAGCCCTGAGAATACTGATTTCCATAAGCTGGATCGAGATTGGTCTCCTGTTTGTTTCATATAGGTGTTCCAACTTCCTTTTTATATATAGAAAAATGGAAAACAATTATGTTATGTGTAAATGTTTACAAAATCAGGCTCTAAAAATATCTGTCTAAATTTTCTGTCATAAATATTCTGCTGAAGAAGCAGATATATCAAATTTATTACATCAAATTTATTTTCAGCCTTTTCATCCTGAAAATATCAAATATATGCTGAGAGCAGAGAAGAGTGAAGAAACACAAAAATACTGGAATTCATATTTTTAAAATATCAATTGGCAAAGAGGAGAGGACAAAAGACCTGTCAAAACACACTGAAGAAGAAAAAGAGAATTCATTCACAACTTTAAATCAACGCAGAGTTTTTTAGATCACGAATTCTAAAGTTCATAGAATTTATTTGATTCTAATGTGTCTTTTGGGTTGCGCTGATTTGGCAGTTATTATTTGATTTCAAAGGCTGATACTGTTTTCTCTTCCTAGGAAAATCATATCTTTTTCCTTATACCAGAAAAACATATTTCTAATAAATTTCTTCCATGTTGGCATCTTTTTAAATGGTTGCACCATAGGTGTCCTAGATGATCCATCACTAACTCAGACCTTGGAAGAGTAATAATTTATTCTACACTCATCCAGAGCCTTTTAATTATTTTGACTGCATAACATCATGTGATTAAGATGTATAAAATGTAAATGCTGCAAAAAATATCTGAAAGAAGAGATACCTTTAATGTCTGTATCCAAACTGTTTTATGCTAAGTAGGGTCTCACATATCTTTACGAACCAAATTTTTTGCTAAAGCTAAGATTTTTATCATCACGACCTTTTAAATATAAAAGATTGCACTGACTTTTTTTAAAATTTAATTAATTTACTTTGAGGTTTTAAGTGAAATTTAAGCATCATAGAGATTCTATTATTCCCTTTAAAAAAAAGGAAATATGCCACTGAAAAATGGCAAAGGTAACAAAAGAACATTTGCACTACGTGGTGTCAGATGCTAGCTTGTCCTGAATCAAACTATACCATGTGAACCATCCCACCGGTTCTCTGTCATTATCTTGTACTAAAGTCACCTGCAATCCAAGAATAATTTTTAAAGAAATGATGAGATTTGTCTCTCCTATTTTTACATACCCACAAGTCAGATGTTGGAGTGACTCATTCCAAGAAGAATAAAGAAAAAGGGGGAAAGGTAAAAAAATATACATATGTTAAGGAGAGGTTCATCTGACCTATTTTAGACCTCTAAATATGTCTCCTTCCAAGCTCCTTGATTTCAGTAGGCATGCAGGAGAAGTGCAAAGAGCCTGGGAATTTAGGCACTGCAGCTAGGAACATAAAACTGTGGCAGTGCTGCTAGTGGGTCTCTGAGCCCCAAACCTGGGGAAGTTTCAAACATTTCCAAATTTCAGGGAAATTTCAAAGCACAAGAAAAAGTGTATCTCTGAAGTGAAGGAAGCAGCATCTTCACATAATTATTCAGGTGAGAAACTGGGGTCAAAGCCCCTGAAGACACAGGAAGGTCTGAGTTGCTAAGCTGGTTGATAAGCAAAGGTACCATGAGCTGTAACACCTCTCTGTTCCCAACCTTATCCAAGAACCTCTGGAGCACAAATCCACCTCACTCTGCACTTCTTGCTGGTTTAAAACAGCAAATATAGTCCATGACCAGTTTGAAAACTTATAGAGTACTCGGGTGAAAGCCCACCACTAGAATAAGATCTGGTGCTATTTGCATGAGAGAAGGACATTTTAGGCTTAAATTTTTAAACATAACTATAAGATAAAGTCTGTGAACTCATCATCTTCCATCATTTCTACAGTTAAAATTACTTGACTTTCCAAAAATGATATAAAGAAACTTGAACGACTCAAAACAGGGTTGTGAGGGTGTGATCAGTTTGATGTACTTCCTACAGCCTTGACCTTTGAAGTTGCTGGTTGCATACTTCGTAATGTTTATTAGTGTTGCACACCCTATGACATTACAATTATATTTGCTAGGTCTTCATTAAACTTCTTTGTGAAAAAAAAAAATATAGGGAAAGCAAAACTTCTAACTTTCTATTTTTCAGAATCCTCCATCCAGGAAAGCATCCACTTTTTTTCATTTTTAAAGAATTTTCAAAGCAAAAAAAATCTTTTTATTACCTTTTCTAAATTCTGTAATTTACATAGTTTGAAAATGCAATTCAACTGTTTTACTTAAATCCTTGTTTAGCACTACCTCAAGGATAGGATGGAATGAAAGCAATTAAACAGGAAAAGAACTATGTGTCAAGCTGCCTATATACAACACAGCTCAGAAATTCAAGCCAGCTATCATCTACTTTCAGGTGTAGAAGCCTTCTTTACAGTAACTATTGAAATACCCGCTATAAGTGTTCTGTTTACTTTTCTCGGTAAGGTCAAACATCAACTACATGCTCCAATTTACTTGCAAAAAACATTGTCTATTCTAGGAAAGTCTATCCATAAAATTATACATTTCTACATTGTCACAATATTGTGTATTGAGCACAATTGTTCATTTAGCAGAATTTTCATTCTCTGAATTGCTTTTTTGGCCATCTCACAGCTCTGTGAGAGTTTTTCTGAGTTGACACAGTTCTCAAACTGGTAAATCTCAGTAATATTCTTCTGAGTAAATATGTCCATCAGATTAGACACGGCCATTAACATTCAGCAACTTTGGCAGCCTGCAAACTGTATCAGCTTCATATCAGTAATCACTCTTTCTAATTTGTGTTTGGTGAAGTTTCCAGACTGTAAATTAACTTGTCAGATTCAAACCCTTCTCTAGTCTTTGTAACCCTCTCTCATACACACTGAGAAATTGTTTCCATGTCTGCTATCTCTTCTGACAGTGAGTTGAAGTCCCTCTTTTCAAGCACAGTATGTCCCAATTTTTTTCATACATTTCTTGCATCAGTTAATTTACTGCTGTAGATTTTATTGAGTATTAAAATACTTTATAAAAATGCTTTCTGTGATCCTATTTTTGGTAAACTACTTTGATAAGCGCAAGATCTAATGTTCAGCAATGGTGGTCTCCTGCAGGTTTCTGTGACCTCAAGCTCACCTGCATACAAATGAAATGCAGTTATCTCTCCCTCACCCTCCATATTATTTTCTGACCTTTTTCCCCCACCCCAGTGTATCTAGAGGAGATGTATGTATCTACTAGTACTTTGAAAAAATAGGCACTCTCTGTTTCTGAGTGCCAGACTTATGCCAATTTGAGATCCCAAAATTTATGCAGGATTTTAAAATTTTGGCCCAAATATAACAGGTATAAAAAGCTAAAAGCATCATACTAACCAATCCATATTGTAAGCATTGCCAGAGTTACTTCTTGCTCTGCAGCATCACAAGTGGATTGTGAAAAGAAAGTCAGATGCTCAACCATCAATCACACAGAGCTCTTTGCCAGCACCACAGAAGCAATAATGGATTGAGGTAAAGAAACAGCGAAGGTTTAACTCAGCTTTTTCACAGTATAGAAGAGTGTTTTACCATGTGGTGCTTGGTGTGATGCAGGGTGCAGTCAGACAAGACAGATTTAACCAGTCTAATAGCTTGCTGCTTCTGAAAGGCCACTCTTCTGAGCCAGCTCTGGTGCCCATGCTACCCTTCAGTGTGCAAATTCCATCCCCTAATCCATCAGAAAAAGGAAACAAGACAGAGATTTCTCTTGTATTCGTGAGTTGTATTTTCTCATAGAAAAAAAAAAGATCAAGATTACCCAGGTACTTCAAGGTAGTGAGTACACAGATGGATCAGGGATGGAGGGGGAGATGGGGGAAGAAATCTTTCCCTTGTCTTATCTGAGAACTGTTATGTCAGTTCACCAGTCTCACTTGTATGCCCTTTCAAAGGACACTGAAACACCACATTTGTACTATCTGTGCTGAGAGCATGTATGAAACACCCAGGAACTCTGGATGGAACACAGTGATGGCATAAATTAGATGAGACAAAGTAATTATCTCAATCCCTAAATTACATTTTTGGAAATCCTGGAGTTACAACCCCAGTTAAAACAGCACAATGCATAGGTGAGTCCAAAAGCTGAAAAAAGTAATTTTATTTATTTATTACAAGTTTCATCTCAGCATCAATGGTATTTTTTATCTCCTTGGCAAGTTTGCCTGCTTTTTATGCAAAAGACAGAGGTTCTGGGCTACCAAGAACAGAGCAATGTTCCCCATTCTGTAACGTAAGAATTCAGTGCTATTCCCTACCCTGAATAGTACCCAATGGACACAGCTGCCTCTGGAGGGCATAGAGCTGACCCCTAGCACTGAAGAGACAACGTGGTGACCAGCACTATCCCAGGGAAAGCAAACATTTATGGATTCCCAGGAGTCACACAGAAGAGCTGCTAACAGACAAAGTACACTATATTGGAAACAGTGGTGACTCAGCTTGATGAAATGTGTATTCTGGTTCATCTCATCTGAAAGCAAACAATTAAATTAGGTCACATCAACCGCCCTTAAAGTGCCTGTTTCTCTCCAGTACTAGAAGGGAGCACAGGGTGCCTAGTTTAGATGCCTGCTACACATCTAATATGTAGAAATCTAGAAGCAGCTGAAATGAATCCTATCTCGGGCAATAGTTTGGTGAAAGCACTACAGTAAAAATCCAACATAAAGAAGTTTATGTGGTTTCCTATGAAACGGTCATATTGTTGTTTAAAGGAGAACACAGTTTCCCATTTCTCTACACAAAGAAGCTTTTCTACCAAATCAATGTCAGAAAGAGCAAGCATTGTCCTATAACTTCTTCAGGCTGCCCAGTGGCGAAGTCCAGAAACAGGCCTTAAAACTAGAAATGACATGGGAGTTCTGCCTAGTAAACCTGAAGGGAAAACAAACCCTCTAGAACAAACATAGGTTTCATATGATGTTTTTGGTTTTTCCGAGTGCTTTGCAACTTCCAGAGACATTAACATTATATTAATTTTCCCACATGGAATTCTACCTTCTACATTCAGGTTAATTTAAAACCAATGAATTTTGTCAAGGTAATAGGGCCCCTAATGTATTGTACAGATGCATATTAACTATTCTGTGTAAGAAATAATTCAGAAAAGAAAAAGAAAATTAAGGCCAACTTCTGTGATTATATGAGTTATTTAAGAACTTATTCAGCTTTAAAATTACTTTTTCCCCCTACATTATGACAGTTAAGACATTTCAGAGAATAAATAAAAACTGTTATGAAGAGACAGCTATCTATCTATATGGTCCATTAATACATTGCTTCAGTACAATTTCTTGGGCTATTTTCATATTGAATTCAGATACTGCCATGACAGTTAATCCTGCTCTGCTCGTATCTTGCTAATTCAAGATAATACAATATTGGGTGAGAAGGAATTGGGACATCCTGCTCTCTTTAGAATCAGAGGAAGCAATGAGACATGGGGAGTTTCTTACCTCCATGCAAATTAGGTGCCACAGAGAGAAGTAGATAACCCAGACAGACTTCCTGTATAGCACAGGTCCTTACCTCTCCCTTCAGAGATTCAAATTAAACTAGTGTTGAGAACAATCACTATCTCTACCACCCATGCCTGGAAGATTTCTTTGATCATGAAGAAACGATAGCAGAGAGAGACTTGCAATTCTGAAAATAAACCACCCTATTTCAGTCTCAAAATAATTTGACAAGTGGTACACTTGGTACAATTTGACAAGTGGTACCACACTTGGTCCCTATGTTACACCCCATAAAAGCAGATCAGCTTTGTAGCTCAGCAGAAGTGAAATATTCAGTCAATTCAGTACTGAAAGGGCACTTCTTGGAAATTTCTTGTTTGCCATCTCATTGAAGGTCATGGCTTTCCTACTTTTAATATAAACTATTGGCAGAGTCACATGAGAAAACTACCACAACTGATTCAAATTCAAGTTGTAGTTTGAGGATTTCTTCCACTTTTCTCTTATGAGTTTTCTTGGGAAGAAAGGAATGCAAGACCAATGGCATTGAATGAACACCATGTTAGAGATGTTAAAAGCAAACAAGGTAAAACCATACAGCTAAACCCAACATATGGTGATTTTATTTTAACATGAAATTATTAATGAAACTTGCAAAATAAGACTGCTAGAATTCTATTCCGACCCGCAACAAAATGATGGTGATAGCCTGAACCACGAGCAGGATTTTACATGGTGAAAATCATGGATTTATCTGTACTGAAGGGGCTGCTCCTCATCCCTTCTCACAGGCATACACTTACAAAGTCAAGTAATAGAAAAGATAAAACTAAGGCTTGGTTGAGGAACTCTTTAAGATGGTCTTGTCTGGTTGTCAATAAATGTACATAAAAAGTGTCTCGACTCATATCCATGCAAAAAGTTTTGCAGTAAATGGTGAATAGGCCAATTTCACTTTAAACAAACAGAACACCATGACCTGTCCTAAAATTCTTTTTTAAGAACCATAATTGCACCTTTTCCATCCATTACTGATAGTTTTGGCAGCCTGAGAGCAATCAGAATCAATGTTGAAGAAAATACTCAGAAAAATGTCACTATCTCAGGAAATGGTAAATTTCATCTGCCTTTTACAGAAACCAGGATTTAAGTATTATATGTGGCAAAAGTTAGCAATATTAGAAACTGGTGGCAAAGCAAACTGTTCTTGTTTAAAATTGTAAACTGAGGTATGATCATTTTGGAAGGGCAAATTAATATACTCTTTGAATGTAACAAAAAAGTGAGGAATTGGAGACATGAATAAACAACAGGAGACCAAAAGCCAATTCAAGGGCAGAGAAAGAACACAATGATCTGCATTTCTGCTGTGTCTCTGAGCAACAGCACTCAGAAAAAGAAGGTCAGCTCACCAGGTGGTAGACTGTGCAACTGTTTGATGCTGAACCCTCCTGAGGATGCTCTTTCTGTGTAACACACATGTCCAAGGAACAGTACTGTGTTGAAGCAGCTAAAGCATCACAAAAAATTTTGATCTTTAATGGGAGGACAAAATCAGCCAATCTTTCTGGGACATTTTCTCAAAAAATCAATTCCTGTTACATTACAAAACACCAAAAATTGACCCATCTCTGAACACATATTCCCATGAACTTCACTGCTTTTTCACTGGAAACATGAAAAACTTCCCTCTATACTTCACCCTCACCTCAAACCTTTTCAAACAGCATATACAAAACCAGTGTCTGAGGCTCTGAATGCTTTGCAGATGTTTTTCTTCCATCACTTAATTTTGTTCTTGACCTTCTGCGGTTTCCACATTTATGTCCCTATAATTCAACTCTTCTTATCTCAATTCCCTACTTTGGGTATTCTTTTAAGAGTTCTTAATATCATGACACAATTCTTTGAGGTAATTCTCCCCCAAAACTGACTGTGTGCTCTTCCACACTATCTTCTAGGTAGGTTGTATCATTTCTAGACTAGAATAACAGACTCCTTTACCATCTTCCCACTCAAATCCATTTACTCATAAAAAGTTAATCCTACAGAGGAAAAAAAAAAACAAACCACAAACCAAGAAATTCAACCCAAACCCCAGCTGGTCAGAGACTGAGAGGTTTTTCTTTTCTTCATAGAATAAAAACCTCTTTATGGAACCACAAAGGTATATTTCTAGCCTTGCTTGCTATCAGTTTTAATCTATCTTTCTGTGCTTTGGCTAACTCAACAAAATTGATTTGAGCATAGGAACAGATTGTGAACAATTTAATCCACAACTTTATCTAAATGTTATAGGTATAAGGCTTAGATACATTTTTTTCTAAAGCACCATTTATCTTATTTCAGAGTAGTAAATGTGTCTACTCATGAAAATCCCAGACTCCAACTATTGTGTAAATACACAGAGCTGGCCTGCCTTTTGCATCTCTGTTTAAATAATCCCAGGTGACCTCCAGTTTTACTGCAAATTAAATATTTATACATGCAGGCATTTACACATTCACACAAAATAAGAAACACAGAACTGGAGCAAAATTCCTATGACACTCTTACAGAAGGCAATCTTATGCTGTGCTGTGCTGTGCTGTGCTATGCTGTAAAATAATAAATGTAAAAAATATAAGAAAATATAAACAATTTCTCAAAATTGTTTTATTGAAAACCAGAGCATTTTGCCCTCATTTCCTTTTCAGCTTAAATTTATTCGTGGACAGTTTGTTCCCACTTGTTCCTGAGCCAATACTATTCTTTAACCTAAACACTTCCTTCCTGTCGCCAGCTTTACCATCCTGATGTATTTAAAGACAGCAATCTTATCCCTTCTCTGCTTTTGTTCTGCTAAAATTCTAAGCTCTTTCAGCATCCTTTCATGAAATAGACTCTTCCTTCCCCTGAGAATCATAACAGCCCGTTTCTTGCACTTTTTCAAATTCATCTCTCCTGACTGTGAATGAGGAATTGAACAAAATATTCCAGATCAGGTCTCATCCAAGCCTGCCACAGTCACATTAATATTCTCCCTTCCTCCGCTGGAAATGTCTCCCCTGGCATATCCCAGTCATTTACTAGCTTTTTTCACCATCACTTTACAATGGCAGCACACAATTTATTCTGTGATTGATGAATGCACTCAGATACACTTCCTTCCCATAGCATCTCATTGATAAGCTCTAGGACTATTACAAGGGCTTTGTTTGGTTTCGTTTATTAGCCTTTAATAATTAAAGTCCTTTGTACTTCATAATTTTATATGCTATTCTTTACATCAGTCCTAATGCCAATTATCTCTAACATCCTTTTACTACTCCATATTAACAGTACCTGCCATTTTCAAATATTCAACACATCTCATTAGAACATTTATATTTTTTGAGTGAAGTTTATTAATCACAACAACCATGCACCTGCATCTTGAAAATGACTCTTTAATACTTTCACTCTTAACACTTAAGCTGAAGACTTTTCAGATCAGCATCACCCATTTCTTTTTCTTCCTGTTAGCTGCACTCACTTTAAGCCTTTTATATTTATCTCAACTTTTTCTAGCCAATCTCCATATGGAACTATTGTAAGCTTTATTAAAAGGTGAATTATGTAATGATCAAATTGGTTAGATCTTTTAAGATCTTTCTGTTACAAAACCCAAATATGTTTTGAAAGAAAGATATCATTCCAGCCTAGCCTAATCTTTTTTCTGAAACCTGTTCTTTATTATTCCATTTCATGTTTTTTCTCATTTTTTTTCTTCAAGGCTTCCAGTTTTCCAAATCAGTCCATTGCCTACTGCACAATCCTAACATGTATTCACTTACGATACAATATTTTTCTCCTCTGCCCTTCAACTCCATCTCTCCCTCTGTCTTTCTGTTTTTACTAATGCCCCAAATCCTTACCACCAGATTCGTGACTTAGAGTCACTTATTTCAAAGTTATCTCTTCCCAAGACAATTTTATCTTGAATTCAGTTGAATCTTATTCCATTTCTCCTTTCTTATTTCCCACAGCATGCAGGCAGCTTCACTACAGCAATAAAAAATTTTGACCAGCCATTCACTTTACACTGAGATTTATTCAATTTGCTCTATCCCTTCCTTGTCCTTATCCCACATCACAGCCCTATTCTACCTTCATTCTCTTCTTCTTTATTTGTTTTTATTTCTGTAGAACATTATAACAGCTCTTAGCATGTATATTCTGCATTAAAAAGTATCAGGGACTTCTGCAACAGAAAAAATTTGCAGCCAAATGAAACTTATCTTTCTATATGAACTTTCCAGTACTTGCTGGTGACTCTGAGTGTGAGGGATAAACTGAGCACTCAGAAGTATTGTCCATAAACTAAATTTGTGGTCTGTGTAATATGTGAAGAATGGTAGTATCACATACATCTGTACTCGCTAAAAAGCGTGACACATACAGAATTTTCAAGGTGGTTTTCACATAACGGTTTTTCAGACCAAGTTGTTCCCCACTCCCTACCTAAAGGAGCAGTGGAATCAGCTCAGGAATGCAGTCAACAGGACTTTGAATCCATAGTGTACTGCAGTACTAAAAACTCTTGCTAGTTTCCATCCTGTAATAGCGTTCAGATAGTTTGTTTCCATTAACTCTGTCTTGCTCACCTTGCAAAACATAAAAACACTTCTTAACACTTTCCTCTCCTTTGTGGAGAGGAAGGGAAGGGGGGTGAGGGGATGGAGCTGGGCAGAGAAGATAAAATTGCCAAGATACAATTTTTTCATTTCAGGTATAATTCCATCCGATCATCCCCTATGTGACCACTTGCTAATGCTAGGCCTGATTCTGGATTTCTTGTGGAAGCTGTGAACAGGTACTGAACACTCCTAAGCACCACAAATTAGTAGAAAGTCCTTTTGTGCTGTTCTAGTGGAGAACACTGTTCAAATACTACAGTCCTCTGAGACAAGCTGTATTTACAGAAGTCTGCATAACTGCTGAGAGTGTCACTGTTTAAAAATTTACACCATCCTCCACTCACACCTCAGCAAATGCACATTTGAGAAACTAATGAAAAAAATAATAAAATCTCCAGTTTTCCTATGTTAGCCTTGAGGACCATATATATTAATAGCTGCTACAACCTTTTCTTTTTTTTTTTTTTTAGTGAGATGTTGAATTATTTGGACATGCTGTAAAGCTATCTGGCACTTTGTGACCTAATAGAAAAGCAAACCTTAAGAATTTACTATTATACAACAGTAACCTGGAGAGATAAATACTCTGCTGAGGGAAATGTAAGCTGCAGAAAATTAATAATAGCCATTGCTCTATGAAAGAAGAGTGACCTACTCCCAGCTAAAATTTCTTTCTTTCTTGGCTAGCATTTCACAGCCTCCCTTATCTCCCTCCAGCATGGAGCTACACATTTCTGCTTTTTCAGCTTGTAGGCAGAGTCCCTTAACCCTTTAAATGTGGCATACTCAAAGAGACCAGAAAGGAGTCTTTTGGAAAAGATGACGTCTTCTCTCAAATCAATAAATTGAATGGTGCATTTCTTTTAGTCCTATTCTGTTACTGGATTGATCTTAAAATTGATGTATACTATGATGTATACTACCGTATACTGTATGTATGTATACTATAGTATACTACTATGTATCTGCAGGGAGGATGGTAAAACAATTACGGGATATAATTAGGTGTGTAGAAAGAACTATGGCATAGGCATGTGGAATACCACAAAAGATGGAAAATTGAAGAATGAGAAAATTCTTCACTGCATTTAGAGCCTTTGGTGTACAAACGATTTGGTTTGGGATGTCGAAATTTTGCATCTGACCTAGGTAGGTCAGATCAAGGTGTAAACTAGTTTTTTATGTGTTATGAAAACCTCTTTCTAAATTTTTGTTCTTTTTTTTTTTTCAGCAGAAATATTTAAATCTGTATCCACATTCATAGATAGATTTCTAGAAAATCGAAGACATCATGTCCTGAATATGCATCAGGGTAATCAAAAGCAAGATATTTTCAGAAAGATTGCTATGCCTTATACTATTATAACTTAAAAAGAAAACAAAAAATGAAGAAAAAAAATTGTAGAGTCAATCCACCTTTCTTGTTTCTCCTGCTGATTGTTTCCTTTCACTATCTTCACACCTTCATCTCGAGTCACGTGCATTACCAAGCTCATCCAAATGCTGTGCAAAGCCAAAGACAGTAAAACAAAAGGAAATGGCAGAGGTCCATCTTTTGCTTTTGCCTTCTTGGGACAGCATCATCCTGATACAGTCTGCACTAAGGAGATCAGCAGTGCACCTAGAACCCACTTCTAGGGGTTCCTTCCTTCCTTTTGTTAGTGTCTCACTGTCTGGGGACTGGTGCCTCAGGAATCAGTGACTGGAAATGGTTCCCCAGCACTGAAATGTACATCTTGAATGAATTGTGATGTGACCAGCTTGGGATAATGCAGTCATGAATACAAAAGAGAGATGGAACTACATGAAAATGTATTTTGTTACAGTTTACCTGAGCTCTGATGGTAAAGTTATCTTGTAAGTGAGCACATTATGTAGACATTCCCTAGGATCAGTAATCTTGAGCAGCAGTTTGCCTGCAGCTTCAGTGATCATCCTGTGATCCTGATGATAGTCACAGATTAGTGAAAACTGAATTCTTGCTCTTCCTAGGTGACAGGTTCATTTGATATTATCTTGCGAAACATACTTACATTTTGTACTTCTTATTCCCCTTTCTATCAAAATGAGTATAATTCTTTAATTCATCACTGTAGCATTGTGAGACTAAGATTTTTACTTTGACGATCTGATGTGTTTGCGTATGATATCTACATATGAAAGATCCTAAGATATGACACTAGAAAAATAGATCTAGCCATTAAAATGCAAAACCAGAGAAGTTTCTGTTTCAATAGAAGTGCACATGAAAATGGAGGCTGTGTCCACATTCAGAAAGAACATCAAACTACAGTCCGAAGTTATGGCAGTCTATCCTCAGCCACACTTACTTGAAGATGTGGGAAAAGGATATGGATATCTGGATACTTCATTAAAGACATACTTATGAAGAAATTTTAGAAGACCTTTTGTTGTCCTTTAAAACTTGGATACAACGTGAAATCTCATCTTTACAGACAATAATCAAAGTGTTTTTTTCATTATTTAAAACAAAAGCAGGGACTAAATTTTCTGGGTTAAAATTGTGAGGTTAACAGCCATTATCTCCATGAAGAGATTATTAACCTCACAGTTCTGGAGTTCTGTACTTAACACACAGTTCTGGAGTTCTGTACTTTCAGGGTCAAATATGATGTTTGAAAGATATACAAAAGACAAAATTATCTATTTCAAGTCTAAGTAAGAACAATTTAACTTCTAAGAAGCCTGAAGAATGTTTTGGAGGATCAGGTGAAAGGTCAAACTTATCTCATGTTTTGCAACACTTATTATGGATAAGACAGAGAGTTAAAAGTAATCATAATGTCCAGCTGCACTTTCTGGTGTTAACGGGGCCATTGATCCTAAAAATAATTGAACTGGACTTCATAGGAATCAGAAATATTGTCATTTGGGTCAATAGCAGTACTCTTACCTTTCATTCTGAATGTCACAGTATCTATAAATCAGCATCTGTGAGTTCTTGCCTCACATGGAAATGTGAGGTAATGAAGTTATTTGGAAATGGACAAAAAATTGTGGAAAATCAGCCTGTTTTTATGGAATAGTCATAGCTTTATTCCAGCAAGCAGAGATTTCTGGCATTACAAAAAGATTATTTATTTCATCTGACATGCTGTAGGGTGGACTTAGTAATATACAGAGTTGACACACACCCCAGGTATTTTGGAAGCCATGGTGGAAAGGAAGATCCTTGGGAGATCAGAGTTAGTATTTGTTCACTGAGTGGCAGGTGTGTTCCCAATGAAATGGCATTTACAAAGGCAACCCCTCGGAAAGAAAATTTGCTTCAGACAGATGTTTTTAGTTGCTTTGGAAAGCAAGCAGGACATGAGAATCGCTGTGAATGAATCTTCACTGTGTGATTTTGTTTTGAATTAACACTGCTTTTCTTTCTGTATTCAGCCAGCCACAGCAGGTGGGGAAGTTGGTTTCCTTTATGTAGTTCAGAACTGAAAAAAGAGATATAATTTTTTTTCTGGGAAATTTTGCTGCAGAGAAGACTTCATTGGTTAAGGATAAAACATCAAGAGGGAGGGCAGAATGCCATTGTGTAAGATCTAAAAATACACATTGAGTTTATATATATATCACAAATGCAATTAGACTAGGAAGTGCTGTGCTACTATTATCTTCATGGAACAAATGCTATTAAAAATTTCTCTGATGTATCCCCTATCAGATGCCACAGCATCTATTTTTCCAAAGTACAAAACTGGCTTTAAAAGCTGTTACAATAATTTTACTTTTCTGGTGAAGGTCCTTAGTTATAACTACAACTTGCAATGGCTCCCATCAAAAATGAAATTAATCCTTCCAGGGAGGGTGGATGAGTTGTTCTTGATGTGAAAAGGTGTGAAAAACACTGTTTTGAGGAGATTTGTTTAACTAAAGCTACTCTGGGTTTGACAGGCTCCCAACAGTATTTGGTTTCCAATGATCTTCAGAGGTCCTCTTTGCCTGTACAGCTTTTGTTTCTGTTTCATTCTGTGAGGAATCAGTTACCAATATAACTTGCTTTTGAAACATCACATCACATCGTGTGGTGGGTGAGACACCAGCTACTGACCTACTATTAGTTTGGTCTCTAGGGATCCACCCCAACCACCTCTGTGTATGACCTGCCTTATCACAATGACAATAGTCTGAAAACTAACATGACTCACTGAATTAAATAATCGCTAAGGATGCATCAGACATAATATACCAAGGCATTTTACGTGCATTCAGAACACACCGAGCCCTTAGTGTTACAAATTAAATGAACTGAATTGAATTATTATGATTAGGGAATAAAATCTTAACTTGCTAAACCTAAGATGGATGCACCAGGATCAAACAAATAGAGCAATCGATGGCAATACTATGTAAATAGGGCATCAAACATAGACTGCTGGAACAGCTCATGGAGCTCAGCATTCAAGTACAGCATGGAGTGGCTTTATTCTATTCCAGTTTAGGGAATCAAAAAGACAAGGAAAAATAAAGCAAAATACAATACCCAGAAAAAAATAGGCTGCTAAAGGGAAGGGAAGAGTGCTATGAGAACAACAAAAACAAAAGTTTCTCTTGCAAATCAGCACTTCTGGTTTAGATACAATACATTTTCCCAAGGATTTAACCTGTAGCAAGCAGAATATATTTGTGCAGTCTAATAAAATGTAACTCTTTGTGTAGATAACTCTTTTATTTTTTTTTTTACTCATAAATTCTGTCTTGGAGGAATGTTACAGACTTCAGTGGAAATTTTTGATTGTTTATTTCCTGATCTGCTGTATATTCCCTAAAAAAATCATGTATTTCTCGATCTGGGTAGGAATCAATCATTGTGTCCATAACGTGGGGTTTTCAAGGGCTCTTAAACTGTTCCTAATCCTGATTCCTTTGAACTGAGTGCTAAAATTGTCTTTACTATTAGCAAAAACATAATTAAGACAATATTGTGTGGAAGGGTTTTTTTATATTTTTTTTCTTTTGATTTACCTATTTCTTGTTTGTCTCAGATTCTACCATTTTTGGCTTAGAAACAATTTGAATAATAACAACAGAGGCATCTGAATATAGCCAAGTAAAATAACACCTTCATTTCATGAAAATACAGTAAAATAGAACTTCCAGCTAATGAGATGTTTCACTTATTTAAGACTGCTTTCCATGTAGTCAAATATGGATTTGTATGACATGTCATCAACAAAATATTTTTTACTAATGCATAGCATTCTGTTTCTATATGAAGTCCAGCTGTAGAATACGTAGAGCTAAAATTCTTGTCTGCAGAGGCTGTTCTAGTCACTTGAACTGAAAGATTGAAACTTCACTTTCAGAGGGACAATGTTAGTTACCTACAGGCAAAGTTTTTTTCTGATTCTGCTTAAAAAATAATTTATACAAATTTCAAAGTTATCCAAAGCTCCCTCTTTGGGGAGAGGGCTTGCAGTAGGATTGGCCCAAACCACAAGTGTTCAATGAACAAACCTCTGCTGCAGTGAACATTTGTCCGGCTTAAGGAGAGCCTGAAAGCACCACCCCAAAGTGACCAATAGGGCCAAGATGAAGGGTTTAGATTAGCCTGGTAAAAGAATTGCAAGATCTATTTGGATATCAGACACTCAAGGCAAATATACCCTCCAAATTCCTCTAGCATGTCTGGTCTATCTTGCAATTATTATTACTTATAAAAGATCTTGGGTTTATTCCTTTGTTGCAGTGGGATATTTCTGAAATCTCTTTTATTTCTTCTTGCAGAGGAAAAAGAAAAATATTTCCTGCCACTTCTGCACCAGAACATGTCCCTTTTATTTTTCAATTATTCTTTGCATCAGCTGTGTCCTGAGACAATTCCATATTGAAAGAGAGCTGAATTCTATCTCTTCTGCTGGTGACACTCTGCTCTATGCTTGTGTTTATTTAGCCTAGAGCACCACAATCAGTGCTTTCACCTATGTGATGTACATGGCAGACAACCACTTTTGTGATGAACTAAGTAAACGAGAAGTTCCTGGGAAGACAACTACAGGATTTTTCTGGACTACTTTGATCAGTTTGTAGTTGCTTAGTTTCTTTGAGCTGAAGTTTTCCATTACTGGCCTTATTTGACAAATAAGAAATAAATTTAGTAACATGATATTTTAACATGATAGTCTTTCTGGGGCCTGTGAAGAAGCATACACCTTTCAGTGACCTTTCTATTATAAAACATTTTCTGTTGGTGCAGTGAGACTTCACTGGGCCGGGCTTAACTTGCCTTTAAGGTTTGAACACTGCAATTTCTGCATGTGACAGCATATGAAATTTAACCTGGCCAGGCTTGAGAATTGAGCAGAGGAAAAGATAATGCAGTTCAACAAAGGCAAATGCAGATCCTGCACCTGGAGAAGGATAACCCCAGGTACCAGCACAGGCTGGGGGCTGACATTCTCTGTGGAGAAGGACCTGGGGGTCCTGGTGGACAACAAGCTGTCCATGAGCCAGCAGTGTCCTTGTGGCCAGGAAGGCCAGTGGGATCCTGGGGTGCATCAGGAAGAGCTTTGCCAGCAGGGCGAGGGGGGTGATCCTGCCCCTCTACTCAGCCCTGGTGAGGCACATCTGGAGTGCTGTGTCCAGTCCTGGGCTCCTCAGGACAAGAGAGACATGGAGCTACTGGAGCAGGTCTAGTGGAGGGCAACAAAGATGATGAAAGGATTGGAGCATCTCTGTTACAAGGACAGGGAGAGGGAGCTGGGCCAGTTCTGCCTCAAGAAGAGAACTGAGAAGGAATTCATAAATTTGTACAAGTATCCAAAGGATAGGTGCCAAGGGGATGGAGCCAGTCTCTTCTCAGTGGTGCCAAGCAGTTGGGACAAGAGGCAATGGGCACAGAAGTTCCACCTGAACATGAGGAAGAACTCTTTTACTCTGTGGGTGACCAAGCACTGGAACAGATGGCCCAGAGAAGTTGTGGAGTCTCCCTCACTGGAGAATTCAAGAACTCGCTGGACATAATCCTGTGCCATGTGCTCTAGGATGGCCCTGCTTGCGCAGGGAGGTTGGACCATATGACCCACTGTGGTCGCTTCCAACCTGACCCAATCTGTGATCCTGTGAGCTTACTTGTCGAATACCTGTATTTATCAGGAGATTCCAACAGGTCCGGAACTGTAACTACCAACGGATTCTTTACTCTCTGCCAGTATTTTTTTGTTCAAGCTGGAGACAAAAGTAAATTGAAAACGCTGAAGATAACCTAGCAATGAAAATTAATAAAATGGAACACAGTTTTATAAGAACATATGCAACCACTTTTTAAGTTTTCTATTATCAAAAGTATTACTATACATAGAAACAGACACCCCTTGTAATACATAGCTCACGAGACAGGATAGATGTATTTTCTGGTCCCTGCACCTGAAAAAGGAAATACATATTCAACATCCATTAGCACTTTTCTGCAGGCTTTCCATATCTTTTAAGCAGGAAAAACCAACCAACCAAACAAACAAAAACAACAACAACAACCAGATAAGCAACCCCAACAACAACACAAAAACACTACCCCACAAAAACCTGGGGTAGAATAATACCCTGGGGTTTTTTATGGCAAACTTCACTAACCTCACTCAAAAGAGTTAAATGTAAAGCATGGTAGAAAATATTTTCCCGAACTAGGATTTTTTCTCTTGCAGAGAATACTTAGAAGAAGTGAGAGAAACCTAACAGTGACAAAATTTGCCATCAATGGAGAATTTTTCTTCTCAGGCATCTCTGATCCTTATTTCTGACTGACTGACTGCTCTGCACTCTCAAAAATCATTTTCTATGATCACCACTCAAAAGCTAGCAAATTCATATCAAATGTTAGGACTAAATATATCTCTCACAATGCATCAAACTACATTTTCTCTCTCTCGGAGTGATTTTTAATACTCTGCCGGCAATTTAGCAAATATAGACTGGGTATACCCCTATACACCTGTAAGTACTATTCCCTTCATCAGAAAGCTGTAAAGTGTTCCATCTAAAAGCTTCTTTCAGAATGAAAAGCATTAATTTATTCACCTTTAAAAACTCTATCTTTCTTCACTGGTAATAATGTTTTATTATTGGTGGCGGTCACCTTAGATGGAGATATTTTGCAGCTGCCTTTTGTAGCATTTCATCCACCATACAAAGAGACTGCTTCTTGATTCTGACATGTTTTCCTTAATACGCTATCAACAGCAATCCGTCCCTCTAGAGGTTCTGGGAAAATTTTGACATCACTTTGCTCTATTCCTGTTTCTGCAAACTGTGAAAATCCTATGTCTGAATAAAATGCTAAGGCAGTATTTGTGATGCTGCATCCACATACTCTGCTATCCTTTTATAAATGTGACAGCTAAATTATTCCATTTATTGCAAACATATCTCACACTGAGTTCTAAATTTTCACACAGCAGTTTTCACTCTCAAGAAAATGGGCAGAGCTACTTACTGGTATCCGGCAAACAACAGAGGAAGAAATTCAAGCAGGTGTGGAATAGTGTGTAAAAGTAATATGTCTTCCTCCTAAGTTGCCTCTTCATTAAGCCATGAATATTTTCAAGTGTTTGCTTAATAATACTATATGCATTCATTTATAATTTGCCTGCTTTCAAGAGACAGAATATCTGCACACATTGACTTTCTTGAATTTTCCAGTTCCACTGTAGACCCACATTTCTGCTCCCAATAGATAAAATACCTACACAGCAGATGTTTCAGCATTTTTGACATTTCAAGTAAAAATGCTTGTTTCTGCAATTCACACCATCTTTTTCTAAAGTTGTATTAGGCAAAATCAATCCCTTCTCTGAGAGGAAAGGTTCAGGGCTCTTTTGGTGGGTTGACCTTGGCTGGCTGTCAGGTGCCCATCAAACCACACCCGTGCTCCCCCTCCTCAACAGAACAAGGAGAAAAAATTATATTAAAAAAACTCATGGGCTAAGATAAAAACACAGACATCACCCACTAATTATCATCAAAGGCAAAGCAGACTCAGCTTGGAAAAGATTAAGTTAATCTATGGCCAATTACAAACAGAGAATGAATGATACTGAGGAGAAAAGAAAAAACAAAAAACCCCAACCTCCCAACCAACCAACCAACCAAACAACCAAACAACCAACTAACCAAAAAAAAACCCACCCCAAAACCAAACGCAAAAAAACCCTATAGCCCAACCCCCCCCCCAAAAAAAAAGCATATTCCTCCCATTCCCTCTTCTTCCCAGGCTCGATTTCAGTCCTTCATTTCTGACAATCTAGATCCTCCCCACCCCTGCAGCTTCCTTGTGGCATCTCCACCTGCTCTGGTGTTTACTGGGGGGCAGATTCTCTCTCATTCAATTTTTATTAATATATGCAATTTTGGAATTTGATTACACACACACACAAAAAAAGGACTTCTGTGTTTTTAAGTACTTCTGCTTTAAATTCAGTAGAATAGAATAGGGAATGTAACTATAACTATATATACAATATATGTCTTCTTATTTCACCTCTCTATGCTTACTTTTGCTGCAGACCTGACACAGATCTTTTTCATTTTTTTTTCTCACAGTTCCTTCTTCATTAATATCTTCTCAATAGGTGCTTTGATCTTTCAACCCAATGTGTGTTCATATGTCTGTTTCAACAAGTTCTTTTCAGAATTTGTATTATAAACAATTATTTTCTTCCCATTTTTTTCACCATGGAAGTATTTCAAAGGTATTAGCCAATTCAGCTTCACAGAATACCTGTGAGTTTACATTATAGGATCGACTTCATTTCATAGCTGAAGAACAAAACTGCCAAAAGCCAATGCTAAAATGGCTCTTTTCATCTATTGAATGCTTTGATTTTTAAAGTAGGCATCAGGGATCCCCTTTTTCAGCTACTTGACCAAGTCAGTTTACTAGAAAAACAAGTGTACTGCAGCTTTGGAATGCAGAGCAACGTGTGTAAGCAACCTCAGAAGAGATCACACAAAGCAAAGTCTTTCCTGTCTGGAACTCCATGTGCTTAGTTCCTCAAGCATCCAGACATATCTCTGCAGACTATGGCTCAGGATATTTCAGTCAACATCTTCTTTTCCAAACTCTGAGCTCTACAAGCCTGTCTTTGAAGCTGTGTTATCTCCAGAATGACAGTATTTCCTTCTATATATTCATCTGCTGTTTCCTTGCAACACTCTATCTTCAAATCTCTGTTTTCCTCCTCATCAGTCTTGTCCTATGGTATTAGGCTGCTTAGTACAGCTAAGCCCTGGTGTATATATAAAGGTTTTAGGGAAAGGTTTGGACAGGAATGATTATGAGTTTGGGAATAAAGAGGTTACAAGCAAAACTGAAATAAGCAATTACAGCATATTTGAGGACATGATCGGCAAAATGTACTTCCTGGGATATTCAAGTCAAAAAGCTTTTGACCACATGTTCCCATTTCATGCTCAATTCACAGCATCAGAGCTGGAATTCTTCCTTTGTTCTGCTTCCTCCCAACTCAGATACAGATAGAGTTCCTGCTTTAATTCAACTTGGATGACTTTTCTGTGGCTTTTATACCTCTGCTATTCATTATCCTTTCCAAGTTTCACTTACTGTCCCTATTCAGAAAGGGAATATTGCTATTTCAATATAGGTTTCCTTTTCTCTGTGATAATCAATACACAACCTTAAAATCTTGTAAGATCCCATATATCATGAAAATAATGTGAAAAAAAAAGAAATTGTACATCGGCTAATTTAAATCTAAAATCTCCAGTACATCATGTGTTTCTTGTCAAAACCAATTGCAGACATAGAAATAAAACTTTATCCAGACAAGCCATGGAAAACTTTGTCCTTTCTGATCTCTTCCTCTCACTCTTCAGACACATATTTTTGGACATGATAAATGGAACCTCTAGTCACTCCTGATGATAAAATATCTTTATCAAAGAACTGAGAGAGATAGTATATTTTGTCTTACATTTCACAGTTGTGAATGCTATATGAGACCTGGTCATATTCTCCTTCATGCATTAGTCTCCATGGCTCCGAGAGTTTTAAACTTCTGCAGAAACTCCTTCATGTATTCAATTCATGGAAGGAAAAAAATATTACTCAGGGTAAACTAGTTTCAATATTTAAATAAATCTTGCAATATTTAAAGAAATCTCTATTCCCATCTATCTCAGAAGGAAGTTTTGAAAGAACTTCTGCTTTTTTAGTCTTAAATCTTTCTTATGCTGGCACTCTACCCAGAGTAATCCTCAACCAAATAAGGCCCCATTTACTATTACAGATTTCAAGTGCAAAACTCCAGCAGTTCTTAAAAATAGTCCTGATTTTTTAAAACATAATAAAAAAAAACAAACAAACAAACAACTGCTTCTTTCTCCCACTTGTTTTTATTTAAAGAAACTCTCCAGTGGTGTTACCTGACATTAAGGAAGATACAAATCTATATGGCCTAAAGCTACTGTCATGGTGTAGAAAATTCTTGCCCAAGTGATTAAAGTTTCAACACAAATGACAAAAGATAATGGGAAGTGTCTGGTAACCTAGCTAAATATATGTCTAATTACAGACAGTGATGATGACTTTTCTTGTAATATGCCTACATTTTTCACTAAAAGAGTAGACTTTTTTGCTTCATTCCTTTTCAACTATTGTTGTGTCTTATCACATCTGGTTTTTTGTATGCTTTTTTATTTCCTTCAGCTTCATTACACCAGTCTTTGATAATCATATGTCACGACCTGAGTTCCTGTGTGGCAAATTCCTGATTGGTAGTGAAGTGGCCATGAAATGAAACTAAGATGATTGATCACTCTTAAGAAACATTGATCCTTGACTTGAACATTATATCCTTTAAGTTTTCCTGAATACATGAAAAAATTTTAGTTTTTAACTTAGCTGTTTAAAGTGTTATAAGTATAAAGTGTTTCATCTCATTCCTGTTCATTTGGAAAACTTCTGAATCACGTATTTTATAGTGACTGATAACCTACCCTTGGCTCCGTGTTAATCCCAAGGAAGGAAGCAGCCGTATCATTTCACTGACAACCAGTGTGTCCCTTGAATATCTACTGAGCTCTGAGTTAACTAGCACAATACTCACTACTTCTTATGCCATGGGCTTAGGGTTAGGTTCTTTGGTGATATACACATTTAATGGTTACTCCTTCGTTCATTTTTTGTAGTCAAAAATCCAAACAACATCATATTAATGACAAAAAATAAAAAGTCCATTACAAAGTGCTTCCTTGGATGAAGCTTCACATTTATGCAAGCTGTATTGAGGTCAGAAAATAATTAAGACATTTAATACTATAGAAAAGCTGTTGACAACAATTACAGAAAAATTCTCATGGATTTTTTAACCAGATAATTTTCTGTCCTTTCAATAGCAACAAAGTTACAGTGTCAATCTCATGAAAAACTGAAGGCAGTTGTGTTTTCACAACTGTATCTCTGATTGCATAGTTTTGTGTCTCTCTGGCCATTAATTCCTACATATCGCTGAAATGCAATGCAAATGTAATCAATCAACTTTAGCCTTCTTTGCTAGCAAATTTTCTCTTTCCACATTGCATTATCAAACTGTGCTCTTCACCCCTTTTTGAATCTTTAGAGTTTTGAAAGATACATTCACAGACAATACACATTCAACTTTCTCATTGCTTTTACTCTTTCCAGTAAGTTTATACTGAACAGGACTTTTTATAAAGCCTGTCTTGTACAAAGGATTATGTTTGCTATATCCAAACATTTTGGCCAGCTATATTATCTAACCTCTCTTTCTGTCTAGTTCTATTTTTGTCTGGCTGAGCTGAATTCTATTAGATTCAGTTCATGTGCGATATCAAAGGAAAAGTTCTCTATGACTTGGTATCACATACTTGACCCTAAAAATTAAATATTTCTCCTTCTCTTAGAAATATTTTCCCCATTTTCAATCAAAATCCCTATTACCAAATATTCCCTAAGTCAATAGTGTGTGTTAGCACATAGGTTTTCATTGCAAGGGGTCATGTAATTGTCGTTCTCTGAATTTTTGCCTTTCAGAGAAACTGGTATTCTGTTACTGGCTTCAGGATTGCCTATGAGAGTGCTCAGCTTTTGAATCCACTTAAGGTAATTTACGTGCTGAGATTCTATGCAGAACATGAGCACACAGAAGCCTTAAAAATATTTTACTTGTAAAAAAAACTGTTGAGATGCTTATGAATTTGCTCATCATGGATCAGACTTACCGAAGTAATTTAGCAACACTGGAAAATATTCCACCTATTTTCTAGAAACAAAATGAAGAAAAATAATGAAGAAACAGCTTACAGAGAAATTTGCTGTAGTGTCAGAAAATGGAATAACATCTCCCAACACAGAAAAATTTTGTTTGTCTTCTAATGGGGCATGCAAAAATTTAACACATGTTTTAACACCTAACTATATATGCATTAATATACCTAGAATAAGTAAAGCCCCTAAGCTCATACAAGGCCATATGTGTCCTGGTAGTATTACGCTTGAGAAGAAATTCAAACTTCCTTCACATATGATGGGTTGATCATGTTGTTATGTCATCCCAAATCAAATTGACCTGACAGACAACTCAAATTGTGATTTTTCAGAGTGCTAGGGAATTTTTCCTTCACTTTCCCTATATGAATGTGCATTGTTTGAATTTACAAAGATCAGAATAGGGAAAGAATCCCTCTTAAGGGCTAACTGAGATGCTTTATGGTTTGATTTTGTTCTTATTGCAAAATTAAGAATATCTCTATTAAATGAAAGGCAATGATAGCGCAGTTTCAGAGAAATGTTCAATTCCTCTGAGGTGGACTCCGCTATCAAGTTCAGGAGCTACCACACAGTACAAACCAGATACACTCATGTAGATAATACCCAAAATTGGAATGATTAGAAGAAAATCCCTTTACGTTCTGACAAATCAAAAATCCTCTGACCAAATATTTTTCCAATCAGACTCTACTCTGGATACATAGCAGCCACAGCCACCATTTCTCTAAATAAAATTCAAGAAACATATTCCAGAATAAAATTTGGATTTGCTTTGTGGTTTTGTAGTTCTTATCCAGGTAACCTGTGAAATTACATATTTGCAGATATTTCTCTTTCAAGATCAGTGTGACATGAATTGGACTGCTGTTTAATTACACCTCTAAATTTCATAAGTGGACACTGGAATAAAATATTCGGATGATGACCCCAGATCACCACAGCAATGACTGCAACTACCATATTTATGGCAAACTACTGGTTTATATGTCTCTGTGTTGAATTTGGATGTTCTTTTTCAGTTATTTAGTGATTAAAATGTTTTTGTGGTTTTGTGGGGATTTTTTCCCTCTTTCCCCCACAAAAATTCTTTAAAGACATAGGTCATATTCTTCAAAGACGTACGCTTTTAAAGCCAACACCATGCTGGCTGACAAAGGGCAAAAAATGAATAGAAAATATTCATTTCTGCCGACTTATTCCTGGTCCAGGCAATAATCCAGGCTACTTGCACAGTTCTTTAGAGATCCCTCTGTGCTACGCATTATACAAAACCAAGCAAAAAGGTAGTTCCCCTGAGACTGCTTTTAATCTACTTCTAAGATTAAAAAGCTACGTATGAGTACTAAATAAACCGGAAGATTCATTCCAGATTGTTGCTGCAATCACTTATCTGTGGCCACAAGATTTCCTTCCTTTCATTTTTAAGAGTTTTAACATTGTCAGTAGCCAGAGTCCCATTGCTTCCAAGAAGAAACTTGTAACTGGAAAATTTACCTGGCAGTATTTGTACTGGTCTACCAAGTAGCCCCATTAGCCATGTTTTTAAAAAGTTGAAAATTGTAAATTGCTTCCCTCAACGTGCAGAAATACTGCATAAGGACATCATTAATAGAAGGCATCAAAAGATCATGTCCAGGGACGTCTACATGCTGGAAAAAGAACTCTTTGGGACCAGCCTTGCAGAGAAGAACTTGGTGGTGCTGGTGGATGAGAGGCTGGACATGAGCTGTCAGTGTGCACTCACAGCCCAGAGAGCCAGTGGTGCCCTGGGCTGCATCCAAAGCAGCGTGGGCAGCAGGGCCAGGGAGGGGATTCTGCCCCTCTGCTCTGCTCTGCTGAGACCCCACCTGCAGTGCTGCATCCAGCTCTGGGGTCCCAGCACAGGAAGGACACGGACCTGTTGGAGTCTCCTATGCAACCTCTCCTATGAAGACAGATTGACAGAGCTGGGATTGGTCAGCACAGAGGAGAGAATGCTCCAGGAACACCCAACTGTGCCTTTCCAGTACCTGAAGGGGGCTTATAAAGTAGAGGGAGAGTAACTCTTTACACGGGCAGATAGTGACGGGACAATGGGTAATGGTTATAAACAAAGAGAGACTTAGGTTAGATGTTAGGAATAATTTACTCAGAGGATAGTGAGATACTAGATCGGGTTGCCCAGAGAAGTTATGGAGGCCTCATTCCTGGCAGGATTCAAGTCCAGGCTGGCTGAGACTTTGAGCAACCTGGTCTAATGCAAAGTGTCCCTGCCCATGGCATGGTGGGTGGAACATGATATTTTAGGTCATTTCCAACCCAAACCATTCTGTGGTTCTATGATCTTCTTTGAGGAACCTTGTGCAGTCAGCAGTGCTCAGTTTTTCAGCCTTGCAATGGCAAGAAGAGGATTCATACTGGATGGACTGCAGCCTTGATCTTTTTTGCATTTAGTTCCCTTAAAATGAGGTCACAGCTCTTCTAGGTTTAGGATAGTGAAAGGTTCTAATAACACTGGTGATTTAAATGTTAAATGTAGCAACAGATTTTAAGACTTATTTTTTTTCAAGTTAGGTAAATACATTCTTTTTACATAATATATATTAAGTAAACTAAGAAATACTCTATGCAACTTACAATCATTAAATCACACTGCTATGGCTGTATAAAATGAAATGTATGCATTTTTATGCCTCAGTCTTCAATCATCTTGAATTTAAAGCCTAAAAGCACACTTTAGATACAATTAAAGTCTGCTTTATTACATCAGAAGGTCTAGTAAGATTCTGACTTTCTTCTCGCTCTCTGTTTTCCTTTTTGTATACTGTTGCAGTCTATACAGTCTATATAAAAATATAGACACTTTTCTTTATGAGCCATTGCCTGAATTAAATTATATTTGGTCTAATAAATATGCTGTCATCTAAATAGCAGCCTCATTCAAATTTATTATGAATATTATTTTTATTAAGGCCAATGGCATCCTGGCCTGGATCAGCAATGGTGTGCCCAGCAGGACCAGGGCAGGGACCGGCCCCCTGTACTGGGCACTGGTGAGGCCACAGCTCCAATCCTGTGTTCAGTCCTGGGCCCCTCACTGCAAGAAAGACATTGAGGGGCTGGAGCGTGTCCAGAGAAGGGCAACGGAGCTGGGGAAGGGTCTGGAGCACAAGTCCTGTGAGGAGCAGCTGAGGGAGCTGGGGGTGT
Organism: Picathartes gymnocephalus; assembly: GCA_013390045.1. NCBI lineage: Eukaryota > Metazoa > Chordata > Aves > Passeriformes > Picathartidae > Picathartes > Picathartes gymnocephalus. The sequence continues at coordinate 72,530 of WEKY01007058.1, read as the reverse complement.
TTAGCCTGGAGAAAAGGAGGCTCAGGGAGGACCTGATTGCTCTCTGCAACTGCCTGAAAGGAGGTCATAGACATGTGGGGGTCAGTATTTTGTCACAGGTAACAAGTAACAGGATGAGAGGAAATGGCCTCAAGTTGCATCTCAGGAGATTTAAATTAGATAAGAGGAAAAATTTTTTTCACACAAAGGGTTGTCAAGCATTGAAACAGAATGTGCAGGGAAGTGGTGGATTCACCATTCCTGGAAGTGTACAAAAACATGTGAATATGACACTTAAGAACATAATTTAATGGTGAACATGGTAATGTTGCTCTGTTGATGGTTAAACTTGGTGATCTTAAAACTCTTTTCCTACCTAAATGATTCTACAGTTCTATATCTCTGTTTCTAATGTACTATAATGCTGACTACTGCTTATATAGTTCCTGTAAAAAATCTGTACACTTTATTATGTAGAGAGTAACCCTCACAGTTACATTGCAACAAGATTTAAATATGCAACAGTGAGATTTGTAAACTGTTTTGTGTTTCCTGAAGGGTAGCCACAGCAGAGTAGTAAAAATACTAAAATGAACACATGCAAGAAGAAGCAAGTCGACTGAAAATACAGAGAGAAACGAGATAACCAAGGATTAGTAAAGCATATCACTAACATTCTCAAGTAATGAGAGGGGCATTTCATTGATACTACTAATAAAACTCATTATTAAACTTTACAGTAGGACCTAAGCGCCGCCTGAACTGGACAAAACACAAATGGCAGCAAAATACAGATGTTACAATCTCTCTCACTCAAGAGTTATAACATTAAATAATAAAAAAAAAAAATTGTACAGTAGTAGAGTGTATCAATAAAAGTATTTGCAGAGGCTTGGGAATTATTAATGCCATTGTATAACATACTCATGAGATTTCATCTGGAAACTCCATAAAGTTCTAGCCATCCTCACACAAAAAAGGAGTTCAAATTGCAAAAGCAGAAGAGAAAATTTCCTAGCATGAACAGGGAAATGTGAAAGGTTGGCTTCACAGACAGCGCTCAAAGAGCATGACTTCCTCGTTTTACCAAAATGAAGGCTGTGATGTGGAAAGGAATTACAAGTGATTTTTTTACAGAATGAAAGAATGAAGGAAGGTGTAGGAAGATGAAGTAGGATGGTGTCAGATGGAAAGAGAGCCAGTGTGGAGGTAGAAGAATCGCATAAACTGCAGGAGAGAATAACACAAAAAAGATGTAAACTAGACGGAAATAAATTCAGTTTGAAAATTAGGATTCTGTTAGGAGAGTAGTGAGCTTCTGGAACAAGGTTTTGGTTTACATGGTGGATAGAGGGGAACCCATATCTAAATTTTTTATGGCCCTGATCAGGTCAGATCACTGATAGCAGGGAGCTTGAGTTTAAAGGCCAGGGCTTTCTTGCAGCTGCCACACTTCATATTGGTTCAAGGAGTTCATTGAGTTTCATAGCAATGAACCTTGATGAAATGGCAGATCAGACACATAGAAAAAATTAGCCTTAATCTCCAGCACTGTATTATAAATCTTCCAGAAACTAGTTTCTGTTCAGCTCTTGGTCTCTCCTGTCACACTCTAGTGACACTCAAAACAGTTAACATGGTAGATTGAGTTCAGACATGTGAAGAAAATCACAGTACTTGTATGCTGTAGTCTTTTTTTTTTCCTACTAATGATTTTTCCCAAGGTATACTGCAGAGTGTGTTTGTTCTTAATCCCTAAAATTTGACAGGGTATAGATTTTTATAGATAGAATCACCATGGTATCCCAACACCTTCTATATTGGGACACTTCAGCACCTGACTTGATCAGAAACACTCTTTTAATGGATTTACAGAAGAAGGTCAATACTTTTATGCTAATTTTACTGTGCAAATCGGATTTAAAAAAAAAAACAAAAAAAGGCCTCAGCTAGAAACATATAATATTACCATATTTCAAGTGACACATCTCCTACACTTTCTCTGTTCCTGGAATTGAAAGAATTGATCCAGACAAGACACTCAACTGCATATTCCAGAACATCTGCTAGATATTTAAGTACAAGCTCAGAAGAAAATAGTCAGCAGCCTCCACTTGCTTTTTTATTCTTGCTATTACCAAATGACAGTAACCTAAGGTCGAAAATGATTCCCAATAAAATGCAAAAGCTGTGGAAGATAAATCTAAACTGAAGAAAATAACCTTATTAACTATCTAAATATGTTAGTTGTGCTCCTTAATCTTGAAGAAAAAGTCATCTGCTAGGTTCTGTTCTGTTAATAGCTGCAGGATGACTCAGAATAAACTGGGAAAAAAAAAGCAGGGAGTGTAGTAGGTCTCGGAGCTGTGTGTATAGATCTGTTCATAGGGAGAGACTTGCACTGCACAACGCAAATTCAGAGGGTGCACCCGCTTCTTGAGTCCTGCAGCATCTCGTGGCACTGCAGACGCCAAGGAACACTGGAGAAACACAGCTGCGTGTAAGGACCAAGGACCAGACCCACTGCACGGGCACTGCCTCCTGTGCTAAGGGGAAAATGGCTCATTTTCTGAAACCACTTATTTCCTCCCCTTGGAGATGCTGATGAAGTCAAGGCTTTGTGGGCAGTGAGGAATAGGCAGAAATAAATTGAAAGATATACCATGACACCTCAAAAGGCCATTTCAAAATATTCAAATGTATAGACTTTCCTAAATGGGATAAATTTTCTTTACAAGACATAGGCCAAGTGTTAATTTCCTGGAGGTTTCTGAGTTTAGGTCAGGGGAAAAAAAAAATCAGAATAAAATCCTGCCAATCTCTCAATCATTTTTAACATGCTTGCCCAGGAAAATGATCTCTGCTACAAACAGAAATATTCATGCAAGTCTTTGCTGCAGAAGATGTCTAGCCTAATTCAATAAATATTTTACTGAAAGATCAGCTACAGAACTGCTAGGAAAACCTCTATTTCACACAACATGAGGCTTCTATGAAAGTATAAGCTATATTCTTAAATCTCCTCCTTCCAGCCTTGCTCCAGCAGTGTAGTAACTTATTTCATAAATAGCTCGTGTCTGTATGCCATTTCCATTTTTTGTGAAGACAAGACATAATTCTTTTATTGAATGCAGTAATCCAGAAATTACTGCGTGGTTTGCATAGAAGTTGCAATGACTGGCCTAATATGCTGGCTGAAACAGAAAAAAATAATTATTATCTGTATTACTCATGCACCTAACTTCCCTCTTTCCCTCCCAAAATAACAGCAACCTTAGATTACAGATATTTAGCAGTTCTGCATGTTATATTAAGGCATATACTGGGAAGATGATGCTAAGAGAAGTTTTATAAATTTGAAAAGAATCAAATAATTATAAAAGGACATTTCAGAATGGAAAAGGATTTTAATTGCTGTAAGAACAGGGGAATCTGTTCAAAACTTCTACTTCAGCATTTCACTGATACATACAGTAAATTCTTTTAGGGTAAAGGAAACAGCACAATTGGATATTTACAGATAAACCAGAATTTTCAGAGATGAAAATTTTAATTTAATCTTGTAATTCATCATAACATAGATCTCAAGTGTGTTACAGAGCATCAGTGAGAGATGAAAAGGGGAGATAAAATTAAGACCAACTCCTTGTGCACCTCCCAGTCTTCTCACCGGTGGGGTGGGGTGAGAGGCAGAAAAGGCCTTGACTCTGTGCAAGCCCTGCTCAGCAGTGACTAAAACATCCCTGTGGTGTCTACACTTCCTTGTAAAACCTACTGTGATTTAAATCTACCCCTACAAAACAAGGATTCCAGGAAAAACACCAGTTATTTTATTCAATAGTATTTTCTATTCCCAAATCCACTTTTCCTACATTTCTTAGGAGTATCTTCTATGCATTAGGTTATTGGAGAAAAGAAAAAATATGTTCTTGTCTGTCTTATGCAGCTATAACTCAAAAATATGTCTATTTTATTATGGAACACTCAATTTGACCTGGTTAATTTTATTTTTAAGTTTTAAACAAATAATTTACATATCTCTAAATACTTTACAGGACACTCTGAAAATGTCAACTCTTTGTAATCTCTTGCTACAGACCCTAATTTTTTAAACTGGGGAGCTCATTCTGCTGCTCCTCATTGCTGAATGCTTGAAATGGCCAGAAAAATTTAAATGGAAACAGCTTTCAGTGCAGAAGGTAATTCTAACAAGGTTAATCCTTTGTGAAAACATTTTCACTGGAATTTTTTGGAAATGGAGGGGATTATTAATGAAGGGAAGGAAATGTGACAGAACAAGAGCATGAATTAAACCTTCTTTGAAATTAATTAAACCTTTATTCCATCCTCATTGTTTCATTTATTTAATCTGTCTGTAGACTAATGCAGTGGTTAGATTCAAATACAAGACCTTTTTTCCTGCTATTTCAGGCAAACAAACAGAATTTTTAAGAGCCCCTTATTGCCCTGATAAGTCAGGACCCACAGATTTGTGCAAAGAGACAAGGTTACATTGGAATTTAAGGACCTGCCTCTGAAAACTGCTGTGGAAAATTTTTAGTATTTCCTTTTCCAATACAGGGTTCTTGTAGGTGTTGGTGGATATTTTTGCAGCAGTGTAATTATTCCTGGCAAGGACACCTCAAAACACTTCTCCAAAACTTACTTGGTCCTATGACTAGCTGACCTAGTGACAGTTACTGACAATGTCTTAAGCACAAAAGTATCACTGCAAGGTAAGAATTATTTGAAAAGTCCTTGTTTGATGGCCATTTTTTTTCCAGCTATAATAAATAACTTGTTGTTGTTGTTGTATTCTGTTTAGCAAACCTGAGCAACGAAGTGAATAAATGGCTGTCGAAATTCAACAGCAGAGTGAGAAGTAATGCAAGAAGGAAAAAATATCTTTACTGGTGGATGCTGAGGACTCCATGTCAACCATCTTCACTAAGAAAAAACTATGAGAACTTCTGTGGATAGTCCTCTGAAAATGTCAGGAAAACACTCAGCCAGGAATTCAGGTAGCAACTGGATGTCGAGGGTCATTCCAGAACAAATTGAGAATGACCTACAAGAAATCATTGCATGAAGATGAACACAATTATAGAATATTTTGCACATTACAGGAAATTACATAGATTTCAGCAGAGGAAAAAAAAGTATGATGATTTTACAGGAAATGTCTCTTAACATAAAAAAGGAAGAAAGATGTGTCTTTATGTATCATAGCAAGGTAACTAGAGAACATGCTAGGAAATAAACAGGCAGTAAGTGTAGATCACACATGAAATTAAAATAGAATACAATAGAATAGAATAGAATAAAATAAAATAAATTAAATTAAATTAAAATAAAATAAAATAAAATAAAATAAAATAAAATAAAATAAAATAAAATAAAATAAAATGTAGCTGTGAAATTCATGACTGCAGGATGCCATGAAATGGTAAAATACAGAGAGGGCTCCAAATAGGTTAGACATATTCATGAGGTGTGTTACTTCTGCAGTTTATTTTTTTGCTAACTGGCCCAAACTAGATCTTGATTATCATGATTCCATCTTCCAGATGATTATTTGAACTGTCATATTAGGAAATAACTCAACTGGATTCCTGTCTTTGACCTACAAAATAACCAATTATTTACACAATGGTGCATGGCCATCAGGATACATCAGACTTTCCCACACTGGAAGTACCCAGCATGTATTAGGGCATTCTTATATGTTATTGAAAGTACAGAAACAAACCCCATCAGTTTACAGAAGAGAATCTTGCCTACTGCCCAAAATGGGCAGGAAGGGACAGGATGTTCTAATCTTCAACACAGGCTTTAGGTACCCAAAGTACTCTGATCTATTCTACTAAAAAGAAACTGTTTGGTGAATTCAGTAGTGCTTCCGAAGCTTCAGGTCCTTTCCTCTGCCTTCACATCTCTCTGTGATTCAGCAACATGACTCCTCCAAGTGTCCATTAAATGGAGGTCAGGATAACCACAAATGCCAGAGCAACAACACATTTTCTGTGCTACTATAAGCAGCAGGACTTGAAAACATGCAAAATCCACGTGTTTGCAGAGAATCTCGCGTAGGAATCTCTCTTAGACAGGTTTTCAAAATACTGCACAGAGTGAGAAGTTGCCTGCTCGTCATAAGCCACACATTGCTAATGCCACGTGTAAAGGGTTCAAGCAACAGCAGTGTCTGTTTGAAGCAGGTTCTGGTTGGAGCTGCATCCTGCCCATCGCCCCAAAGCTCTGCAGCCTTGCAGTAAACTCACAGCTACTCCAAAAGCTCTGGCAACAACAAGCATTTATTTGATGGGATGAATGCAGCTCATCAAAAGGGTGCAGCAAGACCTGGGATAGCTCCAGGTGAGGCCACAGTCCTACACCTGAAGGGTGCAGTGCCACTGACACAGGGGAGGGCAGGGCAGGGGGGCAGCACAGGGTCCTGTCAACAGGCCAGTGGTCATCAGGCGATGGCAAGGCAGCAAGTCAGCAGCAAGCTCAAGCCAGGAAAGCCATGCCATTTTCTAGTAAGAAGAGCAGAGGCAGACACCCCTGCAACAGGGCTCAGACAGGGACTCGCTGGTCCCGGACTGGGCTTAAAAGGAACCCTCAGTCAGAGGTGTGGAGAGGTCACAGGCGAGGCCATCAAGGACTATGCATGCCCTCAGGACCCCTACATCTGTATGTAAGGTAAACTCTACTGCAGCCAACAATCATGTGCAAAAATACTTGTCATTTGAGCTGAGATGCACATCTCAGAAATGGAAAATGGAAAGTACTGGGCTGTAAACATCATAGCATACTGCCCTTTGCGAGCTTAGCTCACTGTAAAAGAGTTATTTTCACATTTTCAGTGAAACTGTCTGACACAGCTAAATTGATTTACAAAAGCATTTAAAATAGAAATGTGTGGGTTTTAAAAAAAACCTGCTGATTTTACAGTACTCTTGCAAAACGGAGCTTGTATGCACCCTTATTACGACAATAAGCAATTCATCAAAACAATGGTGCTGCTATAATGTGAGCTGTTGGTAGTACTGTGCAGAAAACATAGAGCAGAACCAGGTGCCTGAGCCTTAAGGAAAAACCAGCAGTAATGCTTCCATCCTGATTTGCATCTCCAGAATACCTCATTAACTACTGGTAGCTGCAGCAGCAGCACAGGTGAGACAGTGATGCTCTCTCTGACTATAATTCTCACCCACCCAGTCTGTACGGGGAATTTACATCAGCATCCACCTTCCTTCCTTCTTGTCTCACTGGTTGTCTTCTTTCAGTACCCAGTTATCTCATTTTTCTCCTGTAGGGCTCAATAAATTAATTTCCCTAAGACAAGACTAAGTACTCCTGGCATTTTACCAGCATTCAAAGGCATCATCACAGTATGACGTTTTCAAACAGTGTTGTTGAGGGTGAATGCAAGATCCAGCTTCAAACAAAGACTGACACTTGCCACAGAATCTGCCTGGGTTATTTATCGCTTATCATGCCTGGTTCTTGTTGCTTTGCTTGTGAATCAGGATATATGTAAAATCAACATGTATGGAAACCTTTCCATTCCCCACCAATCACTGAAAAGGTCTCTCTTTATTTTTCAAAATTATTGGGGACCATCTTGCATCAGTCAACTTTAGCATCCTGGAATAATCAAAAACTCTTAAAAAAACAATAAGCTTGTTTGAAAATTTATCTGCTTACTAATGGAATTTGCTTATAATGATTACCTGTTCAAAGCTTTCATTACTTTCCAGTCCATTTTCTAATAAAATTTACATCTGCAATATATCAATAGGTACATGATCAAGTTTCTTTATAAAAGGAGCATGTACTTGATGGAAAAAAATCAATACACTAACTTTGTATCCTAACAGCTAATTTATAGTAGCATTTGACATTAACTTCAAATAGTTGCTTCATCATTTTCAGGCAGTGTTTACAAGAGGAGAAAAAACTTCTCCAGTGTTCAGGCAACACGAACTATACAGAAAAACTTCTGTAACTGATTTGACTTGATGAAAAAGAAATGTCTACTAACCTCTACTGCACTGGGTTTGCACAGCCAGGTTTTGGTAGCAGAGGGGGCTTCAGAGGGGGCTGCTTTGAGAAGCAGCCTGAAGCTTCCCCTATGTCTGACAGAGCCGAATCCAACAGATACACCACTGCTAAAAGCTGATCCTATCAGTGATAGTGGTAGTGCCTAGGATAACATAGTTAAGAAGGGGGAAAAAAATTAGTGTGCAGAAATAGTTGTGGCCAGAGAAGTGAGGCATGAGAATATGTGAGAAGAACAACCAACAGCAAAGAAGGAGGGGCAGGAGGTGCTCCAGGCACCAGAGCAGAGATTCGCCTGCAACCCTGGGTGCAGCCCGTGGTGAGGCAGCTGTGCCCCTGCAGCCCCTGGAGGTCCATGGGGATGCAGAGATGCACATCTCACACCAGAGCAGGGGGATGCCCAAAGAAGGCTGTGACCCTGTGGGAAGCCCATGCTGGAACAGGTTCCTGGCAGGACCCATGGTTTCTTGGAGAGAGGAGCCCATGCTGGAACAGGCTTGCTGGCAGGACTTGTGACCCTGTGGTCATGTAAATAGGCCTAAAGACAAAGTAATATACAGGAAACAATTAACTTTTTAAAAAGATTTTTTTCATAGAAATCAGCTGGGGAGAGGAGACGGATTCTGGGCAGAGCCCCACAGAGGTGGAGACAGCAGGACAGGTTCAGCAGTTCCCCACTCTGCCTTGTCTGTGCCTCACCTGCAGGAGTGTCTGCACATTCCCCCAGCTGAGGCTGTGTGAGCCAACAGAGCCAGAAGCTGCAAGGATCTGGGCATTTCAGAGAAACTTTGGAGGTGCACAGACACAGAACGAGGGCCTGCATAGCCACTGCTCATGGGCTAGTGCAGGGGGGCTCAGGCTTGAGAGCTGTGAGTTTGGCTCACAGCAGTTAATTCAGCAGTCATTTTCTAGCATCACTCTAGAAACCAGTTTGTCTTTTTCTCTCATGATAAACATGATTTTTCATTATTTGGTTTTATATGCCTCACTTTCTTAGAGATTTTCCAGATTTTCCAAATTACACTAGCTCTGTGCTTCATAGTCTTCTTCTGATCCAATAACAAAATACATGTTTATGACTAAAAGAAACCCCTAACTTACATTTCTGAAATTTTAGTAACCCTACAAAGCACCATGTTTGCTGACTAAAATGTTTTGACTTTGAAACTATCTATATGAGTTGATTACTTTACTTTAGGCTAGAGGTAAAATCCAGCAGCATGGAAAAAAAAAAAAAGAGAAAAGAGCAATGAAAGGACATGCCAGATTATGTGATGCTTTTGTTTCAGTCAGACCCAAATATCAGCCTACTAATGCTCCAATTTCAATTTTGTTGTGTTTTCAAGCATAACACCATTTCAGATGAACAACAGCATCAACATTAAATCTACCATATCTGGCAAGCCTACATTTAAAGATAATTATAACATATCCATATTTACCTGAGGATATCTAGGTATAAATCATAATTCTGAATGTTTAATTTTCTACTAGTATGTCTTCAACAAGAATTTAGAGGTAAAAAAGACCTTTATAGTTGAAGAAAGTCAAATTATGCCTGAATATTTTGTATTACAAGAAGAAAAAGAAGACAGTGATTTTTGCAGATATGTCTCTTTCTTAAAAAGTCTGCTCACGTTTTGAACTTTTCCCCACTCTCAAAGAATCTTCATGCTGAATTTCTTAAAAAACTGGTGACATGGCAGTAAATACTCAGTGGAGATTTTAATTTCATACTCATTAACTTTCTGAAAACAATGCTTTTGAGTTGAAAGCTGGTATTCCTTTTCTACAAATCTAAGTTATGATCCTGAACTGAAACATGAGCCCAGTTCCCAAGGCAGAAGTTAGAGATGTGAGACAGAGTTGTGCATCATGAAAAGAGGCTTTTAAATAATACACAATAAATAGAAATGTAGTCTTCTTTCAAAGCCTAATTCTACATCTGTGCTCAAAAAGCATGAACCATGAGCCACATGATGAATGTCTGTAAATGCTCACTGAGACTCAGAGTAAAGGTCAAAGTATATAATATCAGTTAGTCAATCAGTCAAGCATCTGTTTGCAATGATTTTCACAGACTGTCCTTCAAATGCACAGGTGTGGAATTTAAACCATTTGTTGCTGCAACTTATGAAGCATCACAGTGGTCCTTCCCCATACTTCAGCCTTCTACCTCACATGTCATCTGAGTACCTCATCCTTGAAACATGGCAAATCATTTACACTGAATAATTCCTCAGAGGCAGTAGGATTATTTCAATGTTAACTTATGTATGTAAATAATTTTACGGGATCAAGACCACACTGTGGGTCATGTACTATGTCTAAGGTATATTTGAATTGTATGGTTGAATATTTTTGAATGTAATATACAAACAGTCAAATTTCTGAAGTTTACATATTATAAATTTCCTTAACTCATATTAGCAATAATTGACAGGGTTTTTTAGATGTGCTGATACATTGGGATTCATCTTTTGTCGAGGAGAAAACTCTAAAGTGACTGCAGTAAGCCTTGACCACTAGGAAAGGATCATGTCTTAACCTCTCTCAGCTATCACTGTTTTTATTATTACCCGACATCCTTCTCAGCCAGCTCCCACTTCTCTGTTTGGCTGGGGTTTGTTTCCTATTAAGAACTTTTTTGGTGGGCCATCCGAAGCAGTACACTTTGTTTCCTCATGTGCATAGTACCTGAAAGAATGTCAGAACACTTTAACACTAATAACAGGAGTAATTTCAAATATCTTGGAATACATACCACTAGATTTCTACAAGGTTTCTTTCTTCCTCTGCCTGAGAAAATAGGTCTAAACTCTTGAAAAGCGTTTTACTAAAACGTTCACCAACTCAGTGTAAGCTTAAGAGCAAAAGACTAACCATAAAAATTGATACTCTTTGAGAGAAAAAGTCACAGTTGATTTCCATGAAATTTTATGAGAAAACCAGTCTGGTTTTCAATTTGCTATAATTTTCAGTAGTTTTGAGTATGTGAGGACACCTATATATTAACATTCCCTTCCCCTCTGCAAATGCTGAACCTTTCTAGAGCTACCAAGGGAGAAACACAGCAATTCTGATTTTGTGCAAAACAGCTGATACCCTTCCAGACCATCTTCTATTGTTTTTATTGTATGTTCGGCACATGGCAAGACTGTTTATTTTGCAATTTGACAATGCCTTCAGATTCAGAATAAACTGGATGTATTTATTTCTTCACCGTAACCACAATATATGTGGTTAATATTTTAACTTGCATGGATTAAGTGCCCTCAAACTGTGAGATGTGCTCTCCTAATGTGACTCAGATCTTTTCCAGAGCAAGATGTACCAAGTCCAGGTTAAAAACCCAAATCAGCATTCATTTTCTCTTATTTTTCTCTATTTGGGATAAAACAAAGCTAGAATTTTCTAAGTTATGATGAATAAAATAGGTGCTTCTGTTTTTTGATGACTTCCAAGAATAAGTGAGCTGGAAAAGCAACAAGAGACACCAGGACTGTACATCAAGATGTTGTAAACTTTCACAATTATGGGATATTTCCAGAGGTCTATTAGAAAGAAGTTATTCCACAGGGATTTCCATTTTTGTTTATCTCAGCAGTGGAAACATACTAGGTTGCTTTTATTTTGCAAGTTTTTGATTCTTTTTTTCCTGAATGTAATGGTACTTTTATCAAAAAGCCTTTAAGTCAACTATCCAAAGGTATGATTTGGTTATCTGTTGGGGAAGAAATAATGAGGAAGAAAGTTGGTTGATACAGTGTTTCTGGAAGAGCTAAATTCTCTGCAACTTTGATAACACACGCTTTGAATGCGACACTCGAGCCAGGTGTGCAGGTATCCAGACAGGGGGTGACAAGTTTGTGTTAAGAACAGAAGCTTTGAAATAAATCACGCAATATGATTTCTTCCTCATAGTGGTATGCCACACAGTATGGATGAAACAAGATTAGGAGGTGAACGGATTACAATAAGGTATCAGTCTGCCTGCTAACGTGATTTGTCCTTTATTACGCAATATCTACTGCTCAATCTGATCTTGTTTTAAGGTCTTTCAAATTAAGAACATATTTGTTCCCTTAGGTCAAGATCCCCAGCTCCCAATTCCTGTGTCAATGACATCTTCAGCTAGTGCCAATGGCAAATCTTCAATTACAGATAACAGATATTTTACTAAAAAAAGCTAAATATGCCTAATACTTCCCCGTTTGCTAAACCTTGACTGTATTTAATAATGCGCACTTTGTAAAAGTATTCTACATTTAGGTGGAATAGCCATATGCTTAGATCTGGATGAACTAGTTCAGTATTACCAGTTTTCAGATTTTTTGAATATTCCCTCATCTGCTCCATAGAAATTCCCTTAATTTCTTACAGTAAGTGACACTGCTTCCTTACTCAGACTTCATCCTGAAAAATCTCATTCATTAGTTAAGTCAGGACTCTCCCTGTCCTATAAAAACAGGATTTCTGAGCATTTGCATAAGTTCCTGTTAGCAGAGTAAATTTCACCTTCTGTTAAAAGCTCCCACATTTTTTGGGTGGAGAACCTATTAATTTGTGAGCATGCTCTTACTAGACATTGTAGAAACCCACTTCTTCATGCCAAAAAGAGAGAGGCAATTATTATATCAGCTCTCATGCTTCAAGATAAGCCTGCTGAAAATTTAGAAGTTCATAAACTTCCTGGCTCCATTAGAGTTCAAGAAGTTATTTTTTTTAAATTTTGGTCTACGTTTAATCATTTTACAGGGTTTGCATTATAGTGAAGGATCTATTTTTCCATATAGGTAGATATAAATCTATTAAAAGGACATTGAACATTAAGAGGACAATTTAAAAAAAAGACAAGCACAGTGTCCAATATAATTTTGAAGAATCCAACAAGGAAGCTTGAGAAATAAATTTTTCTCGGTTTTACATTTGGTAGTTACCCTGCTGGAGCAGCTTTTTTACTTCCTTCTTAAAGTTATGCTACAGAAGAGGAAAAGCCCTACAATATATCCTGCTAAAATAGTAAAATCAAGCAGTTAGAACTGTGAAAATCAAGGAGGTGGAGTTGCATTTGTGATTTTAAATTTGTTCCTTTTAAGACTTAATTTAAACTGTCATTACTATAAACTGTCATTACACAATTACTTTGAATATTTTCCACATAATTCTGACTTGGTATGTAGTCATTATTCAAGTGAGTAAATATTTAGTGAAAAAGTTCAACATATCTTTATCTACAATCACAGAATCATAGAATGGTTTAGGTTGGAAAAGACCTACAAGCGCCTTCATGGGGAGATCTGATGAATGTGCTACAATGATGCATTGGCCAATAACATTAGCAAACACTAAATTTGACATATTTTCCCACATTAGGCTCCCTTGAATATATGTAACATTTATTAACAAGACTGAACTAACACCATTTTTCTAAGGCTGCCATTTCTTCTTCTGGGACTATACTGTAGCCTAAATCCTAAAAATGTCCAAAAATGTTGAATGTGGAAATGCCCACTGCTTATTGCTCCTGGTAGCCCGCAGTACTGTGAGACAGTCTATAAAAAATGGAAATGAGAAGACATTTCATCTTGTACACATGGAATAGCAGTAATTATTCAAAATAAATGCAGAGACATTTTCACTGAGAAACAGTTTCCTTCAAAAAACAATTTGTTCTGTATAATTTAATAAAATATACAAAATATATTTTAAAAGGGTAGGAAGCCCACTGAATATAAGGATGAAGATATGAGAGGGATTCAGGATTAGTTGGAGAATTAGCACAACCTACACACAGACAAACACAAGTCCTTAATTTGAAAATGAAAGAAGAGTTGAGGAACAGTTCACAAAATGCCCCCAAGACCCTTTCAAGTAAGATAAAGAACCCCCCAAGTAAGATAAAACAACAGATTCTCACATTAATAACATAATTCATGTATTGCTTCACAAAAGTATTAAAGGTGTTCTGTGAATATTCAATCTGGTGCCAAAGCACACATCACTTTGTGAGTTTTCTGCTGTGTTTCCTTTGGAACATTCTCTGTGCATCACTAAGTGACCAGCTGAAAACCAGTAAGCTGTCACAGACAAACACACAGGTGTTTACAGACATGCAGATACGGGCTTTCAAGATGGTCCCTGTTCCTGTGGCTCCTGTCAAGGACTGAGCCAGGAACCCCAGCTCAGGAGCTGCGTGCAGACACCCTGGTCAGTGGAAAAGGAGCAGGAGGCAGTGTCCCAGAGGCCAGAGCAGAGATTCCCCCTGTAGTGACCACAGTGGAGGGCACACCCACAACCATGGAAGACCCCATGTCCCAGCAGGTGGGTAGTTCCTGAAGAAAGCTGTCACCATGAAGAGCCCTTCAAGCAGGGGAGAAGTACGGACTGACCACAATGCCCACCCTGCATTATTCTACAAAAATAAAATTCTAAGAGCTCTCTCTTTATGAATTTTGCTTACTCTCAAGTTAAATAGACCAAGATTTTTTATTATATTTGATAAAGAAAAATAAAAGAGTACACTGCACACTGACTTTTACAAGAGCATTTTCTTTCTATTAGGTGTGCCAAATAACAGTCTTAGGTCTGATTTTTCCTCCATGAAACCTGTTAGACACCTCAGGCAAGGATCTCCTTCAAATATTTAATACATGTAAAGTTTGTCATGCATCATCAGAAATCTTGTATCCTTTTTTCAACTAGTAAGTTTTAATTAAATCTTTCCAGAAACATCTGGTTATAGATCAAATCATAACTTGTGGAAGTTTAAAAAAATATTTCCAGATTCTCAGCTGCTGAGTAGCAGGTAATTGCCAGTGAAACCTAAGAAAATATTTTTAAGTCTATTAGCACTGTCCAGTGTTTCTTGAGTAACTCTTAAGGTGTAATTACCAAGAAAACCAAAAATGTTCTAATTTGTTCACACTTCTGTCCTAGAAACCTCTGATCTGGGCTGGATGCTACAGTGAATGACTCTTGGCAGCTTTGGCTTAGGAAGTCCTGCCTTTCCTAACCTGTGAGATGGATTTTCAGAGTCCTCCCCAGGCTCCATGCTTCAGCACAGCTATCTGGCTACTTACATTTCAAGTGCATATTTTAATAATAACTTTACATCTCCAACCTACATAAGCATCACAGAAACAACTGCCACCTAGACCTATTCACAGATGATTTGGTTGCATATAGCACGACATCTGCTGTTGATTCCACCTTAATATCATTAACCTATGAAAATACATTCAACATAACTGCAGCCTTCCACGCTGAACTTCATAAAGTAGTTCAAAACATTGTTTGCTGCAGGTCATTAAGAAACTAGTAAACAGACTATTTAACAATGGTGCTAACGTAAATTTTCCATGACAGCAGTCACTAGGATCCTGCTGACAAATGATAATGTCCTCGCAACGTGTCCTTAGAGCTCAGTAATTACTTCTGTATTCGTGAGTGTATTTGGCTGGAAGTTTACCTGATCTGAATGTAAAATCTCTCTGCAAAGTTTACATGTGCTAAGTGCATCAGGTGCATGTGCAACACGAATATGTTCAAAATACCTCTAAAAGAAATAATCTGTTCACCTCAGGCATTACACAATCTTTTTCCCACCTCTCAAGATTATTCCTGAAATATTGTTTTATTGAACTATTGCTTTAGCTCCTTACCTTACAAGATAACACAAAAAGAAAACATTTCAAGGAACAAAAAGTGCTCCAAAAGAACTGCAAAAATAAAAAGCTTTAAAAGCACCTTGGCTACTTGTGTAAAATAGAATTTTGACATTTCAAACACCACTAGCATAGTTTGAAGCACAGTTTTATGATGATGATCTTTTCAGTCTGCTTTTAAACCTCCTAAAATATTTGAAGGACAACATTTGAATTTCAGTAGTTAAGATGGAATATCTAATATTTTTTAATGAGTTTTATATTTTAAAGTCTCCACTACTTGATTAAATTTATCTCCGAGTACATAAAGAAATAAACAATACTGTATTTGAAGCATCAGTGATTACATGTGAGAAGTCATATTAGAGAGGGATAGTCTCAAAAAATAAGAAAATGTGTACCTGTAAAAGAGGGATAATGGTGAATCCAAAGAAAACAGGACACTTTACCTAACTACAGACTGCATTAAAATGGAATAGATACGTACACAGAAAACTTAGAAACACCTGAAGAACAATAAAATTGAAAAATGTGTATTTTTCAAAAATTAACTATGTCAAGCCAAGCTAATCTCCTGGGGCAGGATCACTGCACTACTGGGTGAGCTGATTTTGGCTGGTGTAATTTCCTTCACAGTAGCTGGTTTGGGGCTCTGGTTTGCATTTGTGCTGGAAGCAGTCTTGGTAACACAGGGATGTAGTTACTGCTGACCAGCACTTACAGAGAGTTAAGGCTTTTCCTGCCTCTCACCCCACCTTACCAGCAAGTAGGCTCAGTGTGCACAAGGAGCTGGGAGGGGACATAGCTGGGACAGCTGACCCCAGCTGACCCAAGGAGCATTCCAGACCATCTGGCACTGTGCTCAGCATATAAAGCTGAGGGGAGAAAAAGGAAGGGAGAAGGTACAGAGTGTTCAATGTTTGTCTGCCCAAGCAACCATTGTGTGTGACGATGGGTCCCCTGCTTTGTTGAAGATGGCTGAACACTGGCCTGCCCATGGGACGTGGTGAAGAAATTCCTTGCTTTGTCTGTGTGTGTGTCTTTTTCTTTCCTTATTAACCTACCTTTANAAAGCTGAGGGGAGAAAAAGGAAGGGAGAAGGTACAGAGTGTTCAATGTTTGTCTGCCCAAGCAACCATTGTGTGTGACGATGGGTCCCCTGCTTTGTTGAAGATGGCTGAACACTGGCCTGCCCATGGGACGTGGTGAAGAAATTCCTTGCTTTGTCTGTGTGTGTGTCTTTTTCTTTCCTTATTAACCTACCTTTATCTCAACCCATGAGTTTTCTCATTTTTACCATTCCGATTCCCAGATCATGCTGCGGGGGGAGTGACAGAGGGGCTGTGTGGTGCTGTGTTGCCAGCTGGGGTTAAACCATGACACAGGGAAGAAGAATAATTTGCAGTATCTTGAGTACAGTAAGAAATTTAATATTTTTTCATATTAAATTCCCATAGGAAAATAAGGGAAATGTCATCTAGATGAAAAAATATATAGAGACTATGTGTGACTTCTTGGAAAGCTCCTCTCAAAGAATAACTATCAGTATCAAATAGGGATTTTCTTTCAGACTGTATCCCTCAGAGATTTCAGGCCCAGCTCTGTTCAGTGCTTTCATTAAAAGTATGGATTAAAAAGTTAAAAAATACTGTAGATAAAATAGGATATGTGGAGGTTACAGAAGTCTGGAGAACAATCTGAGAATCCAGAACCGTCCTAATAAATATATAATCTAGAATTGAAAATAAATTAATAAAAAAGAAATAAAGTTCAGAGCAAAATAACTAGTAAGGAGAAATGAATACTGAAAATGCCAAGTGACGAAAGAAGGACCTAGAAGTTTAAGAGTATTAAAAAAGACCTGTGAGTCAACAGTGCAGTATTACTTCTAAAGAAGGAAAGGGAAAATCTGTTGTCAAGCATTTTGCAGGTAAGATATGGGTGAGAATCATTTCCTTCTATGTGTTTACAGGGAGAATGCAGCTGAAGGAGTGCCAGTGGCTTTCAGTGCCATACTCCAAAACACACACAGTCACTCCACAAAGAATACAGAAGAAAACAGCAGGAAAGAGAAGAGGGCTCAGAAAGTATTAGTAAAGGAAGACAGCAAAAATAAGAGTTTCTTTTGGTCTAAGAAGACAAAGACTTGATAGATCTTTTAGGATATGGCAGATTGTTAATAGGAAAGACAATGATCAATTGTCACCAATTGTTCATGTGAAGGAAAGACAAAAAGAACCTAGTATAACTTGCAGTAAGGACTATATAGGTCATATATTAACAAAAAAAATTGGGAGGAGAAACTTGAACAGGACACCCTTGGAGAGTCTTTTAGCAGAAATTCTAAAAAAAAGTAGCAGATAAAAATCTCTGTAGGAAGCTCTGGTGTATTTGTTCCTTCCCCAGAGCCAGAGGACTGGACAATATAACCTTTGGAATCTATTCCATCCCTACATTTCTAATTCAATGACCACATGATGTGCTTTAGTAAGGACCATTTACGGATTTTTTAAAAGAGTGCTCTAAGTGACATAAGGTTAGATAATTTCACCCTTTCTCAAAGCAGCATTTTCTTCTCCCAAAGGCACCCCTGCTTCCCTTGCACTTACTAACAGATTACAGTGCTATTTAGCACAGCAAAAGACTGAGAAAATTAACATAAAATGTATTTTGGTAATTTTTATAAGTATGTATACATCAATGATTGCAACAAAATCTGACCTATTTTAAAAGATGCTCAATGAAAAAACTTTCTTCCAATAATCCGTAGTCCTTAGAGTATGAATCATTGTGTGTCGACTATTAAATAAACCAGCAGCTTATAAATTAATTTCTTTTCAGGGACATTAGTGCTAGATGGGATCATTACAACGCTAAATTGCTTCATAAACTTTACTTAATAATGCAAGAGATAAACCCACCTTGATATGGCATCTTCACTATATATTTCTGCAGAAGAAATGACTGGATAAAAGCTGATATGTCTTGACTATCAGACTACTTATAGGAACTTATACTTACAGCATTTACAGCATCAAAGACTGATTTTCTAGGGAAACAGATTCTAGTTCTGCAAACACAGCACATGGCTATAGCTGAACGACAGCAATTATCTAGTCTGCAGCCTTTGCAGTGTGGGGGACGGGGGCTGGAAGCCAACTAGAGCTGAGCCAAAGAGACAGATTTATTTGAGACAAACTTTAACCCTACCATGGAGAGAATAATACAAGTTTGAATACAGAAAGGCCAAACCCGTGGGCTGAAAATGCATCTTCAAATCCAGGCAATATTGTATGAGCTCTAATTAATGTGAAAATTAGGCAGAAAATAGTGAATGTGTGTCTGTGTGGTTTAAAAAAAGCATTGCATTACTTGATTGCACGTTTTTTTCTGAAGCTAAGAAATAGCTTCATGTAAGTAAGCAATGCTTTGGTACAAAAGTATAGATGGTATGACAGCAGGATATTTATCTCTCAGACATGCAGCTACAGGTCTGTTATGCAAGACAAGATCACAAGATGTAAGTGAAAAGTATAAATTTTATTGGCAATAAACCTCACTAAAACTAATTTTTATGAGCAATTTAGTGTATCAAACTGCAGTTACATTCTCTAAGTATGATTTTGCAGAAACAGCAGTGAAGGTTTCCTGGTTATCATGCTTGAAATATTTTTTATCAAATTTGCTTCAGTTCATGAGTTAAAAAGACAGAGGCTTCTTCTCAGCAATTTCACCATTCCCTTTCTCCCCTTGGATTTGGAATTGTCCTTTTTACTCATCCAGCATCATCAATACTGAGGCTTCTGCAGCTGGAGCTGATGAGGTGATTCTCTGATAGTGGTGGCACAAGCCACACAGAAACCAGCTCACTCCTTCATGTGGGTGACAGCACTCGGGAGGTGAACAAGAGAAATGAGCTATAAACTATCGCCTTCAAACAAAGGTGAAATTTGGGGTGTTTTTTCACAAGAAGTGACAATTAGGTCAATACAGCAAAATGTTATGGGTAGTGAACAGAGGCTATTCTTTATATGGTTCTGACACCTTCCTCACTCTGCTGAGTAGATTATGTCACAGAGGTTATGGCAAAACATTTTAATGAGAACTGGTAAGAAAATGGAAAATGTTTTCCATCAGCGTTTGGCAAAAAAAAAACCCCAAAGTACAAAAATGTTTAGGGGGGAAATCTTTCTTTTTAATGGAATTAGTGTGATGTTTTAATATGTTTTTGTGCGTTTGTTTTTTGGTTTGGTTTCGTTTTATTTTTAATATTTTTTTTTAATACAACCCAATGAAACAGTCTTTTTTTATTTCAGAAAAACAATTTTTTATTCATAAGAATTCACATTCCAAGTATCTGTAATTATCTAAATCGAGTTTCTGTCTCCTGATTTTGTCTGGGTTTCTTCCCATCTCATTCCACACCGAATTCAGTTTCACTACAAAGCATTCACCTGCAGGGGGTTGTCTTTGTTACTGCGACTGTTCTTTGCTTAGAAGATGTAGAACCAATGTCCTGATCTGGATAAAAAAAGGGAATTTTTAAGCACTGCGTGATTCTGAAGGGCCATATGCATGTCTCCTGTCCCTGGCAGAGGGACATGACCTTTCTCCATCTGTACCCTCCCTTTCAGGTAACAACCTGACTTTTTGGTATGAGTGGTTACCAACCAGACTCCTCAGATATACCCAGGGGAACCCTTCCTCTGATACTTTAGAAAAGTACTCAAATGAATAAGTATAGGAAATGAGAATGAAATACGCTTATTTTAAACCCTATTTCATGTAAGTTTACAGCCAGTTGGTCTAACTTGCCCAGTACCTAGAAGGCTAGCAACAACTCATTTCGAATTCAGGAATTATTATAAGTGATGGGCAGAAACCAGCATTAGCAAAAGTTACCTTTTTTCTCTGTATAAACAAGACCAGATGGGCTCAGGTGGAATGCTTTTAAGTTACTGCATTTTCCCCACAAGCACATGTCTAATTGATGAGGAAATTGCCCCATCCTTCAGAATTGCCTGGCATTTACTACTGCAATAAGCTGTACTTAGGACAAAAACATTGCTTCAAACTTTTGTATTTTCTCAGGTACATCCCATGATGCAGCCCAGATTATAAATATGGACAGAAAAAAACCTATTAAACCATTATAAACGTAATGAATATGAGATGAAATTTGAAGGGCATAGATTCTGATTTTGTTCTTTTGTCAAATTCCCAGGGTCTGAGGCTGTCTGGGAAGTATTGCAGAAGAATTTCACAATACTAATTGATTGAGAAATAAAATGGCAAATGAAATTCTGTATCAAAAAAAACAAAAACCAAAAAAAACCAAAGCAGTGCACATGGGAAAAACAACCTTAACTATGCATACACAATAGTCTAAGGTCTAAATTAGCTATTACCACTCAGGAAAGAGATATGGAAGTCTTTGCGGATAGTTTCCTGAAAACATCATCTGTATGCTCAGAGGAAAATGATGTTTCATGAACGATTAGGAAAAAAAAATGAGTTAAGCAGAAACCAGCTTTACACCTGAAAAAATGTGTCCTATTTCACGTGTCCTGTTTTTCAGAAAGACATAAGAAGTGGCAGAGAGAATTGTGGAAAGGAGGCTTGATATATAGTATAGACTATAAGATATGGTAAGACAGAAGGAGGTGACTGAAGGGTGATATTATAACAGTATATAGAGCAATGGATGATATGGCAAGGTAAATTTTTTTTTTTTTAACCTTCGGAAATTTCCAGGAGATGGTCAATACAAAACAAGGTTTAAAACAAACTAAATAAACTATTTTCTTAGTATTGGGTTATAGAGCACATTTGCATAGCATGCTGCTGGACATAGAAGTAAATATAAGGTAACAACACCTGTAGGCAACTCTTCAACACAAGGACCTCTAGAAAATCTTTTATTTAGAAGCCTCAAAGCCCTGACTGTCAGGAGGTCAGAGGACTCAGCAAAAAACAACCTTTCCAAAGTCCCTTAAAGTTTAAAGGAAAAGTTACTCAGCTCTCATACTCTTCCCTAATAAACCTTTATCAATTAATGTTACGCATAGGACACTGCTATAAATGGACATTGAGTCTAACTAAATATAGCAGTTCTTAATTATATCAGTGCTACCACATTTTTCTCAGACTGAAAAAAACCCCGACTGATACCAGCAAAATTTAAATTATAATCAGAATCTTTCACTTTTCACAACAACTTCTCCATTCATGGTCACGGTGTCTTATAGCATCCCTTTAATTTCTTCAGGTCATTAAGTTTGCAAAGAATGTTGTTAACATGCAGCACAGTAGAAAGGAGTAGGACTGGTGGATGAACACATTCAAAGCCAGATGTACTATGGTTGTTCCAGTATCAGATGAGAAATATTATTAAAAATAATTAACTGTTCTCTCTACCCCAGAATTTAGATGAATGAAAAATAATAAGAACGAAAATGGGAGGAAAAAATGTCACAAAATGGAAGAAATTGCTGTAAAGCAATTTCCTGAACAGGAGTTCTTCTACAGAAAGGAAACTGTATCTTCTTCTTGTGCGCTGCTCATCTATTCAATACTGCTGATATCGCTACAAAAGGTGATGGTGCAACCATGCCAAAGGGTGGAGTAAAAAAAATTCTACATAGATGATTTGCATTTTATTTACTTTTTATTGCCTAGAAGTGCTAAGCTTCACAAAAGACATAGCCTTGTCCCAGAGTTTACAGTCTAAGGGATCTATTTGACAGATGTGTGAGCTACAGCATTTCATAAGGCAAGAAAGGACTAAGTAAGGACAGGGTGTTGACTCAACTGGTTTTGCTATCATTTATTTATTGCTGAAGAATTTTCAGTGGTCACACAGTGAGAACTGCAATGAAAACTGTATTTGAAGCAAGACTGATCTAAATGAAGGAGTCCCTTTTTGGGACAGATCTTTGTGCCCACATAGTTGTGGCCATAGGGAGACACCACGGTGCAGACATTTGCCTACTCTGAAAGGACTCATTAGAAGCCCTGGCAAACAGGCCAGGGGCAGGGTGGTGTTTGTTTTAAAGCTGTCACTGCCTCTGTGCATCTGGAACCTGCTGGGAAGGGGTGATGGTGGTTCTTTATTTTTGTGTCTTTTGATAGAAAAATTGTCGTTCTCCTTTCCTCCTCTCTGTGCTCCAAATTGTCACAACCTATCCTTGACAAGTGGCACAGATTTACTTTCCCCCTTTCTCACTCAAAGCCTCTTCCCCCTCACAAAGTCACATGTCTCCAGACACATAACAACATGCCTTTTTCATTGATGGTGTAGCTGGAATTTGCATTTTGGATGCAAGAGCATATAAACATGAATCAAAGTTGCTACTTCAGCATGTGGATATTTATCTACTACATATACAACACCAGCTCTGTCCACACTTCTAAGTGTCTGTCTCCTCCATATCCCGCTTTTCCTCTGGGTTTCCCATAAGATGAATGCCTCTGGTATCTTCTCTGCAGTTTTATTCCTCCAAGCTGACATACAGCCTTCATCTCTTCTTTGGAGTAAATCTTCTCATATTATTCCAGTTCCTGCAGGGTCTTTTCATACAGGCATTTTGTTCAAGCACAAGACTATCTGATCAAGAAAATAGCCAAGGGTTTCCAAACCTTGCCAGAGGGGAAAAAAAATCATGCATCTGCTGCAGCAGGAGTCATTCACGTGCTGGAGCAGATAGCCAGCCTCAGCTGATTCTCTACAGAGTAAGTCTTCTCTCTAGTGGTGGCCTCCAGTCAAGGGCAACAGGAGCTGTTTGTGCCCCAAGGCTGAGCAAGCCTCCACCGCCGACAGTCAGCACTCCCTTGACAGACCCCCTCTAGTCTATCACTTCCATACAACTGATGCACTCAACAAAACTTCAGGCAATAATTTCTTAATTTCTCTAATGTTACATTGTGGAACTCAGAGACCTGTCCCTCGTTCCCTTAATCACCACAGCCACAACCTTCATGGTCTGCCTGAGGGGAACCAAGGGAATTCTGTGAACTCAGTTTAGAAATGGCTTCATGGAGTGCCTCCCCAGCTGCCAACAGGAAAACACACAGGCTCTTCCTTCTGGTCTCCTCTTGCTTGGCAGGGTACAGGTACGTTGGTTTGTGTGGCAAGGCTGGGGTGGGAGGGTGTGCTGCAGGGGTGCCCGCTGTCACAAGACACCACAAGCTCCCAAAAGGAGCCAGTTTCATCCAGCTCCAAAACAGACACATCACGGCCCAAATCTGAGGCCATCAGTGATGCTTGGTGGCACCTCTGGGATAACATATTTAAGAAAGGGGAAAAAAACCACCGCACAGCAGCTGCAGGAGAAAACAGTGAGAAAAAATAGGTAAAAAACAGCCCTGCAGACAGCAAAGTCAGGGAAGGAGGGGGAGGACGTGCTCCAGGCACTGCAGCAGCCCGTGGTCAACACCACGATGGAGCAGATATCAACACTGCAGCCATCCTGTGGAATACCCTACACTGAAGCAGGTGGAGGTACCTCAAAGAAGCTGCAGCCCAGGGAGAGCTCATGCTGGAGGTTTTCTGTCAGGAGCTGCAGCCCATGGAGAGCCTCCACTGGAACAGACTGTTCCTGAAGAACTGTTCCTGATGGGAAAGACCCACCCTGAAGCAGAGAAAAACAATGAGAAGAAAGGAGCAGCAAAGTTTTATGAACTAACCAGAACCCTCATTCCTCATCCCTTTGTACTGCTCAGGAAGAGAAGGGAGAAAAGTCATGAAAGAAGGAGTGGTAAGAGGTGTGTGTGGGGCGGTATCTATAGTTTTGTCCTTGTTTCATACCATCCTATTCTATTCCTCACTGGCGACAAATTAAATTACCTTTACCCAATTTGAGACTGTATTGCCTGTGACAGTAACGGGTGAGTGATCTCCCCATCTTTACCATGAGCCATCAGCTTTTTCACCCCCTGCCTTTTTGGAATGGGAGAGCAGCTTCATGGCCACTTGGCAATCAAAGTTAAGCCACCAGAGCACTAGTGAGTCTAAAATCTTACCTCACCTTTCCTCCCCTCCAGCCTTCATCCTCATTACACCCCTGTTACCTTTCCTGTTCCAGTTCTTCTGTAAGATAAACATTGTGATAAATTACTTGAACATCTGCCATTCACTTCTCAAAACTTACTGAAATGGGATTTTTCCCCTTTGATACTGCAATTCTTTATTTTTTTTTCCCCTTGTGTCTTTTAAACAAAATTGCTATAGTATGGAGTCATCCCCTTTCTTTCCTCTGCTTTCCACAGCTGCAAAAATGATCCTGAGCAAGGAAGTGTCAAGCGGAGGACGAGTCTACTTCCAGGAACAGTACTGAGTGATACCATTACAGGAATACTGAGTTCATCTCTGACAGTCAACATTAGAAACCAAAGCTAGAAAAATGCAGGTTTTAACAAATGAGAGTAGATATCAACTTGAACAACTTACCCAGGGAAGAGATGGATTTCCTGTCTTTTGAAGTCTTTAAATCAAGATTGGATGTTTCTTTAAAATACATTATCCAACTCCAACAGAAATTACAGATTTGATGTAGGAATCGCTGGGTGAGACTCTTGGTCAGATCAGGTTAGACCACTGTATGTTTCTTGTGCACTCTCAAATTAAATTCAAATCACCATGCTACCACTGTGTTTGAAAAAGACCAAAGCATATTCTTCAGCTTGGTTAGCAGGTAACTTGCTGATTCACTATAATGAATATATGTCTAAATTCCTAATATTTCATACCTATTTGGCATGAATTCAAATGCTTATCTGCCAGCAAATTAACTAAATATTTTACCTGTTTCGAAGTTCACTTGCTCCTAGTGGTGAAGAACCAGCCAGCCATGGAAATACTATCTCATTTTCATTGCTTTTTATTTGGGTTTACAAAGCCAAAAAGTTAAATGATGAAGAATGGAGGAAAAGAGGAACCAAATTTTGGGGAGAATCTAGGGAGACAAAGGAGGCAAAGCAAGGAAGAAGAAACGAAAATCAAGCAAAAGCAAAAGCAGAGGTCACAAAAAGAGATGGGTAAATAATGTGAAGAACAACCCTGCCATTTCAGAAGGAAGACTGGAAAACGTGAAGGGAAAGTAAACGGAAGATTTACTGAAACATAAAGGAATGAGTATTCTGAAACGCAGGTTAAGTCTGTTTGCCATTGATCTGCACATAAATCTTTCAAAAAGTAATTCATTTACAGGAACTCCGCCGTCTCCCAAACACACGCACACACAGAGTCAGGAGCACAGCTGGACGCGTTCATGCTGACACATCTGTCTATCTATCTCTGCTTTCAATGTTCTCTCCCTATTCTCCTGAGTATGTGGTAGATGCTAAGGAGCCCACAATCATTCTTCACAAATCACTATCACCCTCTGCAGCAAATAGACAGGTTGTCTTTCACCCTGCAACAGGAGAGTTTGAGGCCACAAGGTGCAGTAAAAGCTAAGAAAGTAAACTTGAGTGAAAGGAGGCAAAACTCTGATCTTGGAGCAAATGTGTGTGTTTCAAAGTAGAGCCACAAAGTTCACCTTACCAAAAAAAATCAATATTCTTTCACACTGCCAATTAACATTTTAAAATTATGCAACTGCAACTCCAGTCATTCCCTGTGACTGATAGGAATATCTTGTAAAGCCACATGTGAAGTTAGAAGCTCCTTCCTCTGACATACAGGTATTGTTGGATGATTTCATTACCTATCATTTATTATATATATCTTTTAATTATTAACTGCAATAGACCCAGACTTGTGGCAGCTCCTCTGGGAAACTTCCAAGGCTTGAAAAGAAAAATTCAAAGGCACCAAAAAAAGACTAGACACTGAAAGAGCTCCATTATTTCCGCCCCCCNTGTCTCCCCCCCCCCCCCAAAAAAATAAAAAAGGGGAAAAAAAAAAAAAAAAAAAAAAAAAAAAAGGAAAGGAAAAAAAGGGGGAAAAAAAAAAAAGAAGCGAAGAGGAGGCGACATAGGAGGAGTGAAGTTTCCATTCGCTCTCCCTCCCTTTGGCACGAGTGCCACAGAGCTGAGCGCTCCCCTGCGCTCGTCCCTCCGCTCCATCCTCTGCCGCAAAGCGCGGCAGCGCGGACGCGTCCCGCTGCTCCCGCGCGGCGCGGAGCGCCCCCCCGGGGAGGGGGGGACACGTCTGCCCAGCCGCGTCCCCCGCTCCGCAGCCGCTCAGCGCACGCACATCCGCCAGCCGCCTTCATTAA
>WEKY01007058.1:28976-44995 GCA_013390045.1 Picathartes gymnocephalus | reverse complement strand
TTTGTATTTTTTTTTTTTTTTTAATTCCTGGTTTTGTGTGTATCCTCCTCGCCCTCGATGCCTCTTTGAGCAGCATCCAGCGAGCGAGCGGGAGAAGGCGAGACAGAGAGGCAGAAGAGAAGATGAGGATAATTTGCAGACAGCTTGTCTTGTTGTTTTCTGGCTTTTGGGGACTAGCAATGGGAGCTTTTCCTAGCAGCGTGCAAATAGGTAAGCGCTGCATTGGGCTGCGTGCATGTGTCCAGGGGTTCAATCCTTCGCGAAGTGAGTTGAAAAGGAGGCTCTGAAGGCAGTTTTTGCATATTTCTCTTCCAGCACCATCCCATTTCCGTACCTGCACGAATCATCCTCGCGTGTCTGTATATGTGCCTCCGTGTGTCTGTGTGTGTAAATATTTCTGTGTGCGTTCGCGTGCGGGAGGGAGGATGCTAACCTTCTGCAGAGCAGAACTCCTTCCAGCCCCGGGTGTGCGATATCGGCAGGGCAGGAAGGGGCTCGGGGCTGATGCCCCTTGGCTGCTTCAGCCCCCTCCGACTCTCCTTGTTTTTGCCTGACTCCGGAAGGAATGGCGAGTCCTGGGCACCGGCGGTTGCGGTAGCCGGCGGAGTTGGGGGGGTAAAAGACAATGCCGTCCTTCGTTCCTCCCTGTAGTTGGAAAGTTTAGGGTTTTGTAGGTGTCTCCCTGTAGTCCTGTGCCCCATCCTCACTCCTTTCCCATCGCCTCCCGCTTCCCTCCTTTCGGACGTGTTTCAGATGGGACGCAGCTATCTGAATTCTTTCCAGCTCAGCTCCATCACTGCATCATTTCTTGTGGACTTGTAAAGATGCTGCTAATAAGGCTGAGCTACTCCCTGCCTGCACATGGCTACGGAGGAGCAAAGTTCATTATATTCCTCTCCAGTGCAGATTATCCTACACCGAGTTGGTATTTCCTTTTTTTTTTTTTTATCCAGAAAGCATCGTTCCGTTTAATCAGCCCGCCACTTAATGTGAGAGGCTGTTGAGCAGCTGATTTACCAGTGTGTTCTGTATCAGGGAGATGGAGGCTAAACACTTTAAAAGGTCACTGCAATCATGACAAATCTGGGTATTTACGTATGAAAGGCTGAAAACCGAGAAGTCAGAAAAGAAGCATGAATGCATCAGGGAGGTTAAAATCGATTGAGGATGGTGATTTAAAGGCAGCGGTTGTGATTATGAATACGATTAGTTCCTTATCCATTCAAGTCTTAGGACTTGCCTTACTGTGCAGCTTGGGGAAAGACAGTTGCTGGGTCTTACAAGACAGTAAGTAGCTTGCAAATGATTTACCCAGCTTCTTTTGCTTTTTGCTTTTTTTTTCCCCTGTTTTTTGTAGGTGGTCTCTTCATCAGGAACACAGATCAGGAATACACTGCTTTTCGATTAGCAATCTTTCTTCATAACACCAGCCCCAATGCATCCGAAGCACCTTTTAATTTGGTTCCTCATGTAGACAACATTGAAACAGCTAACAGCTTCGCTGTAACAAATGCCTGTAAGTAAACGTGCCACTGATCTGACCACCTTACACGTAGATTGCAGTGGAAAGAACAGAAAATCACATCGTTTCCTTGCGTTAGAAATACATCAGGAAGTCTGTCTTCGGTACCGATAGCCTTTGCAGAAGAGCAGAAGGGGCAGTAGTCCTTATTAGTTCCTTAGTGGAGCAAAATCCCCTCTCCTGCCTTCTGCTGACTAACCTGATGTGACATTTACTTTAGTGTTATTACTGTAGTTTCTTGATTCCTAGTTTCTATGGAGATGAATTTTGTTGTTGTAAAGAAAAATTATGAATATCTCAATAAGTGCATAAACCCCACAGTTACTCTTGTTTGCTTCTGTGCATGCTGTGCCTTGCGTGTATTTGAAAATGTATGATAATGTTTGTGCTCCCAAATGCTTTTCTAATGGCTGGAAAGGAGACGGGGAAGCAGTGGTGTGCAGGATAATATATCTGAGTTGCTTGACGCTGCAGTTGATCTGGTGATGTCACTTGAGGCAGCCCTGCTCTTATATTCTAGGTTGTAAATGTCTCTTACCATTTAGTAATGCATACATCCTGTGGATATGTCTCTGTGCATCCATACATTGGTGCCAAATCAAGTTAGTATCTGATATACTTGATTTCACAGACCACCTCAACTGGAACAAATATTCTCATCCTACTATGTATTTTATAAACACACACACACACCCACATACACACAGACGCACATACACAATGAGAGGAAGACAGAGCAAGAAATGCCCTTAACAAATGAGGTAACATATAATTTATTTTTTATTAAAAAGAAAAGTGACGTATAATTAGCTGAACTTGCTACATTTCAGTCACCTCAGGGTCTTTACCAGTGGTAAAAACACGTGCTAGATACGTCTAATCTCTGAGAGGGGCAAAGCATTATTTCTGTTTGTTTTCATGTATGTCTGGCTTCTTAAAAGCAATTCATGTTATTATGTAAGACAGTGGTATACAGTGGGGCAAAGCTGAAGACTGTGGTAGTGTTACTACTTTGATGTTCATATTTCAGGACTCTATAGGTTTTCTTCTGTGGCTCTTAAGTTTTTGAATCCCTCCTCTTCGTTCAAGAGTGAATTACCTCTGGAAGCAGATGCACTAAGCAACATTGCTGAGGGAGTTTAAAATAGAAACATACTGGAGAATGTCTTGGTGTTCATCTTGCCTTTAAAATATGTGCTGTGTTTCTCTTCACTTTCTCACTGCCATCTCTGTGGCACTTTTTAATATGTAAACATACAATATGCTGTGCAGCTTTCATGAATAATTTATTGCATGATTGCTAAATTTATTTATACGAGTCTTTGCTACTTCAAGTTTCAGATGACCTTGCCACCTTGTTTAAGAGGAAAAGCTTCTGAGCTGCCAAAATGGCTCCATTCATTTTATGCAGGAAAGACTGATGTCCCATAAAGCGTGAATTCTGTATTGTTGTGTTTAGCGTGGAAATCAGTATCAAATTCCGTAAGGTAAAAATATTTCAAAAGATGCTTTGAAACTGGAAGAAATCAGGTCTGTGCAGGTGTAGTTCATTGAGAAAATGTTACAATTCATGTCAACTTTTGCAAGCACTAATAATATTTATTCCATGGAGGCCAATGACACAGTACCTTTTTTAAACTTAATTTTTGAGTGAAAGAGCATGGGACTAAAATGTTTGTGTACTAAAACCTGTCATTTCAGGTGAAGTCAATTATTCTAGATTCTGCCTATGCATCTAGTTCTGACAATTTCTCAGTCTGTTGTTACTTTTTGGATTAAGGGTATTGCTTAGTCTTTCCATTTGAATGTTAGTGAATTAATTCTGATTTGCACAAATTTAAAATTGTCTAAAATTGGACCACTTTTCTGTGTAAAACTAAACACCTTAAATTCAAAAAGTGTTTGCTCAAAACTTTGCTCATTTACACTGTTTGTAGCAGATTCTTCTCTCACTCCAACCACTTTATGTTATTTTTGCCTTACATTTTAACTGAGGAACACCTCTCCCATTATGTTTGCTGTCATTTATAGAAATAGTGATTCATAACTTGATCCTTTTTTTTCCTCTTTAAGCTGAACCCAATTTCGATTCCAAAGTGTTTTAATGGCTTTAGAAATGATGAATCCTTGTATGGGGGGAAGTAGAGAAGAAAGGGAAAAGTAAATTTATATGGTTGTATGTGTGTATGCTCAAATAATTCAGTACATGTCTGTATTAAATAGAGGTAATCCTATAGGCCTTATTTAGGTTTCGACTTGCCACTTAAACCCACATGTATTTTTGCATTAGTCCAAGTTTGCATTTATTTCATGTTTTGCACTCTTGTGCCAATAATCTGACTACTACTTCTTTTTAAAAACATTTTAATACTGAATAATATTTTTGAACAACAGAAATTCTCCTAATGAAATGTAGGCAAACCAACTGACAACTGAGTGAACATATCTCATGTTCCTTAAGCTAAATGTGAGCAGAATCCTGCAAAAATCAATTGTCTGATAGCTGGAGGACACTGGCTTCCATGTGATTGAATTTGCTGGCTTGACAGAGGCTTCTAAAGCACAGATGTGTGAGTTTGTCTAACCTAATTCAAGAAACCCCCACCATCAGCTCTGAATTAAGTGATTTCATGGCAATATGAAATGAAAACTCTTTGCTGAACCTCTGTGAAACCGTGGGTTTGGACCTTGCTATTTGAGTAGAAATAACTCAGGGCACATGTCCCCAAATACACAGTACAAAAGCCTTAGAGCTGCTGGACCGAGATGAATATTCATGCGAGTTCAAGCATAAAGCTCTGAGACATTACCAGTTTCCTCTATTTCTGTTTCCATTTGCTGCAGAGGTTACTTGTGGAGATTCAGGGCCTGACCCCTTGCATGTGTCAGGGACAGTAGACAGATTATTCCAAAGGATTTTGGATGGCATACTAGCAGGTAGCTAACTGCAACACAGGCAAAACTTCAATGTTCTTTTTTTTTTTCTTTTCACTAGGTAAAAAATATGCATCAAAATGTTCACCCAGGAGTACTTTTGGAACTGGAATAATTTTGTGTATTCAGTGTCATAGCTAATTTCCAGTGGTTATTTTATGCATTTTTGTTTTCTTCAAACAGGCCTGGAACATTAGTATTTTTATTTTAAATCTTTAATATATATGAAACAGGTTGCTTTAGCAGATGGAATATGTTGTGAGTTAGCAAAGTTGATCTGATCTGTATCACTTTGGAGATTTCAGTCCTTTTCCCTTCGCATTTACGTGTTTTATTTAAACTCTGTTCATTTCTGGTGCACTACGTAGATTATTCAGAGAATCCCTCGTACTGACAGAGCTGAAATCATTCTAAAACTTGAATAGTACAAGATTCTTACTCATCAGAACACAATACACCAGAGCTGAAACATTTGTCTATTGTTATACATTGGTTTGCAACTTACAATTCTGGTCTTGATTAGAAATCTACCTGCATTCACTTTGATTTCAGATGTTGGAGCAATACATTGATTTTTGGAGAGGATTGTATGTATTTATTCTTTAGCTGAATGCAAAATAATTTTCTTCCCTCCGTGTACCATCTATATAGTACATTAGTATATCTCAGCAATGCAGCCAACATTAAAGATGTTTGAATACTTGTGAGAGGTAGTGCTGTAATTTTACAAAGAACTATTTGCCTTCAAGCTCTTGTCTTGTGGTTGAGAATTTTTCTGTTGAAGTTTCAAAAATCCTTAGTCTGTAGCAGTCTGCAGTTCTTGCACAATATTAGGCTAAATGGGATGAAGAGAGATTGATTCAAGTCTTCCATTAGCATTTCATACTAAAAATGAAGCTTTTCTCTTTGAGTCTGTTTGACTTCATATGTATTCTGAGATGAACATATACCTAATAAATGTAATTTAGGGAAAATGAGACACTTCCTTCCTCTGTTGCACATTTCCATACTAGATTTTAATCCCAGTAGATCCAATCCCCCCAAAACAAAACTTTGTTTATTATGTGCCGGATGGATGAGAAGAAAAGCCCACTGGAATTAAAAATTTTGTATCTTGGAATACCTTTCCTCTTTCTCAAAGAATTAGTGTCTTTGACACTTTTGCCCTCTAGATTTATGTGGGGTTGATGACCTGAAATTGGAGGGCCTGATTCTGCCTCACCAGTGGGAATGCAGTTTCGGGGGAAGATCTGCTGAGGTCAGAGGCAGCCCTGAGGACAGACAGGAGCCTCCCTTGTCACCCTCAGCTCTCTGTGTGTCTGTCTCTGGGCTTGTGCACGCTACTGAGGGGAAAGGCAATGTCATTTTGGAGTTTACTTTCTACTGAGACCTCCAGAAGGCTGAGGAAATAGACTCTCACATAGTGTTGCTCTTATATTGTGACTGTCACTTCACCTACAGCACTTTCAACTTTGATTTTCTCAGCTGCATCATAATGGGATTTTCATTAAATTTGGTTATTAATTCTGCTTTATAATTACAACTCAATTTAGTAATGGAAGCCTAACCTTGCTTGAATAATCAGTGTCATTTAAAACCACAGTGTTCTTTATTTAGAGAGCGAGGTTTCATACAGCTGAGTGAAAGGTGTTTTGCTATCAAGAACAGTGCAGTATTCCCAAGGATGCAGTTTGGCGTGTGTTGGGAGTTTCCATACAGTCAGGGTTTAACTGCAACAGCAAACAGTGTACCAGTTGGCTAGAAAGATGGAACTTCATTAAATTTTACCCGTCTAAGATTTGATTACAAAAATCCTTTTGAAGTGAGTACAATACATGGAATTTGTTATTGAAAACAATTTCTCTTAACATTTTTATTATTAGCACTTGTTGATGGAATCAACCTGTGTGTACTTGGGTGTCATCTGGCATAAAAAGGATTCTGTGTATTTTTATGAGATGAGAACATACTCAAAGAGTTTCATAGCTTTAAATGTGGTATTTGTAAATAGCCGTACAACAGAGAGAAGATCAACTGTCAGTATCTCCAATCCATCAGAGTCTGGTTTTAATTTTCAAGGTTATTGTTGGGAGAATAAATGATGGGCCTTCGCTGTCATACAGTCAGATTTCTACCCTGAAAATCCAGAACATTCATTTCCCTGACATTAAACAAGACTTTTGTCATGGCACGTTACTGGACTGACTAAAACTCTAAACTCAAAAGCTTTATAGTGGCCTATAGAAATAATTTAATGTTCATTTCAGAGGATTAATAGGAAAGATTGTGTTCCTTCATTCCTTCTGCAGAAGCCAATGCAGTGCAGTACTTCTTGTGTAGGACAAAGTACTTCAAAAAGTAAATTAAATTGATTAACTTCAGCATTATCATTGTAATCTAAGTTTGTATGCTAGTCAAAATAACTCTTGCATTTCATTTTTAGGTCTTGATTGTTTTGAGACTTGCTTGTTCATGAGAGAGGAAGACGTCTGCTTTGATTTCTTAATGGTTTTAGATCCTACTATGAATTCCACAATTTCAGATTGTGAGCAGGTGAAGTTCTTTGGATTTAAACATGTTGGACCAAATAATCATTTCTCATAGTTCCCATTTCTTAATAAATGAATGATTTAAGAGTATGAAATTTGTGCTAATTTCAAATGTGACGAGGTCCCTATGATTGCACCAGTGTAATTATAGGTAAAAAAATGGCCTCTTCTCTGGATTTCCATTCCTCTGGGTACTTAGCTTGAGGCAAAGATTTTGGGCTACTACGGCACCAAGTCTGGTTCTGCAACTGAGATGGGCTTACCAAAGTTATGTGGTAGGACACAAAGTCAAACTAAATCATTTATTCCTGTGTAAATCAAGAATTGTTCTGAATTTTGGAAAATAAATTTATTCAAAAGTATCTGATCACAATGTCTTGTTTGGAAATTTTGGCGTTGCTTTACTTCTAATAATTTTCTCAGAAGTTTTAACATCTTACTATCTAGTTCAGGTTCTTATATAGCTTTTGGTTTTTACTACAGTTTTTAAAGATCTTACTGGCTTTTATCAATGTTGATATGGATTCAGTTGTTTGTCAGTGAAGTTATATCTTGAGTAATCTCAAAAATTCTGTATTAGTGATGTCTGCTTTCAGGCACCCAAGTTCAAATAGAAAGGCTACCTTACATTTTGGCACTCAAGAGACATTCTAGTATTTTCTAGAGCCCTTAGCAGCACCTGCCTTCCTGTTGGGCACTGCTGACTGCTGAGCACTTGGGAAAATCTGTCCTCCCCTGTGCAATAATGCATGGGGCAAGTGTCTTCTCTTGGTAGTGCTGCTTCCTTGTGAGGACTGTGTTTCTTCCCTGCTCTTTTTCCCGTAGTCCAGGTGAAGTGTCTGCCCGACTTGTACAAATAATTGCAACTATTGGGTTCCTGGTTCATTACGGTAAGAAGGCGGAACCAGAGTGACATACCTGTCACCCTTGTCCTGGCAGTGCGTTGGAAAGACCCAGCTCGTCCTTCCTCTTCATCAGTTCTTCCAGAGCTGGCCATAGCTAAGTTTTATGTTGGATTCAAGTGAGAATACCAGGATACTTACAACAAAGTACTGTAATGGCTGGATTTTGACCAGCTGTGCTGACATTAACAAATTCCAATACAAACACTGGCCCTTGTCCTGCCGTTTTTCCCCCAGACAGAGCTGTTTGTGATTTAAATAGGGTCTCTACCTGAGCAGTGATTGCAGATTGGAACCTCTTATAAAGAAGGAATAGTAGGAATCCATTTTATTTGCAAGGTGAATATGTTCTCATTTTTTCATAGCATGGCTCAAATTTTTAAAAGTATTAAATTACTTAACTCCTATTATTTTTAAAAACCAGAATGTTTAGCAATTGGACCCCTGGTACATAATTGCCTGTTTACAAAGAAAGTCAGTTGGGATACTGTTTTCTTGTGTTCCCCAAGCCATTTCAGTGTTGTATTTTTATGCAGCAGTTGCTCCTGAAGCATGCAGGCTTGTGCAGTACCTTTCACTGTATTCATGGCCGACATGCAGTTGATTTTTCCTTTAAATACAAATACAGCCCAAGAGAAAGAAAAAGTACTCACACTTTTCTGTAGCTTATTCATTAGATTATTTGTGGGGAAAGGCTTTAAACACATTTTGAAGACATATTAAACTACGTAATTATTTAATCACTGATAACAGCTCTTCTGTTTCTCGCTTTCAGACCCTCTGTGGGGTAGGTAGATCCTGTGCCATTTCTGCATGCACACTCTTCCAGTTGCTTCTGTGGCGCATTTTCATAGTAAACTTTTAAACCCATAAAATTGCAGCTTCATTTTTATTTGCACATCTTATTGATACAAAGTTCAGATACGCCTAGTGAATATGTGTCAAATTTTAGGAAAGTTCACAGGTTGAGACGAGTTAATTGCTGAAAAGAATTGGCACCTTTATGCTTTGCTTGCCACAGATTTCAAGGATATGGAATTTACATTTTCACACTGTTGTGTAAAAGGTGATGCATATATTAGTATTAGAAATTATTGTGCAAAATAATTAGGAATTATTATAAAAAATATTCTGATTTTGTTATTTTCTTTCTCAGATATGTGGTACACTTCGTTTTTGATGATCTTCAAGATCCCCTTCCAACCCAAACCATTCAGTGAATTATTTTTTTAAGAGATTTCACTGATGTCACAATGTCAGGGTCAGATCTGTTTTCCCAGTGGGTAACGCGATTCTTGTAATACATATTCAAGGCAGAAACAGCAGAAAGAGACTAAATTCTTGTGGAGCAAAGAAAGTACAGAACATAGCATATTATTTGTCCCCAAAAGCTTCCTGTTCTACTTTAATATTCCCGATGTTCAGTAGAAGTGTTTCAAGCTGCTAGTTAACGTGGGATATGGATCTGGATGATGCAGTGTTATAAGGTCTGGAAAACATTGAATATAAGGGGGAAAGATTTTATCAAACACAGATATATTCATGTAAAATTCAGGAGAAAAAGCTATAATATTTTTTGAATAGCATGTGCCTATCAGTACACTGAGGCCTCTGCTTCTTCACCTAAGCTGATGGGGGGAAAAGGGAAGAAAATGTTACAGACGCTCAATCTCAGCGAGTAGTGTAAGATCTTTTAGTGATGTCCTCCAGATTTTCTGTGTGGGTCTGTCCTGGGGAGGTTTGCTAATAAACGCCTCCAACCTTGGTAATTTCCATTTGTTGAAACGGAGAAGATTGTTTGAGTGGACTTTTCGAAAACAGTGCAGCTGGGAGGATAATTTCCTTTAAAAATCAATAGTCATGGGCTCTTGGCTGACTCAGGAGTTTTTATCACTTTTCCTCCAAGTAGAAAGCACAAGCCAAATAAAAAGCTGGCTTTTGGGGCTGCTTGCACACCCTGTTAACTGTATCTAGCTGTTTGTGTGGCTTCCAGTTGAGAGCCGGTCAGGGGTTTTTCTTTCTCAGGTCCTTTGTTTAAAAATCAGTATCTTTGGTCAGTGCTTCTCTCGGGTGGTAAAACCAGCATGTTTTTATATGTTATTATATAGATTAATTAACAATTAGAGTTGCTGTCTGGAGGCACAAAAAAAGGTCCAAGAAAAAGCATAAGAGGTGTTTTGGAAAGACCTTCGTTGGCATCTGCTGCAGGATTACCTATGTCCCATGAAAGTGTAAGTCTGGAAGGCTAGGTGCAGTGCCTTATGGAAGTGATCCAAGTTACAAGTCCTTACAGGTGATGTAGGAAAGATGTGAGAGCAGTCTGGGGGAGGAAATGTTGACTGATGGCTACAAGCATCATTGCTTCAAAGAAGAAAAGGTAAAGGTCACCAAAGTAAGTGGAAGTGTGGATAGCATGTAATAATGTTCACGGATTATTGTCTTCTAAGGCTAGATGGGACCATTTTGGTCACCCAGTGGGACCATCAAGATGCTTGTCAGACAGCCTCACTACCTTTATCCAACCTGTAATTTTTTTTTTCCCTAATAAATCCAGTGTTGACTTGAAGACTGAAAAAAATCACAGGTCATGTCATCAACACATCATTGGGATATGTCACCCAGTGTCTTTATCCGTGTTGAATGTAGGAGCCATAAAGAGTAGGCAAGGAAAAAAAAAGGTCTACTGGGTTATTGTTGGCTTTTTCTTTAGAGGGATACCATAATCAGCATGATTTTCATCCACTTGCCACAATTGTGCAGCTCCCAGAGCCCCTGAGGTTTGTTCTGGATGGTTGGAACTGTGTCTTGCCAGCACATAAAAGGTGGTGCAGGACACCCTCAGTAGCATGGCTTAGGTATGGAAAGACATGTAAGGACTTACTGGGGCCTTTTTCAAGTTCCCTTGAAAAATACTAAAGATGGACACAAATGGTGAGTCTTTTTCCCCTCTCATAAGAAAAAATATCTCCTAACCCCAGCAGGGACTGTGGCTTGAAGCAACAGTAATATAAGCTTGGTAAATGTGTTCCGAGACCATTAAGTACATTTTTGCTAACAAATGTTTGCTAATCCCCATTATTTG
Organism: Picathartes gymnocephalus; assembly: GCA_013390045.1. Taxonomy (NCBI): domain Eukaryota; kingdom Metazoa; phylum Chordata; class Aves; order Passeriformes; family Picathartidae; genus Picathartes; species Picathartes gymnocephalus. Next base: position 34,006 of record WEKY01007058.1, on the reverse strand, counting down.
TATTCACAGACTCATCTACCTACAAATACAACTTAATGGTCATATATGTTACACATATTTCACCTTCTGTGAGCCACAGAGGATGTGAATCTATTACTCCTTTCACCTGGAGGCTTTGGGCTGTTAGCTTAAGATATCAAGAGTTATGAATTTAGCTTTAGAAATCCCTAGTTTCATCTGCTTTGTATGTCAGAGGAGATTGCAGCCTGAAAACAAACATGATGATGAATGAGATTTAAAACACAAGAATATTTGCAGAAAGCAAAAGACTGAATAAAGGAATACAAGTGTTCCCATAGCTGTCTTTGATGATCTGTTGCACTATTCTGAATAGCAAATGTATATGGAAAGAATAAAAAAGGACAACCTCTTTCTTTCCTTATACTGTAAGTCACTCAAACAAGAACAAATAGTAACAGAAGACCTCAACAATTAATGATGGGTATACTAATAGCTGTATTTACAACGTTCTGTTTACTACCATTCCATCCATTAAATGCTTTGCTTAAATGATTTATTCTTCAGTTACTATTAAAATCAGCTGGAAAATGTAAAGGTATTTTCAGTTAACTCAGAAAAAAACCAGGCACAATTAATGCAAATGCATGTATGCAGCAGGTAACTGACAAGGTTTCGGCAGGTGCTGTGTGAGATGATTTGGAGCCCAGGTGGGAAGTGGATCTGCCCTGGTTCTTCAGGCGCCTTTGCAGAGTCAGAAATGAGAGATTACCTGGACTAAGGACTTTAATGAGTTTGAGATCTTGCCCCTGAAGTTGCTCTTCACCCACCACTGACCCTCAGCTGGGAGGGAGAAGGGGTTCAAGATACATCAGGAGCTGTGTATTAAGGAAACGTCATTATTCAGTGTTGGGGAAAGAGGTTTCAGAGAGCAGAGAACAGACTGACATGGAGCACTTCTTGCTGCATGGGGAATTTTCTGCTTCTGGAAACAGAAGGGTGTGGCTGGTGCTTGTGAACCAGCGATTATAGCTGATGTGAGCTGATATGACTTTAAAAAGCTTTAAGGTGAACATGTGGTTGTGCCAAGCTGAAAACTTAGTACAGAGGGAGAAGTAACACCTAGTGCACAAGTCCAGTGAAGCACAGGAGGAGTTAAAAGATACAGAAGAGCGTAAGACTGAAAAATACTGTTCTGAGAGACACAGAAAATTCTGTTCTCTTCCATCAGCTATCTTCTCCCTGGTTTTTATTGTTACATGCTCCAGCTTTACATGACAAAATGGGAGTAGTATTCAAGAAGCACCACCAGTGGAAGCAGTTGACATGGTCCTTCTCATGCACTGCACCACTGAAGAGGATCCTGGCATTCCAGAAGCTGTCATAATGTCCCAATCCTATCCTAGAGCTAGGGACAGGCTGTTGTAGTGTTTGGGTTCAGCACCAGAAGCCACAGCAGCTTATTAGCTCCTCTAATGTATTGATTGCAGATAACTGTCAGGTTAACTACTGCAGGGAAAGGAAAGGAAGGGAAAGAGCATGAAACATTTGCTTCTTGGTTACAAACAAAAAAGAAATTTTGTCCTTAAATGACGTCAGCAAAACTCTGCCTGTTTTCATCTCTGTCTTACTCCCCCAAGTCAGACTTGGACTCCAAGATGGTCAGCATGGTTTGAGGGAGTGGTGGTGCTGTACCACAAAAAACAGTTCATGCAGATTAATTGGATTGCTTCCCTCCATTCTTTTCCGGGTCTCTAACAGATGTTGAAGGACTACTGTATTTTTATGTCCTGATTAAAGGACCAGAAAGCCCATCGTTCTTTCAGTTACTGTTTATGATGGGAATCTTTTGCTCTTCAGAACAGCTGGCAGGCACCAGGGCTTCACACCTTAATCACATTTTCTTCGTCAGCCTTTCACATACTATGCTAAATGGGAGACTAGCAGAAAATCCTTTGAGCAATTACAATAATAGGATAATAATAATTATTGCAGTTCCTTGCACTTATATAGTGTCTGTGAGATTAGAATGAGATCCAGCATGTTACCCCTTTGAAAAGGTGTGGATATCACCTGCTGGCAGCATCACCTTGAGAAGCTGCTCTCCAGGGCCTCACCTTCCTGCTCCCTTATATTTGATATGGCAAAGCAGGCCTGTACTGCCACCTTCCTATTCACATCTGTGAGCAATTGACTGCACAAATGAAGTAATGAAAGAGATTGTGAATGAGAGGAATCTGCACCATGAAGATTTTTTTTCCTCTTGTGCCTATAAAAGACAGGAGAACATTAAAGGGTAATCTCTCCAGTTCAGAAGGAGCATGCTTACATAAGATACTTTCCTTTCTTGACTGCACATCATGTAGGTCTTAGAAGTACTAGTTAAGAGAGTGAAGTGTGTGCCACTCAACAATGTAACACACAGGTACAGCTTTAAGCCTGTTGATTTCTTAAAAGATGTGCATTACAATGATGTACTGCCTTCCTGTCTGGGAAAGTATTGTCTGCAAACTGTTGGATTATTGGCACAGTAAGTTAGCAGTTTCTATCTACTGAAATAAAATCCCTTGGGGCCTTTTCTTGGCCCCAATAAAAGTGTTTCACATTTAACTAAAATTATAAGGTTCAATGTCAAGCTTTCAAAAATTTGTACCTATTATTAGTGCTGGGGTGATGGAAAGTTCTTTATGGTATGTGATCATAATATAGTTTTTTTAACTGAGACAAAAATAGAAAAGTGATTAAAAATTCTAGAGTTTGCTCTTTTTTTTTTTCTTGTTGATAGAGACTGTAACTTTCCACATTGAAAATACATAACAATTCCAGCTTTTAGTGGCAACCTGCCCCTTTTCCTCACCTCTCTCAGCAGACAGCGATGGAAGCATTCAAAACCTGTCAGAAGACAGGAATGAAGCAGGTTATCTCCCTGAATCTGTAGCATGGGTGACTGAAAGAATTGTTTGTCACTTCCATTAATGTGGCTATCCTCGTGCTTGATTTCAAGAGAGAAAATAATGGCTCAGACTTCGTAAAATCCAGGATGTACCACAATTTTCCTCCCTGTATAGCCAGTTGTAACACACAGTAGACCTCCACTGTGGGCAGCATGGATATAGCCATTCTCAGTGCCTCACTGGATGAAATGCTTTTTCCTCTGGCCATCACCACTACATGAGAAGGCAGTGTCAGAGGTTATGCTGTAATACTTCTCACTCTCTCCTCTTCATCCTCACCAAACATGTTTTGGTCCCTAATATCAGTTTGGCTGTAATCCCCTGGAAATTGTAACACCTCACAGTGGTCCCAAAGCATTGCAGCAGAGGTTTGCTGGAGTATCTTGTTTCTGCCACTCCAGTGTTTACCCAGGTAATTCCATTTCCATTTAGCTTTGTGGAGGACATGAGGAGAGCAGAAGATGGCTGGCAACCCTGTCCTTCTTGGGCCCTTTTTCTCGTGGATTTGCATTTCATCCAGAAGAGCCCTCATCCAGATTAATTTTTGGAGCTCGGGCTGTTTTCTTAGGATTGTTACTTGTGTTTCAAATTATGCGCTTGGTTGACAGTGTTTGTACTCCAGAATGGAGGTTTGGGATAATAGGAACAGGTCACTGAGGCTATGCTACAGCATTTTGGGATTGTGTCTTAGGTTGAGCTGCAGAGGCAGATCCATGCAAAAATATCTTACTTGGTTTATTCCATCTGTATGTAGAGAAAGCTCTGTAAAACATTTAAATGCCTTTAAAATGCTGTATTTTGACTTTATGTGGAGAACTGTAAACCTTTAGGAGATGCTTTTCAGGGAGAGACTTTAAGGTACTTCAAGCATTGCACATCCTGGCGGGCAAATTCCAATACTCTGTTGGAAGCCTGGATGGGAGTTAATTTACTTAGACCAAGTTGTTAATTTCTTATTGAAACTGTTGCCCAGAAGTCTGTATAAATGTGTATAGCTGACAGAGAGCTGTCCTTCTGTGCATGTATTTTTGTACTACTTTCAGCCACTTGAATGATCTAAATCCAGCACTCAGACAGCTTTTGGATTTATGACAGTCCGTGGAGGACTTTGGCTTACAGTTATTCATATAGGTAGTTTTGAAAATTTATGACAGAAATAATAACTCTGTGGTAATATTCATCCAATTGCTTATTTAGAGCACCCAGTGTAAGAACAAAAAAAAAGAGCAGCTAGAAATTCCCAGGCAAAGCTTTGGCTCAGTGCTCTGCTGTCTTTCACAGGATGGGAAAGCCAGAGACATTTCGGAGACTTAAGGCAATTTTCAGAATTTGCAGAGATGCAAAACCAAACCGCAGCAGCAACTTTTTAGTATATTTAACTGTATTTTAGGTGCTGTCCTTATCTATTTCAACTGAATTATTGCTTTCTAATATTCAAGTATGTGCACATGCACTGTAGAAGCATTTAGTGAGTCACCTCTGTCCCACTCCACATGGTGCTCGTAGGATGACAGTGATTTTCAGCAGCTTGTTCTGCCCCTCTTACTCCTCTGTCGTTGTCTGTGGCGTTGCGCAGAGCACACTCTGGGTCTCAAGAGGCTACAGCAGATCTCTTGGGTCTAGGCAGTAATGAGGGCACCCTGGAAAATCAAGAACAGGCAGCTGGAGATGAGTGAAGTCCCAGTGAACTGCCTCATGTGCTGTTGCCCTTCCTTCTTGCTTCCCTCTTGGGCCATCACATCCACCAAGCTTTATGAAAGGAACCTGCCAACCATCAGGGACGATTTATATATATATACACTGCATATTTTTTGTCATACCTGCCATTTGTGTTTTCCACATTCTTTAGTCAAAACGACCAACTGTGACCTGAAGGAAAGTCCCTCTGCAGAGAGGGCAGAACATGTCCTTCTAACATGCCTGTCTTTGTAAGAAGAGGGTTAGTGATGTGAGCAAGAGATGTGAGCATTCAGGTGTGATCTTTCAGATATGCTTGGCATGATGGGTTTGGTTTGATATTGGTTTTCTGTTTGGTTTTTTCGGGGGGTTGTTTTGTTTTATCTCAAATTCAAAACCAATAACCAAGAATCACCTGCATAAATCTTAGAAATCTTAAAA
>WEKY01007058.1:0-28947 GCA_013390045.1 Picathartes gymnocephalus | reverse complement strand
AAAAAAAAAAAAAAACTTTCCATTTCAGCGAGGCGCACCAGGGCAGGTGTTGTGCTGGATTGATGCTGTTTCACGGGTCATTAGCGCCCTGTGGAGGAGCTGCTGCCTCGGGGCCGCCGGGGATGTGTCACTGCGCTGTGGCACCCCGTCACTGCGGGATGCCCCTGTCTCTGCAGCCGCTGTCCCATCCCAGCTGGGCCTTGGGAAGGGCTGGGTATAGCATGGGAGTGAGGTTTAACTGGTAAAATTGTACAGAAGCCAGCGGGACTGCGGCTTTTCGAGAGTAATGGAACAAACCTGCCCTGAGCTCCAGCTGTGCCCACCTCCCTGGCTGCCAGCCAGGTGCTGGGCTCCAGACATGGAGCTGCCCAGCTACATCCCCACAGGAGAGAGTGGCCAGGCAGCAGGGCTGGAGAGGGCATCAGCCTTTCTTCCCCAGAGGTAAGGACCAAAAAATGCTGATTATCAGCTTCAGGCTTACTGCAGGGAGAGTTCTACCATTAAAAGCTCAGTTGCAGCCACTAAAATGAATATAAGTGACTCCAAAAATAAGTGATTTCAGAGGGAACCTTTCAGACCTTTTAATAAGCAAAATAACTGGTGCTTGTTTGTATGCCTTGGTTTTTTGGTTTTTTTTCTTGCTCTTCAGGGTTAATACACTGTGGCCATGTCATAAGAGCGTGTCTGCTAAGTGTTTCTAGCAAGACAACTTGAAATGCTGCCAGGGACCTGGAGATCTGCATACCTTGCTTTTAACACAGAGCGACAGCTTTGAATCACACATTGTGCCACTGCACAGCCAGGGTTATAAATACCGAATTTTAATTATCAGGTATATTCATAATTCATTAATAGGGGGTAGACAGATAGACTGGCCTGGCTTTGCAGTGCAAGAAAGATAAATGGAAGATGGTGCATAGATAATGGATCCTAGAGTAGAATGTGTAGAATTTTTCTTTCCTCCATTTTGTCTTGCTGCAGCTATTTATCTTGAACTCTCAAACTCATTCCAGGAAGAGGGGCTGGAAATAGGACAAATGTACATTCATCACAAATGTTCAGAATTCTGAAACTGAGCTTTAAGTACAATGTGAGCTGTTGAATGCAAAAACTACAGGATCAGCCATACTGTTATGTATGTTCTGTGGCAAATATTTCTCTAGTTACTTAATAGCGACCACTGAAACTTCGGATGTATTAAATAAAATAATTCTTAACCATGTCCATTCCATTTGTTCTTGAATATATAAATTTAACTGACCTAATAATGATAAATATTCCTGGAATTTCTTATTAATTTGGGGGGTATAATAGGTGATATGTCATTGATTTAATGACATAAAACCATGTTTGGTTAATGAACTTTTCGCAGTCTTTCTCTTGTTAACATAGAATCACCTGCTTCAACAGTTGTTTTTCAGGCTAAATTAAAAGTAACATGTGAGAAGTACAATATATATTCAGTATATCACCTACTCAGCTGTAACTTGAGTCTAGATAGCAGAGCACACAATTGCCTAACCATCAGGTTGACTTTGGAGAAGTAATCAGCTGTAAGAAAATGTACATAATTTTAGATCATTAGAGATAATTATTATAACTAGGAACGCTTTTAACCTAAAGGTGAATAAATGCCACCTCTGCAGTATATAAGTCCATGGCTTGAAATACCATTTTAAATGGAAGATGTAGTGGAAGATAGAAAATGCAAATTCTTTGCTTGTTCGTAAAAGCCTTTTCTCTTGTTGATGTGTCTTTGGACACTTAGGATGAAAATGATGTTTAATACAATGTACTGTTTGTGTGGAGGCTTAGTGTCAGATATATGTTACCTTGCTCCTAAATGGGGTAGTTCTTTGACTGTCTGGATCAGGGCTTGGCTCCATGGCCTCCACCAGTCCCCACACCTGGGTGTTGGGAAAGTCTAGGGGAGCACAAATTTTCAGGGCCACTAACTTACTCTACGTCATGAAATATAGTTGGGAATATAATTCATAGATTTTGAATGAAAAAGGCACTTGTAATTGTTAAAAGTCAAAGACAAATATCCCATTACCTACTGTGAAAACAACTGCTTATAAAATGATACTCAGAAACAAGAAGTCATGGCAGGCAGGTGAAGTTCCCACTGACTGGAAAAGGGGAAACATAACCTCCGTGTTTAAAAAAGGGAAAAAAGGGAGGCATGGGGAACTAGAGACTAGTGAGTCTCACCTTGATGTCCAGGCCTCCTGGGAGCTATGCTAAGATTTAGATCCGGTATTAGAAAGACATTGAGGGTGGTGAGGCACTGGCACAGCTTGCCCAGAGAAGCTGTGGGTGCGCCATCCCTGGAAGTGTTCAAGGCCAGGTTGGATGGGACTTGAGGCACCCTCATCTAGTGGATAGTGTCCCTGCCCATGGCAGGGCTTGGAATGTGACAGTCTTTCAGCACCCTTCCAATTCAACCCGGTCTATGAGTCTTTCATTTTCTACTGATGAGGCATTTGGTGTCTTTATTTCCAGGAGTGGTGTGCTGACGACACATGCTGTTCCATCAGCCAGAAAGCTAATGGGAGATGCTATTCTCACTTTTCTGAAAAATAGAGATGAATTTTTTTCCCAATTGAATCACCAAATGTCAAAGGCAGTTTATTTTGTCTGGAAAAAAAAGTCAGTAGGGTTTCTGCTGAAGGACATAAATAGTTTCACCCAATTACAGAATCAGTAGTTTGGTGAAGTGACTTTAACTATCAACTTCTGTTTCCATTTTTTCTTGTAAAATAAGTAAAATCAGCCTAAACCAACTTGTTTTATAGTTTCCAGGACAGCTGCAATTTCAGAAAGATTCAATGCTCAGCTATGTATGCTGTGTGTGCAATAGCGTCTCCTAGGCAAATACCACGGCAAAATGATTCGAGGTCCAATTTCCAACAGTTTATTCATGTATATGCCAAACAGAAATTTCATTTTATCTAGATGTTCTCATCAGCAATGATCTGCTATTTTAAAAACTGAAAACACACAAAAATGTTGAATGAAAGCAATGGCAGAATCACATCAGGGCATGGTCCTATTCCCCATATCTGAGAGTTTAAGGGGGTACTTTTATACTTCAGAAAGAAATTACGCCCTATCAGTTACAAGTACTTGTAGCCAAGCTACAAGTGGAAATAATCATTACTGTGTGATCCATCCAATATGCTTGTAGCGATTCTACTTTAAAACACAAGTTGCAGATGTTCATTTAGGCATATCTCAGAAAAAATTTCTTTTTGTGCTTTTTCAGGAAAACCTGTTATGTCAAAGTCATTGCAATTATGTGTATGCATAAAGTTAAGCATACTTGCTTTGAAATGCTTAGCTGAATGAGGCATTCGGGACATTTCATTGTTCTTCAGGCCAAAGCACAAGTATTTTACAAATGGGGAAAACAAAGTGGAATATTTGCTTCGGGCTAAGGAACCAGTTGCCAGAAGGCTTGGAAGGGACTGAGTTCCCTCACTATCTTGTTGACAGATGGAGCACAGTCTGAGAGCCATTTACTTATTTAGATATAGGTGTAAGAAACTTCATGATGGTTGTGTTTTATGGTTGTCTTTATTCTCTGTAAATGCTCTGTCTGAAAAAGAGGAATTTCTTTTAAAGAGCAAATGAACTATTACATGGCAATCTATTATTATGAAAATAAAGTAAAACTTGTGCCTACTTTCTTGGTTTTATCTTATAGTGTTGTCATGAACAAGTTTATAGCCTTAGCAATATGTTTTATTTTCCCTGGTAACATTAAAGTTGTCATTTAATTTTAGTGGGATATACAATTGCTAGTTGCTTTATCATCAAATTTAAAGGGTATATTCCTGAAGCAGTTTTTCCCAGGAAAAATAATTCCCTGATTGTACATGTCAAGAACACTTGCTGAACTATTGTTTTACTATTCTGTTTTTAACTTTCGTTTTAGTAATATATTAAGTATGTAGTGTAAGCTGCATATTTAATACATTATTAAAATACATTTACATTAAACTTTGCCTGAAAAAAATTATGAAAATATTCTGTTTGTTGTTGGGCTGTTTTAAAGGAAAATTGATGTCTGTGCTGACTTTTTAATAACAACTGAAGTATGGAAACAATTGTTTCCAGAGAGTCGAATGAACTTTTCAAGTTTAAGTAATAATGGTGTCAATTAAGGTTATTTATTTCATATATTTTTTCTTCATTTCCCCAACAAAGTTTTTAAGCAGCAGATTCAAAACAAACAAATAATAAAACAACAAACAGATGTGCTTTTTCATGACAAGCAGTAGTTCTATGGGATCTTTTTCTGAAGAAAAATGGGGATGCAAACAGTTTGCATAGATTCAAGTTTAAATTAACCATGCACTGGCAGAGATCCATGAGTCCAAACGATTCAGAAGCTGAAATCAGGAGCTGTAAATACAAATAGTTGAGTTCTGGGAGAATATTCAGGGGAACTGCTCACTTCTGGACGCTAGTGGAGACAGATGGATCCTTTACATGAGGCAAAATTGCCATTCTTACTCTGGGGCATGTTCCCAATCCTGTTAGAATTATAGGCTCTGCTACGTAACACTGTGCTACTACACGGACGGGCTAGACATGATGGCAAATCAGCATCTTTGGACTGCTGAGACTGATCTGAGGAATCTTTGGGAAAGGGAGTGTTGTTTCTGGGAAGCGAGGACCACCTGGGAGTGCCGCTGGTGCTACTGAGCTTCAGCCTCTTGTGGCTGCAGGTAATGGCACGAGAAGGAAGCGCAGGAGAGGCTCAGAACCAGGGAAGCAATTTTGTGTCCAACGCAAACACCAGCACTAATGAAAGCCTCACAGGTATTTCCAGAGGAGAATGTACCCTTTCCATGCATAAACATCAAAGGATTCGTGGGGTTACTGATTAGGAACTGCAGCTTCTTTTAGTTAAAGAAGGCATGGTTAATTAATGATTTTGCGTTCTGATTAGAAAATTAACATTGCTAATGCTGTTATTAGATAACTGAATTTCGGTGTTATAAAAGCCTTTTGAAATGCAATTTGACAGAGCATATATCAGATTAAATTGGATTGATTATGGGAGTTTTGAAGTTGTTGATTTCTTTGAAAGCTCTGTTAACGAAGCATTATATTGTAACAAAATCCATTAATAGCTCTGTTCTCCTTAGCTTATGGTCTATTACCCTTGGTAGGTAATAAAGTGCAGAGTGAGACACCACAGCAAGCAGAGTAGGACAGAGTTACTCCACTGTGTCCACTGGAGATCTCCCTGTACAGTTCTAATTTTGTAGTGCTGGGGGGGTCCTGCTCTCGCTGTCAGCTTGGGCTGGTGACACCGAGTCCCACAGAGCACTGTCATGAAGCAGCCCCACGGTTTGGCATTGTCTGTTGGCATCAGAGGACTGGTGGGATAATACCACGTGGCAGGATGGTGCAGTGACAATGTTCTCTCTACTTCAGGAACTGGTGAAAAGAATTGACACACTGGGACATGTGACCCTCCCAAAATGGCAAATACTGCCTGCATATCCTCACCTCCCCAAACCTTTTGTTTTGCACTCTACATATGTCCAGGCAATTTCTACAGACTTGTTGACATGCTAGATATCTAAGTGGACAAGATAGTATCATGGGTTTCCCCCTCTCAGGAGCAGGTAGGAGTCTTTCATCCCGGAACTACTGAACTGATTTATTTACCTGATATCTCCATGTGAAACTTTCTAAAAAGTGTAAGAGTGCCTAAAGACATTTACTGCACATTTAGGAACATCATTAAATTACAATTGTAGAGTGATTCAGCTGATGGCCTTAAGAGTACTGGTGGTTTTTTCTTTTTGTTTGAATGTATGGCACATTCCTTTTGTTTTTCAAGACAAACTGGTTAATAGTTGAACTTAGTGATCTTAAAGGTCTCCTCCAACACAAAAAAATTCTGTGATTTTATGATTCTATGTAGTTTTGCTCAGTTTCTTTCAGGTGAGGTACTTTTCTCCCTAGAGGCCAAAGCAAGTATGTTGTACTCTGGGGTACCATGCAAAAAATGAAAACTATGCATTGAATATTAAAATAAGGAAGCCAGCCTCAGAATTAATAGGAACTAGAGGCTTTGGCTGAATACCAGAAGCTCTTTTCAATTCATTTACAAACTTCCCTGCATTGGATCTTGGCCAAAACCTTATCGTGGCCAAACCCTATATATTCAAATCTTTGTAGAGAGAAAGCCTTGGTGTCTCATCTCTGAATGTTAGTGCTGCATCTGTGGAGTTCTTCTCTACTTTCCCATCCATTACTGTCATGGTCCCATTGAAGGCAATGGGCAACATCACAGTACAACTCAAGAGTATAATCCAAAGTCCTGTGGTGCTTAGAGATACTCCAAAAAGTTATTTTTCTTCTTCTGAGCTTTTTTATAACAGTGATGATGCAGGAAAAGATATTTTCACAGCTGGCAGCTGAAAACTGGACTTCTTGAGGTCAGGAATATAAGAGGTCAAAAAATAAAATCCATGATGCTATCTATTGTTACCTTTTGCAGTAAAATGAATGTAGATGTTTCCAAGTCCACAGTTACATACTGTGGTTGTCTGGGAGCCCTGAAAAAGAAGCAGCCTGCAAAGGAAACAACCGATAGGGAAATATATTATACAGCAGTTCTGTTGCCATCCTGGCATGCAATGTCTGCTTCTTTATGCTTAGGAGATAAAGCAAAACTTTTACTTTATTCTGTGAGGAGCTTTTTGAGGGTGGCAGAAAAATTGGGGATGTGAGAAACTATGTACTTTCTAGAGGTTTCTATTAAATTACATGCCCCAAGTATCCCTGGGTGATCTTGACTGTGAGAGGCAAAATCTGGGCTCAGTAGAGGTTAATAGGTCCTAGAGCAATAACCCAAGAATACCTAAATGCACCTGTCAAAGACTGATAAGACCTGAGGTCTGTCAGCTGCATTTCTGTAGTTCTGGAATTGTGTCAGCCCAATTTCCTCTCTGTTTTATTACTTTTCAGTAATAAATTCTTAGGAGTGTCTGGTGCCTTGCAACGCCTAAAACATAATTCAAATTATTTGCAACCAGAACTACACTTACAGTCCTGGAATACTAAAATTCTGCCTGCATTGCAGGGTGGAGGCAGTAGCTAATTTTTTTTTTTAAGCCCCAACAAAACAGAAAAAAAGAAAAAAAAAAAGAAAAACATGACACTTTTGGCCTTTGATGTTAGAGTGGGTTTTTTTTTATAATGAAAATGGATTTACACAAATGAAATTAGATTGAGTTAGTTGACATTTATATAAATTAACATTGGCTCTTAACTCTTCTATCAAATTTTCATTTACAGTAGTTTGAGTTTTATTTTGATATTGATATTTATTTTGATATTTATTTGATATTCTCCACACCCAGAGTTGGAGACTTGTGAAGCAGTCTTGCTGTTAATGTAGTCTCTTTCAGTCAAGATAACAAAAGAGAGTAAAAAGCAGATGGAAAGGATTTACTGCCATGAGACAAATAGGAAAGTAAGAAAAGAGTTCCAGGGCACTGGAACATGAGAATAATTGCACTGTGACCTGTGCTATTTCTACCAGGATGTGGAGATTTCTGGAGCCAGTGTATTTATCCATGCCATGGAGACTTACTCGATCAGTTTCTCTATCCTTCAGGAGTTTGCCTAATCCTTGCCTAATCCTTTCGTGAATTTGTGTATCCTCCTGAAATTCTCCACATCCTGGTGTGGGAAGGGAGCTGGGGACACATCATATCCATGACCTACCATGCCTTTCCTGTTTTGAGTTATGAAATGAATGGGAAGGAGTCAAAGCTTCAGCAACTGGCAGTTGCTTTTCTGGAGTTTATGCAGAAAGCTGCATCAAGCTTTGAGTAAACCAGACAAAATGTTTCCTCCAAAATATCATTTAGCCAAACATTCAGATCTGTTGCTATTGATACATTTCATTAATTCATTTAGTTTTTGTGAGTATGTCTGACAGCATGTTCTCTCCCTGCCTCTCATCTCCTTCACATTAGATATAATTAAATACCAATTTCTAGGTTTAATATTTGACATTTTCGTTTTGAAAACTACTTTGAAATCAGTGTAAAACAATGAAATTACAAAATTATTCAAACACAGATTTTTTTTTTTACTTTTAGATATTTTTCTGACTGTTTTACTGTCAAAATAAAAATCCCCATCCACATAAGATGTTAATTTCCTTTGCAGAATTTCAAAAAACTGAAAAAAAAAGTTGTTCAGACAGTTTTCCTCCTGCATCTTTGGAAAACTCAGGTTTATTTTAGAAGCGTCAGATGACAGTAGTTTGTGTTGTAGTACTCACTGGTGTACTCTAGTCTTGCAAATAATAAAAGAACATGTATGCCATTGGTACATTGCATGGAGTGTCACAGGCAGTCATACTGGATTCCCAAAATAAACAGTTAACTGTCAAAAACTAGACCCTTTATGCAGCTATGAAGTTGCTACAGTACTCCCTGTCCCCTTAAGATTCCTGTGACTGCTCGGTCCATCAAAATCCAAGTGGAACAACTAGCTCTTGAGGACACTGGATTTGTCAAAGTCCTTTGAAGAGGTTGGCGTTTGATTAAAAAGATCAAAATGACAGAGTTAAATTGTCTGTAATATCTGCGACTTCTTTTCCTGAAACCACTGCACTAAAATTTTTAAACATAGAAAGTGTTTGAAGACTTCATTTTGGAAATTGTACTTTTATGATAAGTAAGCGCAGAACAATTTTAAAGGATATTACGATGCCTGTATGAATGATCAAAAATTGCAAATGATTTAATAAATGGGCATAATTTTTTATGTCATGTAAGTGAAGAAAGACAGTGAAGCACAGCGAGCAGGGACAGAGCTGAGATGTAGAAGTCTAATTCTGTAATGTTACACGTAGCTGCTCTCTACCAGAGTTATTAGACCTCTCCTTTTCTTGAGAAAGAGTAGAAATTCATTTGCTTGCTTTACTCTCAACTCTTTACACCACTTAATAGAGAACAAGAAATAATCCTTACAACTAATCAGTGTAACTAGATAATTTAGATTTTATTTTCCCTATATTTTTTCCTCTCTGTATTTTAACACATCTGCTTAATTAGGAACATGTCCATGTTAGGTGAGAAATTTGCTTGAATACTGAGGGCCTTTTGTTGGTTTATTTTGAAGCAGCAGAAAGCAACTAGAATCACCGCATGTTCAGTGATAAATAGTGACCTAATAAATGTTTAACAGGAAGTTATTTTGTAAAAGCCATTAAAAAAAAAGAAGGCAAAACTTTTTAATGCAAGCTAAAATATAAGTTGGGGAAAGGATTTATGTTATTCATGTATTGTGAGTGGTATCAGAAAATCTACTAGGATATGCATTTTTTTTCTCCTTTTTTTCTCTTATTTTTTTTCCTACACAAAACTAACACATATCCCTTTGTGGAATTTTAGTTTCAGCATTACATATGGTAATACCTGGAATAAAGGCATTGGGTAATTATTGCAGGCTACAAATATAGCACAATAGGCTACATGCATCTTCTCCTCATTTCCACCTAGGATTTTTCATAGCAAGATTTTTTTTTTTTATTTTTTTTTTTCCCCAATTGGACAGGCTTGTAGTTGTGCAGACAGTGAATGAGACTGATTTAACATCACTATTCTCAGTAAAATTAGACAGATGTATTAGTAATCTTGCTCCAGCCTGTGTACTGAGAAGCAGTGCATGAATAATGAAGAGGTCTTTCCAATGTCACCCCGCTGCAGAGCACTAATGAACAGGGATGTGCCTTATTGGTTGATAGTACATACCACAATTAGAACAAAGAAATGCAACTCAGGGTGCTGCTTACGTATCTAATGTTCCAGCTACTTGACTTTAGGGAACAGAAAAGAAGTGGGACTTCTGTGCTGGACCTGGACAACTAATGTTTTCCTTGTTTTTTAAGGAATTAATGCTTTTTCGAGAAAAATGTAGAAAGCTTCAAAAAATTGTTGTTCTTGGCTTTGCAGTCAAAAAAGCACGCTATCTGACCTGTAAAAATATTTCAATTTAAACTGAAGTATGGGTGAACAGATAAATGCTTTTAAAATGAACAGTTATGTTCAGTTAAAGGTAATGAACACTTTACTTAAAAATGGAAATACGTTTTTTATGTTTTGACATCTGCCCTTAACCTCAGAACTAACAGTTGAACAAACCAACCATTTTCTGGCTTCTTCTCTAACATGAGATAGCAGACCTTATATTTTGCTTCCTAGTTGCTGATTTGGTGGTAATGGGCAACAATATTTATGATAAAATCCATTTTTGTATGCTTTAGACTGCAAATTAACTCTTCCCATGTTTTGGAATTACAATCAATTCCATAGCAAGAGGGAAAGTAAGATACTACAGAATAAAATTTCATGTCAGAAACACTGCAATCCACAAGTGCTCATTCAAGTGAGGTGATAGTCATGGGGAGTTGTCAGAGGTCCGAGGATTCAAGTCACAATAGCACATTGCTCCAGTTTGGCATTACTGACACGTGGGCATTGCTGAAACCCGCAACACAGTCACGCACTGGACAAAGGCAGATACCACCACCCAACACAGACACAGATCTTTTGGGGCAGTAGTGTGGGTGTTGAGATGATTTTTCCACTCCTTCAGACTTTCAGCTGTGTGTAGAGGGGTAGTAGAAAGGAGATGTGTGATGAGTTGCTGGTTGGAAGCAGAGTGTAGACGGAAAATAGCAACTGATGCGGAGTTCACTCAAGGAGATTTTGGCCCTTGGAGCAAAGATATTCAAAGACACTTCCAAAGACATCAACAGAGACTGCAAAATGTTTCATAAGCCATGCTACTGTGAAAAAAATGTTTCTCTCTCTCAACCTTTAAATTATAGATAGATGAGAATCACAGTATAAATGATGTTTTTCATTGTTATTGAATAATATATATTTAGGATAAGGAACCCTTAGTTATTATCAGAGCATGAAATCATCAATCAGTTTTAGCTGACCAGCTAATTCAAGGAAACATCTGGTCTCTGGTCTGCATGTCCCCCAGATGACTGAGGAAGCCAAGAAAAAGTGCTTGGAAGACAAGCAGCCTTCCAAGTCCAGTACAGTGCAAAGTGATTTGTTTTGTTTCATTGAAAATGGTAAAGGCTGCTTGGTCTACCAGACCACCTCAGAAGTGATTATGTTCAGGTTATACAGCTCTATGAGAAACCTCAAGGCTTGCGTTTAACTGGAAGCAAAGCAAATGTTATTCTAATCCTCATCTTAAAAGTAGTCTTTCAAAATATTCTGGCTTTCTTAAAGCTAAAAGTTTGCCCCTAATCTGTATTCTGAGTCCTGTAAAGTTGTGGAAATAGTGGAGGAAGGTAAGTCATTCTTTTTGTACGTCATTCTTCTGTTCATTTTGCTTAGATTGGTTTCAATGAGAATTTGCTTGATCATTTGTATGTACAAGATATGAAAAAACAACTAGCCTCAACAAACTGGGTACCACTTTGTTTTACCAGTTCCAGGCGATGGATCTTCCAGGTAACATCCCTCTCCATGTATTGGAGATCAGCGAAATTATTGTCCTGTGTGTGCACCTTTGTTTGCAAAAGTAATGCCATTTTAGTACTTCTGTGTACTGAAGGATTTTGCAAAGTGAGTATGTAAATTTTAGAGCAGGGAAATGCAAGAGACTTAATTTTGATTCTTTTTTTGTTGTTTCTTTTTATACTAGATATTTTAGAATATGTGTATTTTGTTTCTGTTTATCTATTTTGCAGGTTCCTCTAGAAAAAAACATTTCCTTATAAATTAGAACCACATGTGCATATATATATGTGTGTGTGTGTGTGTGTTCAGATGTAGGCATGCATGCATGTGTGTATGTTAGACTTACCCTAAACCTAGTTGTTGGTTCTGATGCAAGTTTGACACCTCTAGTGAAGTAACTGTAAATGCTTTGGGAAAATAAGATCTTAAGGTTAATAAAGGCTGTGTGAGAGTTGTGCTCCTTTTGTTTATGCTTGCAAAGATTAACATATTTCTGGAAACGTTTACACCAACCAAACTAGCCAAGCATGAGATTTCTCTGCCTTTAAACCATTTGCTGCCTGTCATGTAGGTTCTTTAGGACTGGCATGGAGTGCTGTGGGACTGTATGTCCAGTTGTGAGCACTGGTGGAAATAATCCACGGTTTGAACCCAACTGCAAAGATAGAACAGAAGAAGGAACAAGGTCGCCCTATTGCTCTGAATGGTTTCTCCCCTTCAGATACACAGCCTTTAAGCCACATTAAGCTATTTTCTTTCCAGAAGTGTGAATAGAGATTAAAGCATTTTATCCCCAAACTCCCCATCTTGTAGAGAGGCCAGAACGAGGGAGCCTTGTGGGAAGTGAAAGCCCTTGGCTAAAATTAAGATAGATACAAAGAGTAGTGGAAGTTTTTCTGTCTGGAAAATTGGCTTTTGACCAAGTATAACCTTAAGGCTTTCCCAATGGGAAATTTAGCATACCTGCTACTGTGACCCTGCCCTAGTAACCACATGCACCTGTAGCAGCTGAGCAAGTTGGCAGTCCTGCTGTTTTTACAAGAAGTATTCATGAGCTAAAAGCAGTTCAGGGTCCTGAAATAAGTTTGTAAACCTTACGTTTTCACAGTAGAAAAATAATGCAAATATTTTTTGCTTTCTGTAAAATTCCTTGGGTTCTATAGTAACAGGCAATTTGTATATTTTTTTTGTTGTTGTGGGACTGTAATATATGATTTAACTATATAAATATTTTGACAATAATCTGAACAAGTGATCTCTTTAATTAGTAAGCATTGCTTTAAAAGAACAACGAAAATATTAAATGAAACTGTAGTATCTTATAGTTTCATTTTACTGACTGGTAAATGTAAACATGTCTTTTAAACTGTTAAGGAGATTTTTCTGTCTCACCATTCAGAGAGCACTCTGGCAGTCACACTCCCACCACTCAAGACTTTTCAATGCTGGGGCTGAAGGCCCTTTGCAGCAAGGTTCACACAGCCAGACAAGGTTTCCTTACTGGCTCAACCCCAGGTTTCCCATAGCAGGGTCTCAGACATCTGGATCCTTTAAATAACTCAGTCAAGGTGCAGAACACAAAACCAGCTCAAGCTGCGTGCCTCTGACCCCGAACAAAGGGCATCCTGGGCTTTTTTATTTTAAAACCTTGCAGTATAAGCTCATAACAGTCTGAGGTCCTCCTGCTGAGTCCGTGGCTCCTGCAGGGTCTCTGAGTGTCCGCTCTCCTGGCTGGTCCCAAAGGTCTCTCTGCTGTGCAAAGGGGCAGCACCACTTCACAGGCTTTTGCCTGGGGCTCCCATCATTTCCTGACACCCAGAGCACAGCCTGCAGCTCACACTGCAGCTGCACACTGAGATATCTGCACTAAATGCATTCCTTGACTGGACCACTGAAGTTTGTGTTTGCTGACTGTTCACAAGTTCCAGAGTGCTCTACAGTCCCACATGCTGAGTTTCATGGAGTTCTCCACTATGCATCATGAATTTTGTAGAATGGGCATTATAAAGCTTTACCTGATGTTTTGTTAGAGTCACAGTGGTTGTACACCGAGGATTTGTCATGCCTGACAAATCAAATAATAGATTCCCATGTACTGGGATGAGTGCCCACCAGTACACTTCAAATGAAGCCATGAGGGGCATACTTAATCGTATTGATTAGATGAGGAGAGTTAGAGATGTAGAGGAAGAATTTCAAGTTGCCTGAAACTCGGAGGGAAAAAAACGTGAACCAATAAAAGGCAGGGCTGAACTGAAAGTATCATGCCCGGTAAATCCCTGTGCCAAGCTTGCAGAAGAGGCAGGGGAAGGAGACACAGTGGAGCCACGTGTCTGCCTTTGTCCCTTCCAGAACAGCCCAGCTTCATGGCAGTGAACCTTGTGGGTGCAGTGACTGGGGCTGCTGTGGGCTACTGTCAGTGTACTGAAGTCAGTGCTAAGCACGGCTGGAAATTAAGTGAATTACCCTGTATCTCATAGAGGGCCTTTCTAGAAGGCGGTTGTCATATGCTATTAAAGATTGCATCTCTTTGTGCTCTATTGACTAAAAATTATAATTTAAACCTTTAAAATATACATCACAGTGTCTGTAGACTATAACATTAATCAGCTTGTACTGTTCCAGGGTGACTGACAAGATAATATATATTTAAATAAAAAATGACAGTGGGGCTCCACCACATTTCCCTGTGATTCAAGCAGTAATTAAACATTACTCAGTCTTCTCTGTATCACAAATTAATGAAGAGATAGAACAATCAGAGGGGAAGCTTACGGCCTGAAAATACCATTTACGTAAAGTGATCATTAATAGGAAGTCAATATTTACTGCACTGCAAATACACAGTCTTTCCTTTTGTAAAAAAATTAACCACAGGCCCATCATACATGTCCTTTCTCTACAGTGATGACTAGCGTAGCTGCAAAAAGCTATCAAGTAAATATACTGCCAAATGCTATTACCACTTGTTCCTACCATAGAAATAAGAAAAGCTTGCATACAGTTCTCAAATGAGGGCAGTATAAGTAGCTCTGGGCAGTAATTCAGAATGTCCAGTTTGTGTCACGTTTACAAGAGGACTGTGACTAACAATAGCTCTCTAGTACCAGGAATAGTGAGACCAGCCTGGGGTGGGATGCTGGATGTGGAGATTCAGGTTATGGGTTATCCAAGTGCTGCTACCTCAGGCTCAGACCTTGTGGACTTTTAAAAAGGAATCTGTTACTTCAAGATGATGGGTTAGATCTGCAATACGAGGTAAAAACACAGCAGTATTAACCATTGGAGCTGACAGTAAGTGTGGTGTTGCCACTGAATAACAGCAGGAATTCACTGCTGAAGAGAAGCTATACCTCAAAATTAAAATTGATTAGGGACTTAAAAAGCATAAAATCAGCTAGAGTGAATAAAATAATAGCTTAACTGACAGTATTTTAAACAACCAAACCAAATTGCTCATTTCTACCAATGCACTGAAACAGGGACAAAATCTCACTAACATAAACTGTAACAACACTTATTCAGTTTCAGGGTGAACTGCTTGACAGCGTGCTTCCTCAGCTCAGTAAAACACGTGGTGAGCTTGACAAGGGATAATCGAAATAAATCACTGTCTAAGCCTAAATTCATTATAGTATTGCAGTGATAACCTGTACTTAAGGTTACAGTGCCAAATTTAGCCTCATAAAATACTGTTATAGCCAGGTAATAATGCTGAAATGTCAGTCATGTTTTTATTCAGGCAATTTTCAAATAATTAACAGACAGATTCATAACCATTATTATTATAATTAATATTAAATGTTTTATTACTTCAAATGTCCTAGCACTTGCCTTAAGTGGAGGTGACATCTTTTTGAAGCTAAAATAAACTCTCACCAACCTTGAGGTTTCCAAGTGTCTGAACAGTGGAGTTTTTCCACTTAGGATAATGGATGAAAATGTATTTTTACACATATGTGTAAGAGAGTATAATTTTCAGTCCTTATATTTAAGATGCATAATATATTCTTGAATGATGAAATATGTTCTCTGTCTTGCTTGAAGATTATTTTTATTAATACAAGTACGGTTTAAACTAGATGGAAGTCAAAATGTGATCTGTGAATTTAGGACTATAGTAAGAGTTCTAGTGTTGCTGCTGAATGGAGTAAGAAGTGTATGTGCATTTCAAATTGAAAAAAATGTACATTTACATAATTAGCTGTGAGATAGAGTTTTTAAAGTAGCATAACACATACGTTTATATGTGCCAATCATAGTAAGGTTTTTTTTTTACTTTCTAGGAAAGGCAGGTACTTTTCCAGATACATTATTTTTTACAATAGACTTAGGAAAAAAAATGCTTTTTTTTTTTTTCCAAAGGATTTCTGTAGATTGTTTAAAAAATGAGCAAAATTAAAATCTTCAAATAAAACTGATGATTTTTTACTTTGGATTAGGCAATGTTTATCCTTTTATTTTCATCCTTTGGAGATGAGTAATTGAAATTTGTACTTTAGCCTGTTTTAAAATACTACTTCAGAGGAAGAAGGGAAATGAAATTAATATTTCTCCACTGAACAAAGTAAAACTTCCTTCCAAAAAATTTTGCCAATTATCTCCAATTGTACTCCTACTTTATGGTGTATATTTCCTAGTAGTGAGAAGCATGTTAAGACAGCACAGCTACGTTCTTTAACTGACAACTTTCTCAGTATCAGGATGAATATTTTTTATGCTAAAGAAAGGCAATCATATTTGCAATTAAAAAAATTGTCAGAGAAATACCCTCTATAAGTTGTGTAAAACTAAGTTACTATTAAATTTACCTTGCCTTTTGAAATTTCTATTATATATTCTCTCTAAGAAGATAATCTTACATACCTGAGCATGCTATTCAACCATATGCCTTGCCTTTCCAGTGCCTTTTGTGCTTTGAATAGATGTGATGTATTATTTAGTGTTAGAAAGCCACCACTATTTAGTTACAGAAACTCTCATTGTAATATTAAAAATGGAATATTATCTCCTAGGAAGACTTTATTATAAAAGTTATACTAGGCTGCCATTTTGGAGGAAGGATACAAAACAGATGACCTTTGTGTCCACTATTGATTTGATTTAATCTAATTAAAAGCCACATGAAATGGTCTCTGATGAAATGCTGCTAAACGAGAACTCAGTATTTCCATTTTACATTTCTTTGTCAGCAGTGGCTCACTTAGCAGTTAGGAGCATTATGAAATCTTTTTAATACCTGAGGAGCTCCCAGGTTTCCTCGTAGGAACCACTTATAACATGATTGCAGGCACCAGCCCCGAGCCTTGCCAGGGTGGGCTGTCTGGCTGCAGTGCCAGCCAGAAATGTACTTTCCCAGCCGAAGACCTAAAATACCCTGATGTGCCGTCTTGGCTTGTCACCTCAGATCCTCATCAGGCTGTACTGCGTTTCACTGCTGAACAGAGACATAAAGGACGAGCTTCTGCCCTACTTTGTACAAGGTGGCTATAAAGCACTCTCACAGCCGCATCAATGGTACACAACTCTTTCTAATACCATTTTGGGGAGGTTTTTTGCCAAATGTGACTGCCTCTAGGAAGTGCAAGGTAGGGGAGTGTCTGGGACTATGATGGGAGGAGGGTTCTTTCTGTTTTGACAGAAAAATATGAGCTGGCTCTGGTAGAGTGAGTTCATGTGGTTCCAATTGTTAAATAATAATTTCTAGGATGATCAGTTATCTTTATTGCAATAATAGCTACATGCCATTGACACTTACTTTGTACGCAGCAGGCAAGACTGTGTTGTGGAGGCTTGGTTGGAATGGGGGAACTGATCCTTTTTTTTTTGGTTTTTTTTTTTTTTTTCCTAGATTCGAATAGATTCTTCGAGCTAAAGGATTAATCCAAACTAGGACTATACTTTTTATACTGAAATTTTTGTTTTGTTTATACCACGTTTGGGAGTATGACTGAGACAATACCTGGTAGTCCTTGGTTTGTAGGTGCTTTGGAGTTTGGGTAGCATGGGTACAGTGTAAATTTTCCTAAAAAAAATGTAACATATGTAAAGAGGCTTTGCTTCTCCATAATTGGGCTGCCTTGTGTGTTTTTCTCTTTGGACACTAAGGTACTGAAACCATCACATAGATTTATGACTTTCTTGGGGAACCTACAGCAGCTCAACAAGTTTTTTATGTGCCCATTTGTCGTCTATTTAAAGAGGGCTTGGTGGATACTTTTTATACCTGAATCAGTGTATGAGTCCCTGAGTATTATTCATGCATAAATTTTCTTTTGAAAGCATAACATTTTTCATGCATTTAACTTTTCAGTCAAACAGAAGTGTAATGGTAAGTGTTGATTTAGTATAAAAATATTGAATGTTGAGTATATGAAATGCTGAATTTAGCATGTGAAGCATACAGAAAAGCAGATAGCTAAGAGCTGCCTCCTCCCCCAAAAGAATAAATCAGCAGTGCTCATATGGGCAGGTGTTGGTAAGGTAGTAGTGGTAGCAAACTGAATTTGGAGGTGTTGGCCTTCATATCCCCCTTATGTGTAAGTGTGTTCCTTTGTTGTTTGCATCCAGAAATTTCTTGTAAAGGTTGTTTATTTACTACATAATTGGAATTCTAGCAATTTCTTATGTTTCTAAGAGTATAGCAGAAAGGCAGAACCGGAGTAATTAAATGACACAAGAGTGACCTGCCTGTACCCACAAACAGAAGTTAAACAGTGCAATTTCATCAGGATCGTGAATACTCTACACAAAGATCTGCAACATACTCTGTTATTCTCTTCCTATTTAAGGGCTTCTAGGAAATGAACTCGAGGGTTTTCTGGTATTTCTGGTGTTGTAGTGTTCAGGACTTGATGCTCACAAGAATGAAATCTTGGAGGCTGTCCATTTTCCTGAAAGATGCACTGGGAATTGCCCTTTAGCACCTATGGAGAAAAAAAATCAAGACAGACATAAGTATTCTTCAATATAAATTGTTTTCAGTACTGTTCGAAAATCTGCACGCTTCTCATTTTCTGTGAGTTCCTTTCTGCCACTCCACAAGCTTTCTTGTATACATTTATTAAATATTAATTATATAGTAATGCACTGTATTAAATTACAGGAAACATTCATGTGATTTTATGCTTTGAGTTTTGCAAAATCAGTAAAGAAATACATTAAAACACCAGTAGAGATGTAGTGTAGTTACATTCACTTCTGCCATGTATGTCTGTATTGAATTTGTCTCATGGGCATAAAACCTCTAGAAAATTATTGTTTTTACCCAAATGTCCTAACAACAGACTCATAACAAAATGAAAGCACTTGTTCTTTCTGCCTTCTTACTTAAGTCACCTTTGGAGAATATCTCAGTAATTGAAAGGTAAATGTAAACAATAGCGCAGTGTTTCAAGGTCAAGGATACGTTTGCAGGTCTAATCTAGCCACCTTACACACCTGATCAGTGCCTGCAGGGTCTGAGAAGGCTGCTGCATGCCCATGCTGAATTAGGGAAAGGCAGAAAGTGACAGAGAACAACAATTCGCAGTAGTTGTTCTGCCCTGGTTTTTGTCATCGGCCTCCTGAAAAGGTTTTGGCTAGTTGTCTCAATTGGAACTCGCTGAAAAACAGCCAAAGAAGCTTTATGGGTTACATGTGCTGATGCTGAGTGCATAGCATTGTTCCAGAATCTCCTTAGGAGGCTTCTTACGCTGTGGCTGCAGTTTGTGCCACCTGCAGTGGCTGTGACGGGGTTGTTGGATATTGAGGTGTTTCTTGGTTCTAAGGCCTGTCTGTATATCCCACCTGTGCCTTAAATCCATGCTCCAACACAGACTTGTTTGTGAAACTGTATGCTTACTCTTCCTGAATTCATTTAATTTCTAACCCAAATTGCAGATAAGATACTAGGCAGCTAAATAGGTAAAACTCACTCTGAATAAACAGTCAGATGCTGAATGGTGTAAACATGTTGGGAATTTTGCATGTTCCTTAGAAAGTCTTTGCTAACAAGAGCACATTACTAGGTAAATCAGCTAGTGAGAATGGGATTCAGTAGAGAATTCTTCCAGGGTGTTTTCTGTGCACTGTATCTTTTCCCATTTCAGTGCCCTGAGATCATCTCAATGTCCAGCCTTGTTCAGGTATGTGCTTCCTTGCATCATTCTCCACCCAGGAAAGTCCTTCCTACTGTGTCTCCTCACTTGGCAGTTAGAAAATTTTCAGTTTGTAAAGGTGCTTCATTTCTTATAGTTACTATGTCTTCATGTCTTCCTCCAATATCTCCTATCCTTCTTCACCTGCATCAGTAGACCTTCACCATCTCGAGCAGCATTATATTGCAACATAAAGAGATTCTAGCAGATCTTGCCAGCCTTGCAGGTTTGGCATCCTGTCACTTGCATGTCAGGAGAAGATATTCCTATGAAGGCAGCTGCAAGAATGTACCCCATACTCAGATAGTTCACAACATTTTTAGGAAAGAGCCCTCAGAGAATAAAAGCACCTACGATTTTCATTTGTTGTGGAACTGTTTACTGTTTTATTCATTATTAATTTAGAAAATGCTTGCCATAAAACCTATGTTTATTTGAACTGTAAATGCCTGTTTGCAGTGCTTGCACTGTTACAATATCCCTTCCCATCATATATACAAGTTACTAAAAATGTTAGTTCAGTTTTAAATTACTTGCTCTTTGTGCAAGTGCTGAAGCAAAAGCTTTGTCATAATCCTTTCTACACAAGTGTCTGGCATAGAAGAGGACTAGTAACAGGTACCATTAGGATGGAAAAAAAGTTTCCATCCTTAATACGGACCCCACTTCATGAGCTCAATTACATAACCTTACATAAAAATATTTTCTGTTTTATACAGCTTTTTTTTCTTAGTGTGTGCAATCTAAAAGAAAAAACATCCTGCACTCATAAGATGAATGTGATGCTTAACCAGGGAGCCATAGTTCTGCAATAGACAGAAGTACTATCGAATTGGATTGTATCCTATGTGGAATTAGTGAGCATATGAATTGATCTCATGCTACGTTTTTCTCTCAGTTGTCACCAGATGGGTCACCAAATTTATATAGCACCAGTCAGTGTCTTACACCTGTTTGGTATTATCCACTATGAAGTAAAAAGCTCTAGGTAAGCAGCAGAACGGTTCAATACCTTATGCTGATTTATGAACACATGCCATACAGCTATGAAATCAGAAGCAATTGCAGTGTAGAAGAAAGAAATGTAATTTTTGGGCACACCAGCAAAGTTGGAATCGTATTACCAGTTTGTAGTAAATGTGCAGTGAAGCCCTTTCCTATGAGAGGGTTTTAGTGTCTAACAAATGACGCTATGTCTTGCTTGGATTTGAGCTCCTAACATGAGCCATACAGTGTGCTGCAGACTTGCTTGAGGTGGTCTAGTCAGCAGTTCACCTGCATGACCTTTACATTTCTCTGAAGGATTGTGCCAGGTCTGTTTCCTCTCTTGCCTTCTGTAGGGGGGAGGTATAGAGTATCTCCTGCTTATCATGCACACACTTAACTCCTCTTAATCCTTTTGGGAGCGACACTGTGGTATCAAAGCAGGTATATACCTTTAATCTCTAAAGCAGCCCTCTAAGAGGTAACTGGAATTTATAGGTCTTATCAATTTGCAGAAGTGCAGGTGAATAAAGAGAGTCTTTAAAATAAAGCAACTGCTGACTCAGCTTACGTAGAGGCTTGGGAGTAAAACTGAAAATTCAGCAGTGCTAGTCCCTCCTCAGCTATCAGCTGATTGAAAGTATTACCCTTTTCATGCTAATCCTCTGAGACTGGTGTAATGTAAAGTACTGGAGATATGGGTGTCTAAATAACAGTGGATCACTAGTGTTTGGAGACCCTTTAAAGGGTAGCTCCTCAGGGTATCCTTCCACAGCAGGAAGGCAGAAACTCAAAATATTAAGGTTTGCTTAATGTCTGAAAGCTAACAGAAATGTTTTAAGTAAATTCAGGAAATTCACTAACATGGCGACAGTTCAGATAGATTTCCTTTGCTGTGAAAAGGTGGTAGCAGCATCTGCTTTGGATAACTTTTATATTTTGATTACCTGAGACAAGTAAGGGTCAATAGTCATCCTAAATCAAATAACTGCTGTCCAAACAGCTCACTGCCGATACATGTTGAATAACAGTATCATTGTGTAACATCAGATTTATGTAATATGCTATTTGTCAGATCACAGATAACAGAAATGCAAGCTTGTTGTATGGTACTGGGATGAGCGCTGGGATCCACATTTGTGAGCCAGACTCAATTAAATAAAAGATCACTTCAACCCATAATTAACTGTGTTACCCTTCCAATCCAGTCCTAATGGCTCAAATGTCTGTTTAATGTTTGCAAATATGTTGAAAAATGGAGCTGAACAAATAGTTTATGAATAAAGAGCAGTCAGAGATGCTGTTCCTGCTGGTAATTTTAAATCAGCATACTTTCAGACAGTTATGTTTATCTCCATAGATACTGGTGATATGATGAGATATAGGAAAAAGTACAGTGGAAAAAGAAGTCTAGTACATAGAAAATAAATATTATCGAGTGCAGTTAACAAAAATGAGCAATGCTGTCTTGAAAAGCTTAAAAAATTCAGTGGGGTTCTGGTATTCTTCTTTCAGTTAATTTCTAATATCTGTTGTTTGATTAATAATTTCTATAAAATAATGGCCTTATATTTGTGTCACTTAATATTTTTTTTCCTTTCTGACTATATAAAACTATTGTGCATGGTAGTCATTGCCTAGGGTGCTTTAAGAGCCAGAACCTTGTTCTTAGTTGTCAGAAAAGGGTTTTTTCAGGTACTATTCACAGATGCTACTTCTGAAAGAAACTACGTTCAATTTCATATGACCACATTGCAGGCGACTTTTGAGTTTTAGAATGGTTAATAACATTTAATTATATATTTTAAGGATGCAGGAATTGCGATATTTCTGAGTCTTATACTCATTACCCATTGCATGTTGATTTTGAATAAAATGTTCACCTATCTACTAAATGCCTCCTTCACAGTGCAGAATATAAGAAACAAGTACTGTGAACAGAATTCGATAAAGTAACTATTGCTTATACTTGTAGAAATGGAGGCATTTTGAAATTTAAAATGTGATGAAGAAAAATGCAAATAAAAACCCACTGTGCTTGCAGATACTTACAGAGAAATTTCCTGGATCATTAAATGCCTCTTTTCATTCATAATATGGAAGCATGGCAAGATGCATCTGGTATTTCTGTTGAAAGAAATCACATTCAATTCAACTTCCTGAAGCTTAAGACATTCATGATCTGAATAATAGATTTTATGAGGAAAAAGATTTATGGGTTAATTCTAAAGACTGATAACATGAGACAAAATATCAGAACACTAAATTACATGCATAAGTCGAGGTAATGAGGGCATGGGTCAAGTCTGCAAAAAACTTTATGAACCATGTTTTAATTACTGTTCCACATAGAGAAAATAGTTTTCTAAGAACTCATGGTATCTGCAGTTAAATTACAAGGAAGATAACATTACACAAAATGAAGCAACATAAATTTGGAGTTTATGTTCATGACTTCAAAGTCTAGGGATATGCATATCGTCTCAGAAATGAAACAAAAGCTGAACCATAAATCAGCTGGTGTTCATTATAATTTACATACATGGATGTAATTAGAAGTGAATGGAAGAGTAGAAAAATACCATCATTTACTATCTTTTCTTAAGAATTGTCTGTAAACATTTTGTGTCTTAACTGTAAGCTAAGTCACAGCTGTAAGTTGATGTCTTTCAAAGACAAGAAACTGCAAAGCAGGTGCCATCATGGATCCAGATACTCCACTAGAACATTGCTCATTGGGATATTTTGGCCTGAGATTGCTGTTAAGTGAGTTCCTTGGCCATGGCAGCTGTTTTTTGCTGGAGCTAGCTGCTGATACTTTTAATGCTGGTAACCCAACTCCTGTAACTCCATGTTACTGCTGTTGTACAACTCAGGCACAGTGTGTGACACAAGGCAGTGTGTGACTGCTGCCTTCCCTATTCCCTTGACCTTTTCCTTGTTTGAGTGTGGAGTCAAGCATGTTAGATTGAAATGCCTTCAGTGTTGATTTAAGGTTAAAAAAAAAGGGGGGTTTTCACTGGGGCATTGAGTCTCAGAAGCACTCATGGGCTCCATTTAATGTGCTTTGCTGTTGTCATGGTGAACTCCAACATGGAAGTGGAAAAAATGGCCTGAGGTAGTAACATTTGCAGCTCTTCCAGCTGCCTGCAAAGTAAATATGTGTCTGTGACCTTAAATTCTAGGTTGTAGTTTTGTAGTATGTGGTGAATTTCTGTCCCTAAAATAACTGTAAATTTTAAAAATGAACCCTTTGAAAAATATATTTATTTAAGTCTCTAAGATCACATTTTAACAGTTAATAGCATGGATTGTAAATGCCTGTTGTTGCTTTGAGGATGCATATCTTGGTGCTTGGCTTTCCTGAGGCAAACTCCAAGATCCTGTAATCCTCCCTGGTCCAACAGTAGAGACAGTCTTGTAAACATGAGAGTTTTCTCCATGAAGCTGTCCTTGCGAAATATATCTGTGCAATTAGTCCTCTGTCACTCTGCTCGTCACTTGCTCCCACAAATATAATGTTTCACTATTCAATGGGTCTAATTTGCATTATGTCTTCAGAGCAGGGTGGTAATTTCCCTGTCTGTTTACATCTGTGGTGCTATTTAAAGATGTCATATTGTTGACCAAAATCATAACTTACCAGACATTTTTTTATCCAGTAATGTCTGGTGAGGCTATCTGGTTGCAAGGTGAATGGGGAGAAACAAGTGCATTGCTGGAGAGGCTGGAGAGCTTTTTTCAGTCTTTGCATTTTCTGAGGTGCTATGTGAGAGAATGGTGAATGATAAAGGAACTGTGCCATGTGTCCAAGGCCTCCAGTTTCTTTTGCAATGACTCAAAAGGAGTATGAAGAAAATGGAATGTTTCCCAAGATCTCTTGTGTTTGAAAGCCATGCTCAAAGGCTCTGTGAAGAATGTTCTATTGCTACTCGGGTACCACAACAAGAGGGGATTCTTCCTTTGGGCCCACTTATGTTGCTACTTTGGGCACATGAAATGACCTGAGAATGGGCATAGTTAACAAGATGACTTGTGGCAATGTCCACTAGGATCTGGGATCGCATCTGTCACTGCGTATTGCACTGTCTTTTCTCTCTGCAGCTCAGAAAAGTCTCCTCTTGCAGCTCAGAGTAATACTTCCTTGAGGTGATGTTTCTGTCTTTATCTAGCTCTTCTTACATGACTTCACTTTTCTTAAACCATGAAATATATTCCTTCAGTACTGGAAGAAGACCTGCAAATATATCTGTCATTGGCCTCAATTCAGGCTGTGGGAATGCAGCAGGCTGGCTGCTGCAAAACTGTCCCAGTAGTTAAATCTGTATCTGTCAAAGCTGATGTTTCATTTCTCTATACATCTTTCTACTCGCATCCCCAAAGTTAGAAGCTGGGTCTTAGAATTATTTGAGTTTGTGTGCACAATTTTGTACTTGGACCTGAAAGCTCAGTCCAATTCTGGACTATTCAGGGCTTTTCACCTTGTCCAAGCTGTATCCTATCTTAGCCTGTGTGACTGGGTGTGTGTCCTGTCTCTAACACCCACACGCTGAAACAAGTCCTAGCTAGTGATCACTGAGGAGAACATTTGTGTACACAACCTAGTGTACAGTCAAGAGCTAGTAAGTTTTAGCTATTCATGCCTGTACATGAGCGATCTGATATTTATTGCTTGAGATATGAACTGAGCCAACTTAAATCACTGACAGAGGAGTGATACCGCAAGGAAGGATACAACCAACTGCTGCCTTTGGATTTGAGTGTAAGATGGAGGCGCTCTGTATGCATGGTGTTTGCATGGGAAAGATGGAGGTTTAACAAGTGCAGTTTGTAAGATTTCGTGCCAGGAGATGTTCCTGAGGTTCTCCTGAAAGGTTTTCCGTAGTGCATGTGAGCATGGACCTGGCCACATATTCTATGAATCAATGTCAGTATACGTAGCTCAAAGAGGTAAGAAGTTAATGGAAGTGCTTTAGGATAATGCAAAAGGAAATAGATTTAATTAAGGTATATAGCTCCAGGTGCCTTACAAGCATGTAAATATGTTCCTGAAAACTGCACTGAGCAGTTCTGGAATTTCTGTCATTTGACTGAGAAAACCATAAAGTGTCTGTGGACTTCTATGACTTGAACTCACACAGAGGACTAGAGGGCAGAGTCAGACAGATGTTTGGTATGCATTTACAAGCTCAGTTTCAGTCTGATCTTAAAATAACGTTGTAGCTAGGTGCACTTAACCATACATCCGTGCCTCTATGGGTAGTAAATGGGATGGCAGAGGTCTGTCATTCAAGAATTTTTTTTCTTCAAACCCTTCTTGGGCAAAGCATTGTATTTGAATTATCTGCTGACATTTTATTCTTGCTATGAAAATTGTGAGAGGAGGAGAGAAAGGCTTTGTTTTTACATGTTCTGAATAAAACTGAATCATTACCCAATTTAAGTGTTTATTTCATTATTATAATTGATGCAAACATAAAGGATGGGGGGGGTTCACTATTTTTTTGTTACTTGGTAGTTATGAAACAAGTATTATTGATGATGGCTTTAAAGCTGGAATGTATAGTAGTTATTTAGCATCCTTGCTTTTTGTTTAAGATGCCTTAAGCTACTGGAAAAATAATTTCCTATGTCAAAAAATTTCCTGCCTTATTAGTTAAAAGAAAATATTTCCCTACAGATATTTTCACATGTAATGTTATTTCCCATATTTCACAAGCTGTTTGCAGTTTAAACTTAATCATATTTGCCTCTCTGTCACTGAGGCTCTTTAGAATTACCTTAGAGATCTAGATATTATTTGGGTATTTATAGCATAATTAGATTTGACATATCATACTTTGTTTATCTCAGTTAATGCCTAAAGGCTTGATTCTGATCTGAGATCTGCAGAGGCGTAGCACCAAATTTGGAATAAACTCTGTATTGGAAATGCTAATAGCAGTCTCTGTCCAAAATAGTTACCCTGCTCTCCTCCTGTCTAGATTGGAAGGATGCATTTGTATTTTTTTTTTTTTTTTGAGAATGAGGTAATGGCAGGAGGTGCAGGAAGTGCAGCCAGTTTGCAGTATTTTGGTCTTCTCTCATGGTACTCTCTCTAGATATTACTGTATAGCTAACATAAGAATACATTTTATTTTCTCAAATCAATATGTCTTTGATCCTTCAAATACACCCTCCCACAAAGAGACACAACCACCTGTACTTTTGATTTGTATTTTTTCTCTCTATTTTTAGTAAAGCAGAGATTCAGATATAAAATTCATTCATTCAAATGTACAGCATCCCTGTACAAAGTCAGTCTGGACTGGTGATGCTCCCCAGAGATCTTTATTTTCATGAATCAATGAATTAATCATCACCCAGAGTCTGTAGTTTACCCTCAGTAAATGAAAAACATTTTTGGTTATGTTTCTTCATTTTCCAAGGATAACTGTAGGCTTGTGACTTCTACGAATTCACATCTTTCCTTTAAAAAAGTTAAGTATGGTCCTACCACACTAGAGATACTCCCTATAGCACTACAGCTAATGCTGCACTGCTAGAAAGAGTTGCAATATGTGTTGGCTGGTGATGCAACAATTCTTACTGTTGAGTGCTTGTGTTTGGAGCACACTGAATTACAACACAGAAATTTATATCCATCCTTGTCTTGCACATGTTGGCAAAACACTGTCAGCATCCTTCTCCCAGATACATATTTTCATCGTATATCTGACATCATAATGCTAATGTCTTTAACTAGGCTGATTTATCATGTAGATCTTGAGGGCTGATTATAGTTGAAAGCAGGAACACTTGTCGGGTGGTTTGCTCACACTGAAGGTATGGGGAACCCTCCCGTGTTCAGCTCTGAGAACAGAGTGTACAACAGGAAAACCCTGGTGTAAACTGCTTCCGGTCTGCGCTGCTTTTGGTTGAAACCCTCTAATGTATGTGCCAAAAAAGCTCAGAGCTGGTACTGCAGCTCAGAGCTGGGCCTCTTTGCAGTCTAGCCATGCTTAGCTCATCCCTGATTTTGGTGTTGGGTAATGCAGCCCATGGACTCTAATTGTTAGGAAATCTTTTCGCTTCATAACTGTCATTTGAACTCTGATCAGAGTTAAATTCAATGGCCATAGTCACGCTTTGTGACTGCTATCCCTCTTGTGAAAGGGGCCCTTTTAAGAACACGTAAGACTCCCAAAATGTTTATGTATAGGGAGTCTCTTTCAAGACATGGAATGCGTTTGTGGGTTTCCTGAATGAGATTAAGTAGGGGAGAGGTGTTTTTGAATGACCTGTTTTAACAGATTGAAAATACACTATTGTGTCTTGAAGGTTATTTATAATGTCATGTTTTTATGGAAGAACAATATGCTAAATTAAAGTTTGCTGACATGCCATACAGGTTTAGCTACACTTAAAAAGAACAATACACATAAAATCCTGTGCAATTCTCATAAAAATACAGACAGAGAGACTGATTTTTTTCTGGTTTAACCTTTAGATGAAGAATGCTGTTTAGTATTCAAAAGGCAGAGGGTAAAGTATTACTTTTTGAATTCTGGTGCACTGTTGAAAAAAATGGCTAGTGCTGAAAATCACTATTTCTATAGAATTCTTGCTGGACTGTTTGTGTCATTTTAGAGAAATATGGCTCTATTAAAGAAAAGACAAATGAATATCCTTTACTCATTAGTAAGAGGTTGTGCATACACTAATTAGCACTGTGTTATTTCTCAGATACTCAAATTATAGTGTACAAATAAATTTTAATTGCCAATGATTTGTACAAAAGTTACCAATTTCATTATTACAGAATGTTGATACTGTGGAAAATTATTAACGCATTAAGTATTTTAGACAAGAGCAGGGCCATAATTATTATTACTATTAGTATTCTAGTATTATCCAGAATTTACTGAGTGCTTTAGAAATGAAGAAGACAGCATAGCCTATATCTAAAAAAATGCATAAAACAGCAAGAACATATGTAATATGCAGAGAGTCAGACTGATGGAAGGAAAATGCCCCATTATTTACAGGTTTGCTCCTGTCTGAGTCTAAATTTAACACATTTGTGGTATTTAAGCCATAGCTGTCTACACTGATCCATCTAAGTCAGGAGTGAGCAGCCCGTGGCTCTTGAGTAGGTGACACACAGCCCCTACCACGGCTGTGTGCAGAACCACCAGGAGGCTGCCCATCATGGGCATCCCTGGAGAAATAAACCCTGCAGCCAGGTGAGCTGGAGGATGCTGCCAAGGCCAGGGAGGCTCTGCAGGGCCTCCTGGCTGGGCCGGGCTGGG
>WEKY01007054.1:140199-172700 GCA_013390045.1 Picathartes gymnocephalus | reverse complement strand
TTATATATATATTCTTTTTTTGTGTGTGTTTGTGCAGCACAGGTTATGCATGTGCACACTGGAGACACATCAAAGGCAATGATTAATTTGGTAGACAGTGACCAAACATGTTTAAAACACTCCTTATTCTTGTAAATGATAATTGTTCCCTTTTTTTTTATCTATCCTGAATAAATTGCCCAGACACAAGGTGTCATTAAATGCTCCTCTTTTACAACTTACCATTTCCCCATGTCCAAATTTCAATATTAACACTGTGTTCCTTTGTGAATTGAGCTTTTATTCATTATATTCCTTTTTAGACTAATAGTTATTATTATGCTGCTCATACTTTAGCTTCAGAGCTAATTATAGTCTTTGGCTCTCTCCTTCTGGAATATAGATACTGATATATATTAATGCCACGTACCTTGCTCTCCAGCCAGCATTTATTTCACAAGGATGCTGCGATTTTCTCCTCTTACACTGACTAAAACATCCCAATTTTTTTTTTTTTTTTTTTCATTATCATTTTTTTGCCCTGCTGAAAAGCATTATCTGGGAGAAATCTCTGCAAAGAGAGATCCCACCCCTCCCTGCCAGGGTTGGAAATCCCTTAATACAGCCATGTCCTGTCAACTCACACATAATGAAAATGTCAATAGTGCTCAGATCGGAGCAGTTTAAGGCACTGAAACAAATGTAGCTCCACACAACATAAATCTACTGAGCAGAGAAGGAGGGGGGGGGACTGCTTGGTCACACAGCCATTAAAAAAAAAAAAAAAATTAATAATAAAACCCAGCCTCTAACAGAAATTAACCCTGAAAATCCTGCCAGCACTGTCACATTGCAAATAATTCAGAGCGATAAAGTCTGGCCCAGCCAGTTGTATTTTGGGTGGTGGATCCAGGGGGATCAAAGGGAATGAGATCCCAATTCCTGCTCTGTGCTGAGGGGATGGCAACCCTGATAACCCCCACTTCAGTCCTCAGCTCTCCTGGCCATAAAACAGCAAAAAAAATTATAATTTTGTTAAACCTTCACCTTGCTAAATCCTTTGCAGGCAGGGTGGGAGGCAGGGAGAGAAATTCTGGTACCATCACAGGCACAATTCCAGTAGAGCAGCTGTGAAAGGCTTGGATAAAATGATGGAATCTATGGGATCCGCACTTTTCTTGGTGTCTATCCCTGAATCATGCAGGAAAACCTGAGCTCCTCCTTTCGTTTGGCACTCCTGCTTTTGGATTGGCTTCTTCAGATTTAGGTGGTTCTCATTCAAGAGACAAGGGCAACATCTGAATCCACTTGGGAAATTTAATACCCTTCCAAAAATGCTTTGAATTTTCATTTTCATTTCCTGTCAGGTGTTTTGTAGATCAATGTGAGTAACACACAGTTGGTTAAAACC
This sequence comes from Picathartes gymnocephalus, assembly GCA_013390045.1. Classification (NCBI taxonomy): domain Eukaryota; kingdom Metazoa; phylum Chordata; class Aves; order Passeriformes; family Picathartidae; genus Picathartes; species Picathartes gymnocephalus. The sequence continues at coordinate 171,310 of WEKY01007054.1, read as the reverse complement.
TGCAAAATAGTCACAAAATTAGGTGAAAACTGCTGTTTGATAATCAGTGGGAAAACAGCTCCCATGAAAGGGAGTGACCAAAAGGTCGCACACATCCCAGGATTTATGAGCAGGGTAGTATTCAATCAATTTATGCAATTTAGAAATTTCAGGGAGCACAGAGAAGACTCAGAGAATGGTGAAGTGGTTGGAAAATTTGTCTGTCAGTAGGAGGCTGCAGGTGCAAAGAGAATATTAACAATTCACCCAAAGAATCTCTGCTTCTCCCTGTGAGAACCCAAATGCGGATAATCAGCTCCTTCAAAAGTTACTGTGAGATGCTCGTGAGGGGGAAAAAAAAAGTCTCAGTCTCAGCAGGCAATTAACCATTTCAACTGCTGGATTTTCTCTCCACAGCACTTTTCTTAGAGGAAATTATTCCACCTCCCGTAAAATCTGCTTTATTCCAGCAAGGATTTATTCAAAAAGCTTCCGGGACCAGTGAGAGCCTGTGAGGTAAAATTAACGACTGAGTGTAGATATCAGCAAGGTTTCTAAACCACTTGTAGTCCTGGAGAATTTAACTGCTCCTGAAAATGGTTGAGGAAAGACTGGAAAGAAATCCATTCAACTCAAAGGGATCTGAGTAAGGCTGTGGTGGGAGGCACCGCTCGTACCTGTGTTTACAGGGTTTTCCTTGGCAGAACAGAGCTGTGATCAGCACAGATCTCCTGAAAGAAATGCACCTCAGCCTCACATCTCGGCGTGCACTGAAAGGGAAAGGGGAACACTGGTCCCGTTTTTCCATACGTTCATCATTTCCTCCCTTGCCTTGCCTGCACACACACACACCGAGATCATGATTTTCCTCCACATTTCCTCCCTGGAATCTATAAGCTGTTTGCATTTACCTCCTCAACGGCTTATTCCATATTGTTTATTACGTTTATTTACCTTTGAAATCGCTCTTAATTCAAAATCCCACTAATCCCATACAAAGGACGACCACTTTGTGTGGCATTGATACCCTGCAAGGACGCGGGCAGTATCTCTATTAATGGGAGATAATCTTATTCATGAGTGAAAAGAAATCAGCCTGCTGTTCAGAAGATAACAATTAAAAGGGAAATAATGCCACAAGGAAACGTAACTGCGCTGGGGAGGTTTCCTTGTTGCCTAGAAATTCTTCTTTTTGAAGAGTATTTACAGGACTGGGAGATGAAATGCCTACAGCACCCAATATTTCAGTGTTGTGGGTGGGATTTGTTACTCTTAGAGCAACATTGCTGTAAATTAGTCTTTGCCAGATGCTTTGTCTTGTGGCCTGAATTGCTGTAAAACCCATTAGGGTGTGTAACGCACATAAAAGGGACAGAGGAGTTGCAGAATCACTGCGATAAGGGATTATGTGTTCCTTGATTGTTATCCATTAAACAAAAGGAATTTCACCATCCCACTTGAATCTCGCCTTGGATGCTTTTGTTTGAATCCTTAATGAAGATTAAAGGCTGGAGCGGCAATCTGCCGATGGAATTTCTCCTCTCTCGTATTATTGTTCATTAAATACCAGTTATTCCTTTGTGCTTCTGCAAAAAAAAAAAAAAAAAAAGATGCCAGGGAAGCACCTGGGATGTTTTAAATCACAAATGTCCTTGGCCCTGCCCTCACCCGTGGGGCTGTGCCCCCACTCCAGCCTGAGAGGGACACATTTTATTTATCAGCCCAGCAAAATGATGTATTTATTCTGAGATTCAAGGCTCCAGCCTGGCATACATTAAATGGCTGTTTCTATACTGCAAATGCTTCACTGCAGGTTGGCGTGGGCTGGAATTATTGGGGAATTACTGGGATTTAGCTATTGTCCCAAGAGTTGAGTCAGACAATATCACTGCTAACCCTGGGGGTGTGCACCGTAAAACTGTAACCAGGCAACAAACTGACTGTAGTATTTTATTTTTAGTAGGTTATTTTTATTATTAACACTCTTGGTTTATCTATTTGGTGTGGATTGCAATAATACAAAAGAAAATTTAAGAATAACTTTCAGAACTAGTTCCCAGTACAATTTCTGTGGGTGTTGCCATTCGTCCCTGAAAATCCGTGTGAAATTCATCCTGTTATGAGTTTTGGTTCAGAGTTAAAAAGCTCAAGGAAGAGTAAATGAGTGACCTGTGATCCATTTCCCTCAGGTTTCCATCCATCAGTTCATTTCCACTTGAAGATCTGCAGTTTCCTTCCTTACAGCCTTGGCACTGCGATAGTTCAGCTCTGAGGATTATCTCAGGGAATTTTATTTCGCATCAGCAGCTGCTGAAGGTGTCACCAGCTGATTCTGGGCTGTCCCCACGTCAGCAGATGATGATGAGGAGGAGATGAAGGTCTGGCCCTTCCCAGTCTGGTTTTGATAAAACCCAGGTCACTCCTTTTGGTAAAAAAAAATTTGCTTCTGAAACTTGGCGGGCTCTGATTTAACTTTTTCAACAGAGTCTGCTTCTCCTGTGTTCTGGTGATGGTGGGAGCTGCATTTCCTTGCTGGGAAGGATGAACCTCTCCCAACTCAGCCTGAGGGTCCCTGGATCCAGCAGGACTGGGGGCTTGAGTTCCTGGGTGATTCCAGAGAGAAGGGTCCAGCCTGACTAAAGCCGTGTGTGCAGACACCTGGTCACATCACCCTGCCACCAGTGGGGGGTTTTTGCCATTTTTTCCTCCTGAACCCCCTGCTCTGGTTGGGCTGAAGTGCAGATACTGAGTTTAACATCCTGCCTGTGTGTGCTGAAGGAGGTGAAATCTGCCTTTGCCTTTTCCCATGGTTCACTTTTCCATGACTAAACGTTCCATCTCTATTTTTCATTAGACAAATTATGACAGTGGCCTCTCTGAGGGAGCTGTGGAGCCGGGTCTGGAGCTCTGTGGCAGTGTCACCTGTGAGCCCTGTTGTGACGGCCTGGTGTCGCTGCAAGCAGGAAGAAAACGTTGTGAGGAGAATGCAGATTGAGCCACTTTTCTGTTCTTTCAGGTAGAAAGCAGATAATACCTCAGGGCTTTGTTGTTATTCTGTTTTTCTGAAAGCAATGTTCAAGGGAACGTCTACATCTGCTGAACCCACCTCCTTTCCTTTCCCAGCTCACGACTCTGCTTCTTCGGGGAGACAACAAGAGTGTGAGGCTTGGTTTTAATATTCATTTAGAATCCCAGTGTGGTTTCTTTTCAAACAGAAAATTGCTGCCTATGCTGAATGATGCTGATGCACGCAGGGCTCAGAAAACAGCCTCGTGTCTTGTTTAGGCTTGGAAATTGGAAAAAAAATCCAAGATATGATGAGTGTGTAGATTTTCTGATTCTTTCTGTCTTGTAAGACCCTTAGAAGATGAGGTGTTGGAGTGATTTCATGCTGTGTAATATCATGTCACTGGCAGGGTCTCTTTGGTAACGGAATTTGGGTTTTACAAAGTACAGAGGCTGCTAAATCAGCCTGCATGAAAAGCCAGGGTTTAGGGCTTGTAATTGTGACACTTCAATGAGAAGCTTAAAAAGTGATGTCAAAGGTAGTGCTGCTGCATGGAAGTGTCTCCCAGGGTACAAAGGTGTAGGACAGAATGGCCAGCAGAGGAAAAATACCTTAGAAATCAAATCTGGTTGCTTAGGATTGAAACCAACTCCATCTGTAGCAGCAGGAAAAGATCTTTCAATCCACCTGAATATTCAGGAGGTAACACTGGTGTCTACTCTGGTTCATTCTGCTGCCTATTAAAAATCCTCTTTTAAATACAAATGTAACCTTCCTCCACTAATCCTTTTTGGGCTTTTCACAACAGGAAATTTTAAGTCGAGTTTGGGTCCTTTATCGTGAAGTTCTACTTTGGGGCAAAATAGATTCCACTTCAATTTTCAGCAAGTTTAGGAAGTCTACTGAGAATGGAGATAGGTGAAAATTTTTTCTAGGACTTTTCTTCCCAGTGAGGCACGTGGCACTTTTGTTGAAACAAAATTAATTAAATCGTTACAATCTTTCATTATTTTTTTTGCTTCTGTGTTGATTAATCATAGAATCATTGATTGGTTTGGATTAGAAGGGATCTTCTCATCCAATCCCCCTGGGCAGGGACAGCTTCCACTATCCCAGGTTGCCCCAAGCTGTGTCCAACCTGGCCTTGGACACTTCCAGGGATGGGGATTAAAAGCAAACACAGGCTGTTATTGGAATAACTGAAAAAACAAACAAAAACCCCAAAACCAACCAACCAAAAAAACCCCCCACAATTCTTTTGGATTTTTCCTATAAATAGTGTTTTGCAATGCTTGTGAATGAGGAGCTTGAGGGTATTTGTGTGTGCTGACAATGGAGTGAGGAGACACAGATCCTGAGTGTGGCTTCAGTTAGAAAGAAAGACAATTTGTTTATTTCTACCATTTGTTTGTTTATTTCTACCATTTTGAGGATGACGGACTTTAGCCACGTTCTCTTAAAGAAAAAAAACCCCAAACTTACAGGCTGAATAGGACAGGGTTTGGGATGTTATAAAGATAAAATAGGTGTGACATCCCTGGACAGTTTTGTGAGAGATCCACAGGGTTCTTGTTCCTGGCAGAACTGCCCCTTCCTTCCTGTCCTGGCTGTTTCTGTAGCTGGATCTTCTAAACTCTGCACGTCCAGATTGCACAAATCTGGATTTAGGTTTGGGGGTTTGTTCTCAGGGTAAATATTTGTTATGGATCCCCAAGGCCTCAGCCTTCTGTTTCATACATCCATAAACTCTCTGTCATTATCCAAGGACGTGGGCAGAATTGGCATTGTCCCCCTGCTGCTCTGCAGCTCCACCTGAGCTCAGCTCCCATTCCCATTCCCTCTCCAGGTGTTTGAGCTCAGATAACTGCCCCAGCCAGGGCTGCCCAGGGTGTTTGAGCTGTTTGAGCTCAGATCTCTGTCCCAGCCAGGGCTGCCCAGGGTGTTTGAGCTCAGATCTCTGCCCCAGCCAGGGCTGCCCAGGGTGTTTGTGCTGCCCGTGGGAGCTCTTTCCATCCCCCTGCTCTGAATCCAAAGCAGGGATGCTCACAGGCAAGCAGTGAAGGAAATTGTCTTACCCAGGGACACCACTGCTGTTTTATTTTCATAAAATAACATCAGTAACATCACTTCTCCCAGATCCCTAACACCTGAAGCCAAAAAGACTTTTGAAAAGGCTACTAAATCCCTTCAACAATCAATCTCACCGATTCACAGATGGAATAATTTTTTATTACCCCTTCTTTTTTTCCAGTGGTTTATATTTTGGATTGGGCTTTGCAAAATTCAAAAAAATTTTCAAAATTGCGTCATCAAATTATATATATACATATGTCTGTTTTTAGAAGTTCTTTTTTCTACAATGTAAGATTTTATTTACTGACTGGATTATTTAACTATGTTTCAATGTTAACTTTGATCTTAGAAAAACACATTTGTCCAATTGTTTTGCGTCCTTATGAACGGATTCTGAATGATTAGATAAATTTATACAACAGATTCTTTTAAAATCTTCATACCTGAAGCAGGTCTGTGCCTTTTCCGGGTGGTGCATGGCTTTTTCCCTGTGGGCTGTTTTTAATATTTTCTCATGTCCTGCAGATGGTCATGTGGGCTTCCAAGGGGATGGGCCAGGTGTTTTCCTACACTCATGCAGAGCATCCACTGGGAGAGTTATTGCCTCGCACAGCAAATGGATGTGGCTGTTCTTATTTTTACACTCTGCAAATGAAACCGTGGGCTTTACTCAGGCTGGTTGCTTAAGCTAAAACCCTCCACGAATTCTTGAATTGAGGTACTTAAATATTTCTGTAAGAGGCTGGAATGGAGGTTTTCTGGCATATAAAATAATATTTGTGAAATGGTGGTGCACAACCTCTGCCCCTGCATGAGCAGGCAAGAGGAAGGGGGGGGGTGCAAAAGTCTGAGATACAGAATAATTCTGTAAAATCCTGTCAAAATTAGGTTGATCATGGCAATAATAGAGCAGTTACACCTTCTCACACAGGACCCTTCTCCCCTGGCGTGGAAAGGCGACAGAGCCTGGGCAGGTTTCTCCTCAGGAGCACTGAGAACAGGTGAGAGCAGAGCCACGGCAGAAAAAAACCCGCTAAAATCCTTGAGTTTCCTCTTTCCTCCGGCACTGCCTGCCCTTTCCCCTGACAATTTCTGAAGGAGCCTGTCTTGGGAGAAGGTTTTGGCAGATGAGCTTCTTGTTCTGTCTGGGAGCCTGTGCTGGGACGAGGCCGAGGTGAGGCTGCGGTTCATTTGAGGCGCCCTCCGTGGGCGCCCACAATTAACGACTGAACGCATGGGTGGCTGGAAACGGCCCGGCTGCCGTCATTCATGGCGCTCACAAAAGCCGGCGGCCTCGTTAACATTTGGTGCAGCTTGAATGTCCAACTTGTTTTTTTTTTTCAAATTTCAGCGGCTGAGTCAGGAAATGTTTCCAGTCTTTCCCCTCTCCCACACACGCATCTGTTTGCGCGCCGGGGATGGAGGTTTAGGAGGAGGGACGCGAGGTTTGGCTGCTTGAAGTGCTTGTTTTCGGTCACTGAATTATCGAAGTGAACGCAGCAGAGCTGGGGTAACACCAGTTTGAGGGAGCTGGCCCTAGTCCCAGGGGGTTGCACAGCACTGATCAAGGTACACTGAACAGGAATATCAATTTTAAATGGCTCCACACAAGGCAGAAAGGTTTAATTTAGTGGAAGAACGTGGATAACAAACTTGCCCCATTCACTGGCGTTGCAATCTGTGCATTAGATGGATTTCATGTGTGACTAAATATTCATGTATGAATGGCAACGGTCTGAAATCAGAATCCTGCCCAACATGAAACTACATCTGAGCCCTCACTGCAAATTTGAATTAAATAGGAAATACAGCCATGCACTTGGGGAAAGGGTTTGTTCACAAATCAAATTAAACATAAAAAGCTGAATGAATGCTAAAAATTAGGTTTTGATGAGAAAGCTCTTTTTAAACAAGGTCTGTGAATAATTTCGGGAATTGTGTTACTACATTTCCTGCAATGAAAACGTTCACAAACTGAGGCAATTTTTTGAGCATGACCATTTATTTCAAATGAATGGATTAAAAAAAAGGTTTGGGAAAGCAGAAGGTGTGGCTTTAAATGCAGAATGTCAGAATTGCTGCTGTGAAATCTATAATTCAATCTTGCTTTATCATCCTAAGCAAAAGATGGATTTCTAGTAATGGATTGTCAGTTTTAAACTGCTCTGTAGCTTTTTGTAACAAGCACAAGTAGATTCTTGTCAACCAGACATGCAGTATTTTTCCACATAAATGTTTTCTCTTGTAACATTCTGTCCTGGTGCCTGCGTTTTTTAACAAGAGACCACTCTTTGTGAGGATATTTGCTCACATCATCCAACGTTGAGGGGTGAAGGACTGAGAGTGAAATGCTTTTGCAATTAAAATTATCCGGTTTCGGTTGAAATCATCCTTATTTATGCAGGGCAGATGCTCATCATAATTTATTCAGTGATTTCTCTTTCTTCTCGTACCTGAAGACAGGCCTGGCGAGTCAGAGGTTATAACCCTGCAAAAAGGAGCCAGTAATTACACCTGCCAGCATCTCCCTCTGGCCACTGGCACAGTCACCCATCAAGGATAATTGACAAGTAGTTAATAGGATAAGCTTTTGTCTCTTTGGGTTGTTTTCCTGTGTTTTCCCCCAGCTTAGCAAGGGGAAATCCATTAACTGGTGAGGCTGCAGCAGGAATGTGCTGGTGGGCACACAAGGACTGAGTCCTTGGAGCAGCAGGGAAGGGACAAACATCTTAAAGAGGGAGAAATAGACGTCTTTCATCTTCTCTTTGACATCTAAATTCCCATCTCGCTGGCTGCTGGAGCTCAGCCCCAAAGGAGCTGCAGATGCCATATGGGCTCCACCTGAGCTGGGCTGGGCAACAGGTTTTCTCTGGGGCCAGCTCAACAAGGCACAGCTCCTGGGTTTTCAGTCGAGGAGCCAACAAAGCAGCGGTGTCTGGGCAATGGGGGGACAGGAGGAGACCCCTGAACCTCTGTAAAGTACAGAATCCATACCCTGAGAGCTGAGGGAGGAAGAGGAGCTCCCAACATCCTTTTATTCCCATAGCAGTGTCTGTTCAGAGCTTGGTCAGAGCAGGTAATGCTCACTACTCGAGGTTGTTACAGCAAAGGTGCAAGTCCTGAGGTCAGAAAAAGGGTGAAAGTCAGGGAAGAGGACAAATCACAGCTCAGGACACCCAGGGGGACGTGGGGATTGAGGATATCCAGCCCCAGCACCGCTGACCAGGTTGGGGGTTTCATCCCACCCTGACCTGTGGTGCTGCTCTGATGTGTCAGGTCCTCCTCAGGCAGAGGGGCAAAGGGAACGTGGATCTTTCCCCTCTCCAGCCCAGATCCACAGCAATTTCCCTGCATTTCAGTCAACTTCTAAAGATGAAATTGAACCTGAAATTCCGCAGGAAAGGGAGACCTTTGTAGGTCAGACAGCAGTGTGAGTGAGGCCGTGTTCATTGTTTGCTGACGGCTGCCTCTAAAGCCACCCCTCCCTCAGCCTGTGGATGTCTTTAACATATTTTCCCAAATGCCTGATTCCCTCCCTGCATCTCCCCTTCCAGAGCTACCTCTGGCAGCTGGCAGTGCAGTGCAAGTGTGACATCCTCCATCTACCCCCAGCTGCATTTACTGGAGCGCAGCGATGCTCTTCAGATCCACTCCAGGGCTCTCCTAAGTGGCGCATTCCTCCTGTGCCTGTTCCCTGGGGATTTCAGGTTTGTTCCCTTGCAATCGTCCCCATACAGCTCCGTGTCTGTGTATCAAGGTATGTTAAAATATCTGAAGGGATGCTATTAACTCGTATTATTTGTGTTTAAAATATGCAAACCCATTAAGTCAAATTACCCGCTGCTTTCCTGCTGGATTTCGTCTCCAGACCAAATCCTGTTACCTTTGAAAGAGCACAAAAAATGGGTTCTAAATAGCTCCTGTTAGGAAAAAAATCAAAATTATGAACAAAGATGGTTCAAACTGTTTAAGCCATGCTGCCAGCTTACCTATTGTGCCTTTAATTTAAAAGGAATGCTAAAATGAGTGCAAACACTGGAAATTACGGCCCTCTGAGGAATACTAATCTGTAATATTTGCATATTTCTGACATTTTCAAATTCCCCAGACTCTCATTCCTCCACACTCCCGTCAGGGCAGTTTTGAGGACGTTCTGTGGTTGTGAGGAAGGAATGAGAGCTGAGAGGATCTCATCAGGGCGCTCTGTGTGACTGGGAGAACCTCCTGTAATTTTGGGATTTGTCTGACTCGAATCAATACTCCACCCCTTAACATTTAGGGAGGCTGTAAGGACTCCCTAATTGCATCAGGAATGCAATAGGATTTTCTTTAATCATTCTCTTTCTGTGTCCGGATTCACACTGCCAGTGAGAAGGACATTTACCCTACAGCCAGTTCCTAAAACCAGACACGCTCAGGATCAGACTGCAGCTGTGCTCAGCTCTTTATAAAACACCTGGGTAGGAAGGTCTGCACACTGTGAGGTGAGAATTATTGGAACAACTTGGAATTTGCATTTAAGGCTCGATTTTCCACAGTTTCTTCTGCTTCAGGTGGCTGTCGACTAAAATACTCCTTTCTGTGGGTCACAGAAAACATGGATTTTCTAAGAGGAATCCAGGTATATCCCGGCAAGGATCATTCTGCTGCTCACCTGGGAATGTGTTTTGAGGTGTGTTGCTGTAATATGCAAATAATTTTGGTCCTGGGAACTGTGTTTTGGGGAGAAACCAGTGGTACCAGTCACGTTTGGTTCTCAGGTTGGCCCTGCTAGGCTGCGCTGAAGAATCTTGCCTCAAACCAGCTTCCAAGGTGAAATAGATGTGCATGGATTTACACTGATCTAAAACCAACAGCAAAACATGCTGTTTTGGAACTTACTCCAGCACTAACCCCACACTGCTGCAGATATTCCTCATTTTACCCTTCATTTCCACTGCAGAATAACCAAGGCCCAGAACTTCTGCTGGGCTTTATCAGACCTTATCTCCATCACCCTCTCCACCAGTTCAGAAGGATGTGACTGCAAGCAATTAACATTTTGATGCACTTCACCACGCAATTGCCAGCCTTTATTTTCTTCCCATTAAAATCATTGGCTCAGTTTACAGCTGGCTTGGTTTTTAATCTGGATTTTGCTATTCCTATGGTAATGGAATCCATTCAATTAACGCTCTGTAGGCTGGAGGGGAATACCAATCATTAAGCAATGTCTATTTGCCCTGGCTGGACGTGCAGGGGTGGGGTGTGGTTTTTGCTCTGTCAGGGGTAAAAAATTTGAAATTTGATGCTGCCAGGACTTCATTTTGTGAGGAATCCAAGTAATTATTGGGCTTCACTTGACTGTTGGTGTGGGCAACCTCTGAGTTAGGATACTTGAGTGTAAAAGAGACAGCTTGGATTTGGGTTTGTATTTGGATGTTTGGGTTCGGTTTGGGGTTTTTTTTTGGAGGGAGGGGCAGTAATATTTTAGAGGTTTGGGAGTTTTCTGGTTGGTGTTGCGGGTTTTTTTTTGGTTATTTTTTTTGTTTCTTTTTGATTTTTGGTGGTGCTTAGTTGGGTTTTGGGGATTTTAAAAAATTGAATCAACCTTGTTTTGTGCAGTAAAAGAAGCCTGGACAAAACATGTTTGAATTCTGCAGGCCTGCATTGTGAGGAGATGAATGGCATGAAGGAATAGAGCAGAAACCAGTGAACCTGAGGTAGACTTGAACTTTCTGGACTTCTTTTGTTGGAGGCTTCTTTTCATTACCATGGGAGGCATCTCACTGTTGGCCACTGCTCCTGAGCTCGTAACAACCACCCTGAATGGGCTCTGTCACGGCAAAAATCAGACCTTTAATGCTGCAAGCAAAATATTCATAGAATTTCATCAGCATAAGGAATTTTCCTGGCCAAGAGGGAAGGAATCCCAGGAGGGGAGTGCCAGCCCTGGGAGATGCCCAGTATTGGGGCACAATTCTTTAGGGACTCACTGGCTGCCTCCACACCCTGTTCTTTTCTTCTCAATCACTTCAAAAAGGATGAGGATTATGGCAAATGTCTCCTTTTCACCTTTAATAGTTCTATTTTGCAGAGAAAGCAGATCTAGGGGCTCAAATATTCTGGTATTTATTCATTCAAAGGTTGCACTTGATGATCTCGGAGGTTTTTTCCAGCTTTAATGGTGCCATGACTCTATGAAAACAGTAATAGGGTAGATAGGAATAAATCTGCCCTGCCTGAAATCCTATTTCAAATCATGGGATGATCCACTGTTTTACTAATCATGTGGAAATTATGGTATTTTTCCCGGGGAAGGAAAAAAGCAGCAGACTGATCAAGAAAATGTAACATACAATGCAAAATAAGTTTTGTTTTCCCAAATCCTGTTCTAGCAAACCTCAGTGCATAATTCACAGCAGTTTCACGCTCAGACCCATTACACAACTGGTGTGTGTGTTTCAGGAGGAAAACACACCAAATGTTTCCTGTTTTCAAATCTCACAAAAATCTGGGGTGATTTTCAGTTTCACCATAAAATAGGAGACCCCCACTCCCATGGTCTTGAATTTTGTGGTTGGAATGTTTCATTGCCAGAGGGGAAAAGGGAAAAAAAAAAAAAAAGCAGCTGAACAGCCTGTTCAATTAAAATCAATGGAAATTTTCCCAGGGACTTCAATGAGACTGAATGTGGGCACCAGATCTGTGAAGATGGCTGGAAATGGTCCGTGGAGAATTCCAAGGCAGGCAGCTTTGAACTGGGTATGAAATAAATGGGAAACCAAGTGCAAGTGGCTGCCAGTGGGGCTGTGATAAGGCAATGTGCGAACACTTCCTCTGACAGGCCTGGAATTAGCTGCAATTAAGTGGGATTTTGACGAGGAACACATGGAATTTCCAGTTCACCACTGTGAGCAACGCTTGTGCAAAAAGACTGCAGCAAACCGAGTCTCTGCAGGCACTTCCTGAGGTGGGTTTTGTGTAAAAAGCCTGTGGAAACTCCAAATTTCCAAAAACTGGAAGAAACTGGGACACACTGGAGCGAAACATTTGCCAAATCAGGGTTTAATGAGAAACTGGGAAGTGAGGATGCATCAAAACCTCAGTGAGAAACAGAAAGAAGGATGAAACGTGGAGTGTCCCAAGCCATCACCTCCCTCAGGTGGGTGCTGTTTGCAGGGCAGTCCCTGAGCTCACCAAGGTCTGTTTTGCTGTCATTTCCAGAATTCTGCTCTGGTTCACTCAGTGCAAACCTCGAGGACAACAATCAGGCAGATGCTGGAGCATTTCCACACACCATAAAGCTGGAATACATTGTAAATATGGTACACGCTGTAAATATGGTGCTAAAAGAGAAAGGATTTTCGTATTTCTTCTCACTGCCCCTTCATCTCTGTTGTTTTGGGGTAGGTGAGGTGCTGTTCTACCTAAAAACTGCTCTGTTTGCACGTCCCTGCTTAGGCAGTGCCCAGCTTAGGGGAGAGTGTGGATCCCTCAAGGAATTCCCTAATAGGTAACCTTAATTACTGTTCCCAGCTGTATGGAAATGCTCCTGGCAAAGCAGGGGATGATGCTGAATGGTGACAACATTGTCCTCCACCTCTGGAGCAGAATAACTCCTGATATTTCCTACTTCAGCACGTGGAGGTGCTGAGCCTGACTCTGCACGTCCCTACCTGTGCTTGCCCTCACACATTTTATCTGTACAGAGCATTTCCTCCGTGATTTTGCTTTAGGAAAAGGCAAGAAGCACACGCAGTTATAACAGCTCCAGCCCAGAACTGATCATCAAAGCTGTCCTGGTTTTTAGAGAGCCTTACAGAAAGTAACCGAGGCATTTGCAGGTGGAATTGAATCGAAATTAAAGCAGTTGGAAGGCTCAGTGTGAATTAGCCCAGGAGTGGCTGGCAGGACAGGTATCAGCACAGGTGAGGGGGAGCAGGGGGAGCTCAGCCAGCTGCTGTGCCTGATTTCTGCCCTCAAGGTCCTTGTCAGGAAATGCTGTCAGCTGCCTGCACTTTGCCATGACAGGATTTGTCTTTATTCCCCCCAAATAATGTGCCTGTGTGTGGGCACCAGCCTGTGTTTCAAAACGGGATGGAGAGAATTGTATTTTAGCTCACAAATGATAATTTTGTTCATAGTCAGGGGGGTTTTTTTGGATGCAGATTTCAGCAGAAATGGTGTTGCCTGAGCCCAGATTAAGCCTCTAGAGATCAGGTAATTTGGAGCTGGGCTGTGATCACGCACCAGCCAGTCTGAGTTTAATGAACCTGCTGGCATCTCCGGGGGTCCTGTGGGACCCTCAGCTCTTCTCTCTCTGCTGCTGAGACAAACTTCTTCATGTGTGCTGCTGCTTTTATTCAGGGGGGCTTTTTCTTGAGAATATTTGCTGGTTTACAGCTCTGCTTCTTTTTCCTTTGCCTTTCCTACCCAAAGTAGTGCCTTTCCCCTGTTCCTGTTCTGGAGGTGAGCTCTGCTGTTGATTACGCAGAGCTCGATGCAGAATTCCCTCACCATTACCCTGTACATTTTCACATGTGAACAATTTGTATTTTGATTTAGCATCAGCTCCTGCAGTTCAAACTGCCCCAAAGGTGGGAACACTTACTGCATTCACGGCCTTGAAGGACTTCATGTAACATTTAGCTCTGCAAGTGGCAGAAATGCTGAGGAATTTGGAGTTTGGCTGTGCCACACATGGAAATCTGCACATTTGCACTGACAAAATCCTTCATGTAAATGGAGATATTCTCCAGTAGAACTTAATTTGGGCAGCTGAACCTACCTGAACTGGAGTTGGGCTGAGCCATATCCATGGTAGGAAGGTGTCCTAGCAAGGATTTGTATTTCAGACAGCCCTCACATAAAAACGATGAGTTAATAGCATGACCAGAATTTCATGCCTTCATGCCCACAATTTAATCTACAATTTACGGTGAGATCCAAACCCTGCAGCTTCTACGGGGAGCAAACTTTTGTTCCTACCTTAGGAATTGCTCAGCATTTCCCTTTTGTAACTCAGCAGGGTGGAAACCACTGGGGGAAGATTCCTTTGTAAAAGGGCTGGAGAGCAGCATGGTCACTTCGGTTCCTCTCTGCAGGGAGGGCATCAGGACCCCACATCTGCAGAGATTTTTTGAGTTTTTGTAAAGCCCTTCCAGCACGAGAGGGTTGTGGAAGCTCCTCAGTGAAGATATTCAGGAGCATTTTCACAAAATGCCTTTCAGGGATGCGTCATGAGGAGCTTGATCACACTGCTGACCCTGAGGTTACACAAGTGAGTAAGAGCTTTGAGATTTAACTTCCTTGCTGCTTTTCAGTGGCAATGTAATTGTGTGTTTTGGCAGGAGATCCATGGAGTGACATTCAAAACAGGAACAATATTACCAGACTGGAAATATCTTGGCAAGAATAATAATAATAATAATAATAATAATAAAACCCCCTCCAAACAGAAAAGTAATAAATGGTGATGGCCTAAATTAAAAAGAAAAACAAACAACAAAAAACCCACATATTTTTTGACAAATCTCTTCACCTAGGCCATGCAAGGTAGAGACATATCCAGCATGAATGTTTGTCAGGAGACTTTTATTTTTAGGAAATGTGGGGTTTGTTTTGAAAACAATCATTTTGAAGTGTCAGAGATGAGGTCACCCATTAAAATTGGAAAGGTCCCCCTGTAATTTCAATGCACTCCGTGCACACCTTGCTTCTCAGAGATGAATCACTCCCTCTTCCCCAGTATTTTCTTTTCCTCGGTGTAGAGGAGATCCCAAGGCAGCTGTGAGGGTTATCCCTGTCTCAGGCAGTGTGGAACTCCGTGGGCTGTGCTGCTGGCGGGGTTTCATTCACTGCTTTTTTAGGGCAGGATAAATTACAGGACTACCTCGGAAGAGTTGTGCCAACGGGAGAAATGTACACTGGTCACTGCTTCCAGTAAAGATGGGTGATAAATTATAGAATGAGTTAATGGTTTGAGTTGGAAGGGACCTCAAAGATCACCCAGTGATCTTGGGACCCAAAGACCACCCCCTTCCATGGGCCTCCCCACCCTCACAGGGAACAATTCCTTCCCAATATCCCATCTAAACTAATTCTAAATATTTCTGCCGTGCCTTTTCCACTGGGGGTATTGTAGAGGGTCTTGTTCAGAGCCAGAGCTCCCCGTAAGGAATTTTACGGACGAGGAGCTGGGTCTCTCCTGGAGAAGATGCTGAGCCTTCCTCAGAGAGGGAGCACATTGCAGGTGTCCCTTACACTTTTCCTCACCATTTTCTTCAAAGTTGCTGAGAAATTGATGGCCAAACCCCCTACCCCAAAAATCTGATGGTGTGGGGATGAGACAAGGCCGAGGGCGTGCAGTGGGAAATCCCAGCACTGCACTCGGTCACACTTCGCCAATGCAATATTTTGGATTTCATTAGCGTAAGATTAATATAAAATACTTCTAGAGAAGGAAAGTCAGCTGGTTCTCAAAGCCCCAGCATTTGGCATCCCAACAATTTGTACTGATAGCTCCAGGCTAACTATAATTTTTTCTTGACAATTTATGCTGCTCGGCCCAAACCAGGAGATAAAATTTGTTTGTAGATTCATGTACAGAATGAAAAGTTGGTTTCCAACTGGATCTCAGGGCTCCACAGAAGGACTCTTGCTGTGGTCTGGTGCAATGTTGTTCTTTTATCATCAGATTTGAGCTGTAAAACTCTTCATTATGAGAGGCATTAGCTCGATTCCATTTTCAATGTTATTTATTGTTATTCCTAAAGCTATTATTTGGTGCACAACATTATTCCTTAGACAGCCAGCAGGCCTGAACATGAAAATGTTAAGATGCAAATTGCTGATATCTGGCACTGAATATGTATGCTTGAAACCAAACTCTGCTACTTGTGAATAATCATTACTCTTAGCTCTAAAACCTCCAACTGTTTAAAAGACAAAGTTCATTAAGTTAATTACAATTTCTTGATGGCAAATCATCTTGTTGGCAAAGTCACTCTCCATGGGAAAGCAAAAAAAGCTGCAACGTAATCAGATGCTGCTGCAGAAAGTGGTTTAAAAAGGCAAAATGATTGAAATTAGTGCATTTTCAAACTCAAGGCAAAGGCAGTGTGTGCCAATCCCAGGTTGTCTGTTTCTTTCCTTTTGTCAAACAATTGATTTTTGTGTATTGTTTTTAAGTCGGCCACTACAATGGGTAATTTATCATCACTGGGAGATAGAAACTCAAGCAGTCTCCAAAAATAATTGAATTTTTCTGAAATTCTCTAAGGGGGTGAAAAATCCATAACAGCCATTAAATCCTGCTCTTTGTAGAAGGAATATGAAATATTACAATTATGTTCAAGAAGAAAAAAAATCCCTCTTTAAGTCCAGTTGCTGAATCCAGCAGGAATAATTTGATGTTTTGTTATGCTGCTCTACAGTTTCAGTGGAATTTGAATGGAAAAATGTGATAACACATATCAAAAGATGTCATTTACAAGGGGACAGAGGAAGCTGCTTGGGAATTCCAGGCTGAAAAATGCAGATTACATCCTTGATCTGGAGCAGTGCTGGGATCTGCACATGAATTGGTGCTCCAGAAATCAGGAAGTGTTCGGTGCCTGCCCTATCCTGGCATTTCTGTGGGATCTTCATTTTTAGAACATCTCCAGATCTCCTTTTAACTCTGCCCTGCTGTGATGACCAGGATTCACTGTGCAACTTCTGGCCATGGGAAGGAGGAATATCCACCTTGGAAAACCCATCTGCTCTCGGCAACACCACAGGAATGGCACCAAGAGCATGAGTGGGAGCCAGGTTGCAGCTCTTTATCAAGGAGATATTTCAAGCCAAGTGTTATCAAGAAGTTTTCCAAAACACATGAAGGAATTAAGACGCCTTCTCCAAGGTATTTTGTTGCTTTCCTGGTAGCTGTAGGATTGGAGTTGCCCATCATCTTCAAAAATGGATCAAAATTTTTTTATAATTCTGGTGTTTATCAGTAAGACTTGAGGTCTAGTGGTCATACACCAAATATTTGCTGTCTGGGAGAGATACCACAAATAATCTGTGCTTATAAAGAGCTCACATAGATTAGGAAAAGGATCCGTGTTTTTGGAAATGGACTTACACTGGCATGGGTTAAATGGGAAAGGAAACAGATATTGAGGAGTAAATAGAGCTGTGATAATTTATTACAAGCTGTTTTTTCTATATACATAATAGCATGCTGTAAAGCAATAGATCATGGGAGATGGAGCCATAGCATGACAAGATGGATCATTTAAGATATTAAATGATGCTTTTCTGTGTATTGTTGTTACCCAAAGTCTATTAAAAAAGTATTGGACAGGATATTTTTTCCCATCACTCTCATGTGTTAAACCTGGCTTAGTAAATCCACTGCATCATTAGCTCCTGCCTGAATTCAGCTTTTGGAACAGTTTACAGTTCTGAAACCACTTCATTGGAAATTGTCATTTCCTTGGTGTGTATTAGGGAGAAAGCCATTTGGGAACAAAGGAGAGAAGTGCCCATGCTGTGCTATAGGATCCACATCCAGACCTAATGGGAAAACGGTGTGTTTGAGTTTAGGTACAAAGATGTGATTTTGTGCTCGTTCTTGAGATGCTTCCTCAGCTGCTGGGGGGGTTTTGCTTTCTCTAGGAGGGTGGAAAACCCAAACTGTGAGTGGGGCAGGGTGGGGACATGATGCAGGAGCCCTGCTGGGGGATCTGCAGAGCTCCTTTTGCAGTCCCCCGATGATGCTCCAGGATTATTTCTCAGTGTGAACACACCTTTAAAGCAATGAATCCCAGAATGCTTTGGTTGGAAGGGATGTTAAATCCCATCCCATTCCACCCCCTGCCATGGGCAGGGACACCTTCTGCTATTCCGGGTTCCTCCATGCAAATTCCAACCTAGCCTTGGACAATTCCCACGATGCAGCCAGAATATGCCAGAATATTTGTTTTAATTTAAACCCAGAGTTATTTCTGTGCTAGCCAAGAGAACATTCAGTGGACTTGACATGATCTGTCAGGTTTCATCTGAACCTGTCCCTGAGAGTGACTCCCAGTTCTGGTCTGAGGGACTGTCACAAAGGAAGGGTCACTGAGTTGCCACCCTCACTACCCCCCTTGGAGAGAGGGAAGAGTGACTGCCAGTAATACCCTTGGCTTTACGAAGTGGAAACATCTTTATTCACAAAGGGCACTGGGATCATAAATTTGAGGCAGGGTTGATGGGGAGCTGGGTTATAACCTGAGGGGAGAGAGCACTGCTCTCTTCCAGCCACCCAACACCCAGCTGAGCTTGGCTCTAAGACAGAGAATCTTTGCTCTTAATTAAAGCTAGGAGCTCTTGTTTTTGGCTTTTCCCAATTTTTTTCAAGGGCTGCCTTGCACTTTATTTTCCTGCTTCTTGTGTCTTGCGGCACTTTGTGTTTCTGAGGTGGGATTGTCTTCCACTCAGGAATTAACTACTAGCCAGTGTTGAAAGAAGGATATAGGATTTCATGGACCAGTGAGCTAATATGAAGTGAAATCCTATTTTCTTATCATCCAAGTGTCTACAGAATTCCAAGTTAATGTACTTTATATTATATGGTTGCCACCTGTTTATATTATCAGTAGTTTGAATATTTAAGCATGACACACTCCATTTCCTACCACTCTGTCTGTATTTCCAGAATGGATTCTCCCACTGTTTCCACACTTAATTTTTCGTCTCCTTTTTCCCCCCAAAATGAGTGTTGCGGCCTAGCATGACTACATTTAAATTTTCATTACAGAATTATATAGTTCGCAGCACAGGTTTAATTGCTCACACCCTTACCTGGCATAAATCAACCCAGCAGCGTTAATTCTAACAAGATTTCTCACCAGCTGAGGATCTGCTCCTGTGGATTTTTGTGTTCTCAAAGCCGGGGAAGAGCAAATCTTCAAAAAACATCTTTGAAGATGCCTCCGTTTTAGGTGGAAATCACATTCTGCCATCATATGCACGTTTGGGGAACATCATAAATCTCACGTAAGCAGCCCCTGGTTTCGGCGCATACATTTGAATATCTGATGATGCCAGGGCCCGAGGAGCACAGCCGGGTGGGAGGGTGGCTGTGAACCCCCGACTCACGCAGGGTCCTTGGATCACTCCCGCATCTGGACTCATAAATGGCAACTGCAGTTAATGGGGAACAATGAATCTTGGAACAAAGCGGGGGAAATCGCGCATCTGCTGGAGGAAAGATGTGCCGAATACTGATTAGGAAAGAGATCTGGGAGTTGTTGGGGAAAATCTCTAAAGCATTCAGCTTAATGTGCAACTGCAGAGAAAAGGGCAAGCAGAGCGCTGCCTTGTAGTGCTGGGGGAAGGAAATATAAATCAAAGTGGCTGCCTTTGTTTCCGTCAGGCATTGTTTTGACATCACCCAAAGAACTGAACTTTATTTGCTATTGGCCACTCTGGCTTCAGAAGAATGTATTTCTTACTGGAGGGGATTTGCCGTGCACTAAAGTAAATTACCATCTTCTGCATTTTAAGATAACGCAGAGGAAGAAACAGAACAAAAATCAGCTCATTAAGAAGTAAAGCGACCGCTCTGATTGGGGCAATTGTTGTCAGAGAAGAGCAGTCCACAACTTGACCTGAGGTTCAACTTCAGGAAAAAGAGAGGATGTGGAAATGTTACCTAAAACATGGTTAATTCAGATTGAGAAATAAGTGTTTTGTTGAAAATCTCATTTTGTGCAACTCTAAAATGATGTGAGTTATCGCTACAAAGGCAGCAAACGATAGAGGAAAATGTAACTGCTGGGGAATGAAAAGCCCAGAATAATGAGCTCAGTGCTCTTATCTGCTTACCAGCATTTGGATTTTGTCATGTTTTAATTTTACAAGATTCTCGGACCAAAGGAGGGACGATGCTTAACCCAAAACTTACAGCAAAACCTGCTGCAGCTTTTGGGGGCCGTTCTCTCAGCGTTGCCATCACATTCCTTGCATAGAGAAGTTGTTGATTCAGCCATAAATAATCCCTGCTGGTTGGAAACCTGGAGGGCAAAATTCCAGCCTGAATTCAGCCACAGGGGCTGTAAAATGAGGCATAAAGGAGGTGTTTTAAACAAGAATTTGTCCTTTCTATTCCTGCATTCAATGGGGATATGGGAACCTAACACATTTTGTTATGGCTTCAAGTTCCTCCAGGGGAATTTTAGATACCAGGAAAAATTTCTTCATTTAAAGGGTGGCCAGGCATTGAAACAGTCTGCCAGGGAAGTGGTGGAATCACCATCTCTGGAGGGATTTCACAAATGTGTGGATGTGGCACTTGGGGACATGGGTCAGTGGTGGCCTTGGCGGTGCTGGGGGAATGGTTGGACTTGATACCTTAGAGGGCTGTTCCAGCTTTAATGAATCCATGATTTTTATTGGATTGGAAGAAAATATCTACAACATTTCTTCTTTTCTTCTTTATACACTTTGAACTCCAAGCCCCTCCCCTCCAAAACCTTCTCCATGCAAATAAAACTGAAGGCATGTCAGGAACAACAGCTCTGAGCAGCCTGTGTGGTTGTGCTGTGTTTGCAGTGGAGCTGTGACAGCTGCCCTGATGTGTTCCCTCACCCCTGGGTGACTTCTCACACAATTCCAGAATCACTGAGGTTGGAAAAGTCCTCCAGGACCATCAAGTCCAAGCTGTGACCCATCCCCACGTTGAGGAGTGAGTGCCACCTCCAGCCCTTCCTGGGACAGCTCCAGGGACGGGCACTCCAAACCTCCCTGGGCACTTCCAAGGCCTGAGCACCCTTTCCATGGGGAAATTCCTGCTGCTGATTCCACCCTGAGCCTCCCCTGGCCCAGCCTGAGGCCGCTCCCTCTCCTCCTGTTCCCTGGGAGCAGAGCCTGACCTTGCTCCACCCTCCTAGCAGGGAGTTGTGCAGAGCCACAAGGTCCCCCCTGAGCCTCCTTTTCCCATTTTCCATTTCTCTCCAGCCCCAAAAACTCTCAGAACACCTCAGTAGCACCAACAGGGCACTTCTCACCTTCCTGTCCATCCATCCCTTGTCTCAGTTTCTGACTCTGATGTATTACTTTTCAGAATTATTCCAACTGAAGTCAAACAGCAGGAATAAATTAGAGAAGAGTGGTGAGCTGAACGGTTTTCACTTTAACAGTATTTTAATAATCAGCAAAGTCAGCCATGTATAGTAATGATAAATTGCTTTGCTACAGGGTAATATAAACTTTACAAGTATAATAAATATTTCTGCTTGGCCAAGAAAACTGAAATACTGGAAACTGCTTAAATATGTGCATCAGAATGAATGAAGGTGAAAAACTGGGGAATATTTTAAAAATAGCTTATGTTTTCTGTAAGTTAAATCTCAACCTGTCTTCACAGAAACAGGGATTTGGGTCACTGATGTGTTTATGGTTTAGCTGAAATCAAGGAGATTTTGGTATCACATAGGTACAAAACTTAGATTTATTTCTTTTCATGTTGCTGTAATTGAGATGGGATTAAAAGATTCAGGGTTATTGAAAAGAAATATGTCCATTTCAGATTTTTCAGCTAGAGATTTGCTTGTGGCACACTGTTGTTGAGTCAATAAAACCCACTTCTTTTCATAGGAGAGCTCTTTTTTTGGAGAGTTACAGATGTGATCCATATCAAGGACAGTATTTATTAGAGACAGAATAAGATTTTTATAACAGTCCTGCAAAATTAGTTGTTAGAAGTTCCCACTTCCCATCAGCAGCCAAGGGATGAGGGAATTTAATACTGTGGTACCAGGAGTAGCCTGGTATAAGAATACAGATAATAAACCCAGAAAATTGTAATAATTTTCTTAGATCTTTAATCCCATTTATGTTTGGTTGGAAGTTAACAGGGAGAAAAGGAAGAGCTTTGCCCCACTTGAAAACTGGGATTCCAAGCTGGGTTTCCAGCTTTGTTTGCAGTGCTTGTGTGACAGCAGCCTCTCACTCATTCCACAGAGGACATTTTCCAGCTTTATTCAATTTTCTTCCCAAAGTTATTACATTTCTCTCCTGCTAAGAAACATCGAAGTTCAGTCAGAGCATCCAGCTGCACCAGCCTGATTTTCATCTGTCTCTTTTCCCCCTGGATGTTGTCAGTCACTTCCATCTCAGCAATCCTTTATACCAGACGTGTTTCATCCAGGCTTTCCCAATATTTTAAAGAGAAATGCAGCTTTTATAAGACTTCAGAATAAATACCAGGGCGTTCCTGCATCTCCCTGGGTATGTTTCCAACGTGGTTTTCTTTTCACTGATTTGTATTGATTTTTCCTGTGCGTCTTTTGTTTTGCTTTGTTGGTAGAAGTGGCGGATGGGGGGGAAAAAAAAAAAAAAAAGAGCTTTCCAGTTTCTGCTTCTGGTTTTATTTCTTCATCACCTTTTCCCTTCTTTCCCTTTGGTTCCCAGCTCTGTCTCCACAGGAGTGACAAGGCACTGCTGAGGGCTGATGTCACCAGTGTTTGCAGTTCCTCTGTGAGGGACAAATGTCACAGAAACAGGTGCAGAATAATCTTCTGCCAACACCGTAATCCCCATTGTGAAAGATCTTTGCAAGGTCAAATCATAACAAAGGATTTGTATATTTTCCAAATCTGGCCCTGGAGAAGAGTGGCATCACTCAGCTTATCCTTAGGACAAGGAGAGCTGCAAATCTGAATTGACCTTTTGGTCTCAACTATAAGCTTGAAACAAAATCTTGCTGATTGTCTCCTCCAATTTTGTTTCATATTTCCTTCTGTATTCTTTGATGTCTGGGTATGACTCCTGAAAGTGTAATTCCTGCCAGGAATAAGCAGCATTTTGGTTTTGCACCAAATAAAGGGAGGATGCTGTGCTGCAGGAGGCGTTTGGGTGCCATTCTGGTTCACTGCCCTCTTCTCCTGACTTTTCAACTCTGCTGAATAATTTCACTCACTTCTGATTTGTGTAAACGCTGCGGACAAAAATAATACTCTGAGACACAGCAGCTTCCTAATTCCTGTGAGGGTTTAAAGCAGATAAGGCACTCAGAGCTGGGAGGATAAAAATGAGAGCAGGTTTCTGTGTTGGGGTCAGAACTGGGATCACAGGCTGACCCCTTTCCAGGGCATTTTTGGGGAGCCAGTGCTCCGTGCCTTTTGTAGCTCAAATTGACCTCAGTGCAGGAAGGAACACATCCAGGAGCCTGATACCCAAATAAAGATGATTAAAGCAACCCATTCACTCCCTCATTTTGTAAGAGTACACGCAGACTTGCAGGTTGATGGCCAGGGATGCTCAAGAGGTGCTCAGAGCACTACAAAATTCTCTGTGCACATCACTGATGCTCTTGGGATCAAACCAGCTCCCTGTTCCTCCCTGGGCAGCCTGGAGGTGGCTGCAGGGTGAGCCAGGAGCTCCTGCCAGCTGTGGGGCAGTTTTGGGGACCTGATCCTGCCCCTTCCACCCAGCAGTCACAGCTCCCTCCTGCTCCCAGTGTGGGGAAACCCACTGCCCGTCCTGAGGGGAGTTTGGGTTTGGCACTGATTTGTGATGCGCGATCTACTAAGGACACAAAATCCAGCCTTTTCTCTCAGGAGCAGGAAATTATTTTATGAAGTTCTCACTTGACATAAAGCACAGGGAACTCTTAATTTTTTTTTTCTTTATTTTTTCTTAGACAAGAACAGATCCCCGGATCCACTGCTCAGAAGGGAGGTGGATCAGAAGGGTCTCTGATGAGTTCTCCAAACGTTTCTTCTGCTTGAAACACCCATTTTATTGCTCTTTTTCGCCATAAATAGTGCTGGTATTCCTACTTGGCAGGAATAAGCCTTTCCTGACAGGGGCAATAAGAGATTCCCAGCAGGAGGAATTCACGAGCACCACCCATGCTGGGAACACCTCGTGTCCCTTCTCTGTTTGGGCAGGGGAATGGTGCAGGCAGTGGGGATTAATTAGGATTGATTCCTGCTGTCTCGGTGGCACACATGGATTCTCCTATAATTGAGAGAGATTCCAGTGATGGAATTGAGCTGATTAGGCTGAACAGAGTAACGTTGCATCCACATGCATCCTGCCTCCATGTAATTAGAATTGTTGGTCTTCCAGGGACAACCGGGAGTGGAACAACTGGGAACTCAAGGATTCTGTTCATATTTAGGAGCACACGGTTCCTTCTCCAAAGTCCTTCTGGTCTAAAATGAAAATTAAAAGGTGAGAACAGCAAGAGAAAGAAGAAGGTGAGGGATTTTCCTAAGCTGATATCACAGGATAGCTGCTGTACTGGGTAGAATGGAAATGTCCAGGGTTTGTTATCCTGCATTTTTTCTCACTCTGTTAAATGTAACAAAGGCTTTAAGCCACTGTAGTACAGGCACCTTTTAATTAATTTTTTTTTAAAGTCTCTGTGCCTATAAAGCAAAAATAAAATCCTGGCTTGTAAAGGAGGACTGAAAGGATGTCAAACGTCCGTGCAGGTGCATCCATCCCTGCACGATGTCACCTTGCTGTGAAAATCAGCAAATTGTCAGTGGATCCACAATGGAAACACACAAAAGTTGATATTTATTTGCAATTTGCTGCCTAGGAAGATTCTAGCAAGTCTCCTTTTTACTTTATTTTTTTTTTTTACCCTGAACAGTGCTGTCCCCAGTCCCGGACAGGTGAAATCTCATGGAAAACCTCCTTAAAAAAAAAAAAAAAATATTTTTTTGTTCTTCATGATTTATTGAGGTATTTGAAAGGTTTATGGCAAAAGGAGCTCTGCCATCCCACATTTACATAAGCTTCTTATGTCAGACAATACCTTTGTTTGTTCCTGAATACACCATGTATTTTTCCTCCATGTTTAAATGTGGATTCACATCAGGAGATGATAAAAGCATTTGAAATTAAATGGTTCCTGAGTTAACCACAGCACCTTCTTTCAATTAGGCCTTCATACATTAAAATAATCCCTATTTTGAGATTATTCCACTATGTAAATGGAAGATTATAAGCAAGAATGCTGAGAAAACCCCTCTCCCCCACCCAATTAACAATTTATCTTTGCGTGTAACACCTCTCAACCTACTTGGATCCAGTTCTGCCTTTACCTCACGAAGCCTCACAAATGTTGCACGTTGATGAAAAATTTCTGGGCACTGAATTTAAAACAGTTGGGCTTTGGCAAAATTTTTCAGTCCTGATCAACACTTGGGATTCAAAATTCAGTCAGATGAACTGTTAGAGCAGGATGTGTAATGAGCAGCTGAAGGAAGGGCACAGGGCTCCCTGAGAACACTTGTATTTTATCAGTATTTTCTGGAAAACACAAACAACTGAATTTAATTTTTTCCTAAATAGAAAAAGGAGTTTACATGCCACACCAGTCTGTGGATCTGTTTTGGTTTCAGTCTGAGTAAGACTAAAACCATATTTTTGCCCTGATAAAGGCAAAAATATGTATTTTTTAGAGGATACTAAGTAGTCACAGCCTCTCAGAGCCCTGTGGAGGGGAATAATGCTCTGCATCATCTTGGATTTCTGCTTTGCCCATTTATTTCTTTCCTGCACCCAGCTTTTGTTGGGGCAGCTGCAGGCTGGGGACTGTCTCTGCATCTCCCGAGTGCTGCATGTGAGGCTGGATGTGTTGGAGAGTGAGGCACTGCCCTGCAGGAGGAAAAAACCTCCAGTTGAGACCTGGAACTTGTTCAAGGTGCAGAGAGCTCCCGATGGAATCTGAGGGTGGCTGGGTGTGAGGAAGCAGCACAAGCCATGGGGAGGGGAGGGGACTTGGAGAGTGATTTTTTTACACGGGCAGATACTGATGGATGGCAGGGAATGGTTTCAAACCAAAAGGGAAGGGATTTGGGTTAGAGGTTAGGAGGAAGTTCCTCCCTGTGAGGGTGGGCAAGCCCTGGCACAGCGTGCCCAGAAATCCTGGATCCCTGGCAGTGCCCAAGGCCAGGTTGGACAGTGGGGTTTGGAGCAGCCTGGGATGGTGGGAGGTGTCCCTGCCCATGGCAGGGGTGGGAGCTGGGACTGGATAATCTTCAAAGTCCTTCCAACCCAAACCATTCTGGGACTCTCTGCACTTTTTCAGGCGTTCTGCTGAGCCAAGGACTGGCTGAGTGTTCCTGGCATCAGCTGCAGAGGGGCAGCAGGACATTCATCCCGTGTCTCACAGGCAGATTCCTGGACAGCGAGACTCAGGTCCCTTTGTGCACTCAGTGACACGGGCAGAGATGGAATCACAAAACGCTGCACATCATAAAACACCTCCTTCATCTCGTGCACAGCTCTGCTTCCTCAGCCATTGGTACTTTTCCTAAATCTCTACTTAATGTCAGCTTCATTTGTTTTAATTCACTCCAATATTCCAGACCAGCAGCAGCTGAAACACCTATTTCTGCAATTAGTGCAATCTTGCTCCTGCATGATTATTTTTCCTCCAAGCTGCTGCCAGCTCTGAGAAGTGCACTTAGAACAGAACGGGCTCTTAGCTGACTTCAGGGTAGCTGGAAGAAATGTGACCTTCAGGAGCAAATACTGGTGGAAAAGCACCACACAGTTTAATTTTCAGGTGGAGGGACAGACTGCAGAATTCCAGATTTCACCTTTCCTGCACTGAAATTCAAGGTCTGATGCATTATTCAGTAACAAAAAGCTGTCTGTCCATCAGAGGGCTTTGTTCTGTCACTGTGCCATAGTGACCCAATGCTTTTCTTGTGAATTCAGGAGTTATGGTCGAGTTCTCAGCTGATCACACCAAACCTTTGTATCTCCAGACTGAGAATGCTGCTCAAGCAAAGAGCTCATGTATCCTGTAGGGAAGGACCATCTTTGCAAAGAAAAGCCTTCTCTGCGGTTTGTTTTGTGCCCCCAGCACAACTCTGACACTGATACCTGCGCTGAAGGTCTGCTGAGTGTGGATTGATTTATTTGGGAAGCTCCCACAGTGACTTTGCCCACGGAGCCAGGCCTGGGGTTCATGAGACTCCTTTCACAAGGCCTGGAAAGGGGTTTTGGTTTTATCAACCCCAGGCAGGGCGGAGCAGCACAAAAAGAGCCTTGAAGCATCCAGCTTGGCATCCAAGGACTTTGTGTCAGCTGAAAACCCGGGATCGTTTCGCAGACTGGAACGTGTGGTTGTGGTGCTTCCAGGAGAAATGATGAGCTTGGTGTGTCACCGCAGCATCACTCCTCGCCCGGCCAGCCCTGGCCTGCTGACACATCTCATGGATTGCTCACTTCCCCTCTCTCCCAGTGCCTGAGCTTTCCTGATTTGCATTTGGAGTTGGCACAAACACATAAATAATCAGTACCTGGAGTGAGTCCGGCACCAGCAGCTACTCCATACTGGTGGTCCCACTGCTAAGGAGGGGCTCTGGCACCAGGAGAGGCCACCAGAAGCCCTGACTCTCTCCCAGCCTGGCCCAGGGCTGGAACAGGGGTGGAATTTCCTACAATCCAACCTTTTCTCTTCCTTCATTTCCGTGTCCAGCAATACCTCATGCTCTGACTTGGAAATTCTGGGGTTTTACCTACAAGAGCTTGCAGCATCCTGAGCGATTTTCCTGTGGGCATTACTGAGTGGGCAAATATTCCTGTAGAGTTTGCCATTCCAGCCTGGAATTATCCAGAGCATTGACTATCAAGAAGCTGCCATTCCAGACTGCCATTATCCAGGGATTTGATTATCAAATATTCCTGTAGAGTTTGCCATTCTAGGCTGGCACAGAGCATTGATTATCAAATATTCTTGTAGAGGCTGCCATTCCAGGCTGGCATTATCCAGAGCATTGATTATCAAATATTCCTGTAGAGTTTGCCATTCCAGGCTGGAATTATCCCGAGCATTGATTATCAAGAAGCTGCCATGCCAGGCTGGCATCATCCAGAGCATTGATTATCAAATATTCCTGTAGAGTTTGCCATTCCAGGCTGGCATTATCCAGAGCATTGATTATCAAGAAGCTGCCATTCCAGGCTGGCATTATCCAGAGCATTGATTATCAAATATTCCTGTAGAGTTTGCCATTCTAGGCTGGCACAGAGCATTGATTATCAAATATTCCTGTAAAGGCTGCCGTTCCAGCCTGGCATTATTATCCAGAGCACTGATGAGCAGCTTTAGCAGAGAGCTGGAGAGCTCCTTGCGAGGAGTGAATTGCAGCCGATCTCGTTCCCACAAAGGTGTGAGCTTCATTAGGGAAACAGCGCCGGGAAATTTGCCTTTCCTCCTTTCTCCTGCGGGGACGGTGTGAATTGGCTTGCGATGGTTTTGTTCTCAGTTTGAATCTCGCAATCTGATTTACAGCCTTTGAAGGGTCTGAGGTGAACTGTGCAGCTGAATAAAGAGGGAGGGAGCAGCGAGTGAACCAAGGGCGATGGGAGAAGCAGAGAGGAGCTGCTTCCATGGATGGACGGCAGAGAAGGTGGGATAGAAAGCCCTCAGAGAGATTAATCATCTCTCTTGCCCTTTTTGCAATCAGACACATTTTCCTGGCCTGCTCACACGGCTCCGTGTGTCTGCCAGCTGCCTCTTGCAAGCTCTGAAAGAAGTCATTGAGACTCTCTGAGAAAACTGCCCTGGCTCGTGGGCTCAGAGCATCAGACTGACTCCACACAGGGCTGGAGCTCCAAAAAAACCACTCTGATCTGCCAAGCCAAGAACTGGAAGCAGAGGTCTGGAGGATGCTTGTTATCCCAGATGAAATAACACACTTGGAATTATTATCTCCAGCCCTAGAGCACCGAGAGTTGCTGAATTTCCTCAGGTGTCCTTCTGCAAATCACCACCGGCACGGGTTTGTATCTTCAGGTCTTTGATCCTGCAACTTCAGGAAACGAATGAAATGAAATGTAAGAAAATGAAATGAGTTGGAGAAACATAAGGAATGTCCTAATGAAATGTGCACCAGGTAAAATCGTCTCTGGGTGTAACGAGGTGGCTCCTCAGACAAAACCTCTGGCATTCATTCAGCAGGGTCATGATGCTGCACCTGCCTACAGGTGGGCACAGAAATTCACACCAGCAGCCTTTCCTACGGATATGGCCATCCCGGGAATGCCTCTGGGATGGTGCTTTTGGCTCCCTGTGCTTATTTAATCCATCTCCAAAATACCATCCTCATCTTTATTCGGCTTTGAAGCTGCTCAGAGGGATTCCCTGCCTACCTGCCCTCCTCACACATCCAGGATTCAGGAGCTCAGCAGCCCTTGGACAGCCTGTTTCCATAACAACAGAGGAGGAAAAACCTGAGAAGTACTCGGTAACTGCATGCAGGGCTGGTTGGAGTGGCCTCCAGAGGGGCATCGGGCCTCCTGAATCCCTCCAGGCTGGGAGGAGACCCCAGAGAATTCCCTGCTCCTCCCACCTCCCTTGGGGGAAATTTAAATTCTGTCGTGGTGGGGACTGGAATGAGCAGCTCAGCTCTGAGCCTCACACGCGGGGCTGGTGCCTTTCAGCTCTGTCAGTTAATTTTTATCCATTATCCTTTTGCTGGGCATCCTCTTTTCCCCCTATTCCCGAGGGCATGAATAGACTCAGTCCCCCTGTGCAGACTCTCCAGGCTCCCTGGGAACCCTGAGCTGTGTTTAAGAAGCACCCAGGAGGTGTCTGGGAGCCCCAAGGACAAACCTTCCTGGCTAGTGAGACCTTCAGAGTGCCATGGGCATCACAGAACCACAGAACAGAATCCCAGCATGGTGGAAAAAAAAAAAAACACTTTATTCTATAAAACACACATTTGTATTGCCAACATTCCCAGTTCCACTGCCAGTGTTTGTAGCAACCCCTGCCTGATTTCTGTATTTTTGGATCTTGTCTCAGGAGTGAGCACACAGCCCACACAACACTGAACTCGTGGCCATTACTGCAACAGAAATGATAATAAATTATTCTGCAAGCAAAACAAATCCTGTGCAAATTGGAGAGCTAAGATGTCTCTGTAGCAGCTTTAATTTCAGGCAGTTTGGTGTTTCTCTCCTGGTTCAGAAGTGACTTGTTCACTTAATGAGCAGGGGTCCCACTCTGATCCATTTGTCCCAGTTTCACAGGGGTACCACTGCCCTGCTCATCAGCATCACTCCTGATTTATCCCAGCACTCAAAACCTGCTTGTCTCTTACTCAGCTGTTGTTTTTTTATTAATTCCAGCTTGTCTTTGCCCTTTCTGGCAGAATCCAGGGGCACAAGTGAGAGCACTCACTCAGCACAGGTGAAAAGGCAGCTGCCAATTAAATCCCTGTAATTCGTTGTCACTCCCAGCCCAGGCAGAGCCCTGCAGTGGGAGAAATCCATTTATCCTCTCCTTGGGTCACACTCCGAGCCAATAACCTCATCAGAATCAACACCCTTAAGCCTCCTTATCCTCTTCATCACACTTTAAGCCATATTTCACTTTCTCTTGCCTTTTGCATGCTGAACTTGCAATTTCTCCATGGCCTTGCCCAGTTTATCCCACTGACTTCGCAGTCACCCCACAGAGTGAATGGAAATCTCTGGCTTCCCACTTTTCCACCTAATTACCTCATTTTCTTTGGTGGATCAAAGTGGATTTTCTGGGAGACACATAAGCAAAGTTTCCCTGGTCAAGAAGAGTAACTAATTCTTAGGACAAAGATTAATTATTCATCCTGAAGGATAAATATTTGCCATAAAACTGTAGGGAAAATATTGGATTTCACCTCTACTCTTGTCATGATCACTTTCTAATGAGCTAATGCACAACATATTTTAAAGGGACAACACATTTCCTGTCTGAGACTATTCAGTTTTGAGCTACATTGATCAATTAATATGTTAGGAACCATCCTAGGTGGCCCCAGGGGTTATTTTGACTTTATTATAGCAGGATTTAAACCCAGCCTTGGCTGAGCGATCTGTGACCACATCTAGGCCTGGTTTAGAAGAGGCTCTGCCAGCACAGGGCTTGTCACAGCCCTCTAAACCCTCTCTGGAGATCCACAGCCACAAATCTGCTGCAGCTTGCTCTGTGTTTTAAGTTCCAGTAGCATCTTTTAATAAGAAAACATGAGTCAAAACACTGAGGTGTAAATATTTCTGTTTGTTTTTTTTTTTTTTTTTTTT
>WEKY01007054.1:130161-140181 GCA_013390045.1 Picathartes gymnocephalus | reverse complement strand
TTTTTTCTTTTTTTCTTTTTTTCTTTTTTTTTTTCCCAGTGTATGAATCACTGGCAGCATTCACACCTCCAACCATTGCTTTGAATATTTCAGGGATTTTTGGTTTTTTTAATTTGAAGACATGATTTTTAAAAAAAATTGTGTTTTCTCTCAGCTGCTTGTGACAAACACAACTCCCTGCCTCATTTTACATTTCAATGTGGAACATGAAAAGTGCCCGAGTGTTTCAGGTAAGTCAATACTGTCTTCTCTTTAAATACACAACCTGGTTGGAAATTGGAGTATATTTCTGTTTAGAACTTTTTAACGAGCACTGCTAGTATTTAGTTAAAATTCAAATAATATTAAACAGCAAATCATTCTCTTGTGCATTTCTTGTGCCACCAACACGTCACCTTTGGACATGTGGTGAAGGTATCACTCAAGGGTGGCACAGTGGGGCAAAAAAGAAAAATCCATGTGGGGTGGATTTCCATCTCCAGTCTGGCACCAGAAGAAGCTGAAACACCCCCAGATTTTGCCAACTCATTGGTGCTGCAGCTCCTTGTTTCGAGAGCTTGGAGCTGTGCCAGAGAGCAGCGGTGACAGGAGAAATTAAATTCCAGCTCGTCCCTCTGCCCATCTGGAAACAGCAATTCAGGCTGTTTCCCATTGACCTCACAAGATTAATTGGCACTCGATAGCCTTTATATTCTAATTTTCCACCTAAGGGCCCCCTTGTGCTTCAACTGCTGGGCCTGCGGAAAGGCATCTTCACGTGGAATTAAAACTTGTGTGAGTGAAACAATTCTGAGCAGAGGGAGTTGCTTGTTCTGAGGTTTTATTTTGTCTTTTCATCCCTCATTCCTCCAACTGTGGACAGGCAAGTTAGCTTACAAGGATTTCTTTTTTCAGTGGTTTGTGCCAGGGGTTTTTGGCTTTACTTTTGCTGCAGCTGCATTATTTAACATCCTCCTCTTTATTTGCAGTCAGTTCAATCTCTTGGCAGTAAGGGTGGAGAACAAATTGATTTTCAAGAAATATATAAGATTTTACGACTGACTGTTGCAAGAAGAGAAAATAGAGTCCCTCAGTCCCTCACACATTAGGAGATAATTAACAAGTGAATGCTGCAACTATTTAGATTGGAATGAGATGTAGTCAGGTACAAAAGCCAGAAAAAAAGTCAAATTTGAAAGAGTTTTTTGTTTTATTTATAATTTGAAAGAAAATGGTAACTTCACCCTTCCTGCTCCCCCTACCAAGAAAATGTGTAGGGCTTTTCATGTATTTTGGATGGCCCAGGGAAGGAAACTCATTCCAGCAAAGGAAAGAGAAACATAAACAGCTTGAGTGTTCAGAGCTTTACAGAGGATTGAACATCTCTGTCTGGAAACAATTCCTTTTAGAAAAGTCCCTTTGGTGCAGTGGTGATCACTGTCATCCTGGGAAAATGATGCCTGGCTTGCATTCCTGCCCAGAGGTTGGATGTTGGCATGGGGATTTCTTTCTCTGCTGGTTCTCTAAGGGATGTGTGCAACTCCTCAAATGTGGAATATCTGGGCCTTGGTTCTGTCAGCAGGCAGAGAAATTTACAGCCAAATGTAGATTATTGGATCTGCTATTTTTAAATCGTCACCCCTTTGTGTGACAAAGGAGGCAGGACACTTTAAAAGTGTCTTTTTTGTCGTGCATTTCACTGCTTTAGTGTGTTCTACAGAGCCACTGCCAGAGAAACTCCTGTGAGCCCAGCAGAAAAGGCAGGTGGCAGAAGGACTGAGAGAGCAGATTCCCCGAAACTGAAATCTGGGAGCTGTTAGAGATGATAGAGATGCTTAGAAAAGGATCCAGAATGAGTTTGCAGCTGATGGAGAGTGTCAGAGCCAGGTTAACTTCAGGGAGCTGGAAATCAGCTCAGCTTGGACTTCATGGTAACTCTAAATCATGAAATCAGTGTGCACACCTGCAGGAGTGCATTTCACAGGGGTTTTTCCCTGGTTTTGCTTCCCCTCCCTGCTGGAATGACCCAAACAAGGATGGATTTGTAGGATGCCATCCATCTACTTTTGCTGTTGACTTCTGAGGGTGCAAATGACCTCCCTGAGGAACTTTTTGAAGCCCTCAAGCAGGACGTGGCTGTTGAAAGAGGATTTTTCCTGCTCCATCCCAGAGCTGGACTATGCAGCAGGAATAAAATGTGGAGTTTGCTACAGCAAATCCAGAGTTAGGAAAGTCTCAAAACCAGTTTCCTTTTCGCTGGCAGGACTTGGATTAATGGGTGAGGTCACCTTTGTGCATCCTTGGCTCATTCCAGGCCCCTCTTGGCCTGGATCTTGTGCTGAGTTGGGCTTTTGCCACTGCTGGGCACCAACCTTTGTGATCAGGAATTTTCTTATACTCTACATCCCTGATTCAATCTTTTTTCTTGAGCTAAAAAGTACTTTTTAAGAAAAATATCTGGTCTTCGTTCATAACGACCCATCACAAATGATTTACCACAACTAAGAAAATTTTGCTAAAGGGTAAATTAATCTCTCTGCTTAGGAAAAAAAAAAAAAAAGTCACAAAATACAAAAGCAACAGAGACTTTTTATACCTGTTTCATATCCTCTGCTCATTCTGTGATGGATTTTGTAGACAGAAAAGGTTAAACCTGTGGCTTTTAAATCCCTCTCAGACTTTCCACTCAGAGTGCAGGATCTCCATAGGGATCCCAATCCCATCACTTGCATTCCTTCTCCTTGCTCCATCCCATTGCATTTTCTGGACACTGTGAAAGAATCTCCTGCTTGCTCACAGCCAGCGGACCAAGGGGTTCGAGTCACCCTGCACCACCTCATTTACTCTTAGATTTGATTTGAAAGCTTTGGAAGTATTTATCTTTTTTATTTAAATACTGAAAGGAAAAAAAAAAAAAAGCTAGACTGCCTGCACATTCTATTGAAACTGTTATTATATATTATCATGTTTTACAAATGCAATTCTGAATATTTGGGTAAGTCGCAGCACTTTAAGTCCTTACTTTCATTCTTGCAAGGATATAATTTTTGACCCACACTCATCATCTTGCCTTTGCGACAACATTTCCAGTATTTACTGAGTGATTTTTATTTTTAATAAAATTTCTTGGGTTTCCATAACATGAATTTATATATATATATATATATATATATATATATATATAAAAGGTTGAAGGGTATGCTTTTTTAATGGTGTTTTCCCAGTTATTCTATTTGATATTCCCATTACTAGCCTTTTTATTCTCACTGAATGTCTTGTCTGAAGGACACTGAAGAGGGATAAATCATTTATGTGCTCTGTTATGGGAGAATGGCCAATATTTTTAAAAGAAGCCTCATGCTGTTGGTCAAGCTATCACTTCCCTGCTTGCATAATAATTTTGTATAACTGCTCATAGCCTGACTGAGGGAAAAAAAAAAAAAAAAGCTTTACTATCAAGTTATTTGTATGCTGTTTTTTTTTTTTTTTTTCCCTAAGCCCTCTAGACTTCCATAACGTTGCGTGCCTGGTGGAATTTAAAAGCAGCCTGAGATGTAATTGGAAAATGTGTATCATAGCTTGTAGTATTTCAAGGCAAATTGTCTGGGCTGAAATTGCTGATGCAGGTGACCTATCGAACACCCTGTGAGCCACCAGTCACATGAGATTGGTAAAGGAACGCTGGCAGCACCAACTGCTTCAGCAAACACCCATCTGTTGTTTTGGGGGTTTTACGTGGATTTTAAGGCAGGTTATTGCAATCAAATCAACTCCACGGATGTAAAAAATGGGAGAATACAAACGGCAGCATCAGCCAGGACCACTGCTTGTCCCTGTCTGAGGAGATCGGGGCCATTCCTTGTTCTCTCACGAAAAGCAAACGAAGCCCAAGGCAATCATCCTGTTCATGTGTCTGCACAGTTTGGGAGGGGGTCCCTGGTAATTCTGATTTAGCTTTATGTTTAGAGCTAAACGTTTATCTTCTGACCTGTGGCTGCTCGGTTTCAAAGGTAGCTGCAATAATTCTGGAAGTGTTTGTTGCTGTTGCAATCCAAACGGGTTTGATTCTCAGCTAAAAATGCACACAAACCATTCCTTTACAATCCTTGGTTTTATTTTTTTGGTGTTCCATCAGAGTAGGGTTTTTGCAGTAGAAATTTTGTGGGATTTATAGGAATTATTACAGGACTTTATAGGTATTACAGAAATTATGTGGAATTTATTTCTGTCAGTTGACCTTGACAGAAAAAAAAAATCAAAAAAACCAAACCACAAAATATTTAATTCAGCACCTCATCTACATCACTGGAAAAACAGTGCTCATGGATTATCCAGGCGAAGGCTCCACTCTCCATATCCCAACCTCCACATCAGAACAACTGCCAGGACCTCGTTGCTGAGGTTTTGCCTGATGAGTTTCAGCTTTTGTTGAGGAATAGGAAATCTTTATTCCTGGGCCCCTTTAATCTCTCCCACAACTGGATGAGATCGATGCCATTGTCCTGGCGCGAGTCACGATTCCATTTCTCTGAATTTTGTGGCTTCCTCCTCCTGGGCTTTGTGCCAGCTCTCACAGAGCCCAAAGATGCATTTCCACACACCTGTTTTTGTGAGGTGCACTCACTTTTCCCTGGAAATGTCCTCATTCCTCTGCGTGGCAGAGCCCTGGGACAGGGGCTGCTCTTCCATCCTTCCCTGCGAGGGTGGGGAGGGGCTGGCACAGAATTCCCAGAGAAGCTGTGGCAGCCCCTGGATCCCTGGAATATCCCTGGCAGTGCTCAAGACCAGGTTGGACAGGGCTTGGAGCACCCTGGGACCCTGGAAGGTGTCCCTGCCCATGGACTGGATGATCCTTAAGTCCTTTCCAACCCAAACCAGTCTGGGATTCTATGGAAAATCAGGAATACTCTGCTGTGGCACCACAGGAGCCCAAACCATCCTTCCATAAATTCTGTAACAAACATGAGGCCCAGTTTTGCCCCTGCTTGGGTCCAGGGAATCTTCAATTATTTTCTGCTGGATGAAATGTTCTCCAGAGCTCAGTCTGTCTGTCCTGGAGCAGAGTACAAACTTGTGTGGAGCTTTCTGCTCCGGCTGGGAATTAAACCTAAATCCCCATCCCCAGGCTGAGCTCTCTCACCTCCTGCTGTGCCTGTTTTTCAAGGAAAAGAGACCAAGACCTCCTTTTTTGAAGGAGACATATGGAAATATGTGGTTGGCCATAGGATACCCGAGTCAGCCCACTCTGTGAGTTGTTTTCCATCCTGATCTTTGGATCTGAACCTGTGGATGATCTCCCTTGCCTAACTGATCTTTCAGATGCTCTGTTACATCCGTGCTCTTAAGTGTTGTGAGAGGTTTTCTGCATTGGTTTTCAACCTAGACTTTGCTGCTTTCTTCCAAAAGGACTGCGGGAAACTAACTGGAAAATAAGAACCCAGTATTTCCCTGAATTTGAGCCTAAATCTCTTGGTGTTTGCACAGCAGACAGGCAGCTCACTGGATTTTGGTGTCAGATTTGTTATTATACATTAGATCAATTGTCTGGCTGCAGGAGCAACCCCCTCCTCGTAATGCACTTAGTCAGTTGTGAAATCATGGACTCAGTGGTGGGAAAAACAGAAAATTCTCCATAACCCCTCCAAGCAATCAATTTATGCCCTGAAGCATGAGATTTGATTACCATTGTTGTTATCGTAGCTTGCATAGTTACAAATGTTATTAGCAGTCATAAAATTACCCAGCCTTAAAAAAAAAAAATCAGATTAAGGAAAGAATTTAAAAATCCCAACGTTTCACTCCAGGTTCTTCCCAGCCTGAATTCCTGGGACTGCTGCAAACTGTGAAAAGTGGTAATTCCTTTAATTCACTTTAAATTTTCTGTCCTTTGATCACGTGGATTTCTCCTGGACTCTCATTAGGAAGGGACAGATGAGCATTTTCTGGCATGTTTGGAGTTTTTCTCTGGTCAAGACCGGTCCAACTTTCATCATTTCAGAGCTAAGTGTTGATGAGGTGTGTTTATAATCAGATCACTCAGATCCGTGTTTAATAAACCATTAGCAGGATGTGCATCACCCTCTCTCTCTCATCTGTGTTTTTCCCTTGATAATTCAAATATTTTTCTATGAACTCCAAGCTCCTAAAGCAGCTCAGTGCTCCTCAAGTTGCACCTCAGCTGGTATAACTGAAATACTCTAAAATTTCAAAAGTTAAGGAAAATACTGCAAAATGTCGTAGCAGGGCACGACTTCAAAATTTAGATGGCATCATGCCAATTGTTTTTAGCCACCTAATTTGCCCAGGACCAAACCAGATTCCCAGAAGCTTATCCTATTTTTTTTTTTTAATCCATATCAAATTGTGGTTCTTGATATTCAAATACATTTCCATCTCTGCATATCTACCTATTCAGAAAATTACAGCATCTTTATTAACAAGCTCTGCTGATGGGATATGTGCTGGCAATTACAAGCAAATTAATTTTCTCCACAGAAAACCTGGCCAATCTGTTCTTTTGTCCTGAGTATTTCGTGTCTCTTAAATGGCATTTCCAGTAGGGTTGGGGATCTTCCGAGCTTGCCACCAGACTCTGGATCCGGGTTTAAGATGGTGGGTGTGTCTTGAGGGAGAGCACTCAGGGAATCAGGTAACAAGTTCCAGTTGGGATTGGCAAAACACACCCCTGTTCCTTCCCACTCCTTCAGAAAATGCCTGAGGTAAATACACTGAGGGGGGTTTCTCACATTAGATTTCAGGCAATTATTATGCATTTAATGTGTATTTTAAATATGTGATCAGTACCAGCCTAGAGAGAATTAATTTTTTCCGGCGTTTCCAGCAGCGTTGCTCTCTCATTCTCACATCAACCAGGGGTTCTGATGAAAAGGCCCCTTGATTTTCAGCAGGAAATCCCAAAATAAAGAGCAGTTTTGTGAGGCACAGAGAGGACCACACTGAGCTTCTCTGTCTTTATTTTAGTTTGGTGCAGACTTAAGTGCGATGACATTTGCCCCATTTCACTGCCCAGTGAAATGTGAAGCACGATTGATTATGTCTATTTACACTTTACTTAAGGCAAACCCTCTTCTCAAATAGATTTTGCTAGTGCCATGTTATTATTATTATTATTATTAACAGGAACACATTTTATTTTGCAAGTGTGGAGCAGCTCTGGGTAAGTTGCTCTATTTTGACTTTTCCATCAGCTGGCTTCCTAGCGGAAGGAAAACGTTGTGCACGACTCTGTGTGAAAAATTAAAACCATTCAATACTTTCCATATGAAGGCTTGAAACCTGAACATATTGGGAAAGTCACATTGCCAGGGAGGATCTAAAAGTTGGGCCAGCTGGGAGAAATGAAGGTCTAAGGGGTGGCTGCATTTTGCAAGCCCAGCTTCCCCTCTCTGTGGCACAGGAATTGGGGGATGGAGGCACGGGCAGCCTGGGGAGCTGACTTTGGCAGCAGCCCTGCCTCAAGCACTCTCTGGAGGTCACTAAATTGGTGTCATTCTTCTTTGTGTCAGAGCCCTGCAAAAATCCACCTGGAAATTCCTGGAACTGCTGAGGCGCCCCGAGGTGGAGCTCGGGACTGGCTGGGGAGGGTGAGAGTCACTGTCCCTGTTTTTCATCCTCCTGGCAACGGCAGGAGGGGCAATGCCAGCTCTCCCTGGCTCTCCCTGGCTCTTCTTGATTCTTCTTGGCTCTTCTTGGCTCTTTTTGGCTCTCTGTGACTCTTCTTGCCTCTTCTTGGCTCTCCCTGGCTCTTCTTGGTTCTTCTTGGCTCTTCTTGGTTCTTCTTGGCTCTTCTTGGCTCTCCCTGACTCTCCCTGGATCTCCCTGGCGCTTCTTGGTTCTTCTTGGCTCTCCCTGGCTCTCCCTGGCTCTCCCTGGCTCTTCTTGGCTCTCCCTGGCTCTCCCTGGCTCTTCTTGCCTCTTTTTGGCTCTCCCTGGCTCTCCCTGGCTCTTCTTGGCTCTCCCTGGCTTTCCCAGCTCTCTCATCTCTGCTCCCAGACAAGCAGCTTCCCACCCCACCGCATTCCCAGTTATTTCTAAGGCTCCAGTGAATCTCCAGACACCTCTGGATGGGAGTGGATCTCGTTGGTACCGGGTCAAATTGCTTTTCAACCCGGGGGCAGCCCTCAGACACCCCCTGGAGCTGCCTCCTTGTCCATTTCTTTCCCGAGCTTCCTCTCGCAGGGCACAGGGCTGTTGCTGAGCTGTTGGTTGTTTTGAGAAGCAATGTGCTGGAAATATAACATTTTGCTGTCTTCAGATGGAACAGTGACTCAATTCAGGGTCTGGCATGGAGGGCAGGATCCAAAGGGAGGATTCCCAGTCCTCTGTGCGTGCTCTGGGCTGGGTTTTCACCACACAGAAATCAGCCCAAGTTCAGAGCTTCCTCAGCAGCTTTCCATGCTTTGCTCCGTGCAGTTATATTGGTGCAAGCTCGCTTATGCATCGTTTAATATAAAATTTATATCTGTTGTAATAAAATCAACTCCATGGACATAAAAATTGGGAAAATACAGATGACAGCATAAGCCAAGACCACTCTTTGTCCCTATCTTAGGAGATCAGGGCCATTTCGGAATTGCTTGACCCTGCATCACTGCAAACTTACCATTGTTTTAACTGTTTTGCACTTATTTAACAAATATTTTTTAACTATTTTGCTCTTTTCCCTTCCAGTTTTCAGATACTTTTTTCTTTCACTGCCGTCTTTATCATGCTTTTCCTTAAATTTAGTTATTTACTTCCCATCTAAAAGGCAAGCTCACCTACTTAAATCTGCTGGAGATAAACACCGCTTGGCCAATACATCCACAAATTCCAATTGCCACTGTCCCAAAAACCTTTAACCCACATGCTAATAACCCCCGGGAGTGCCACTGTGATACGGCAGGGTGGGTTTATGGTTTAATGTCCGTGAATGTTCCTTTATGATTATTGTTCATTGCATTAGGCAAGGCTCAGAGAAAAGGAAAACACCCAAAGGTCAGCAGCGAGACAGAAATGTCTGAGGAGCCCGAGCCCTGATAAAAATTATTCTGTCTGACCTTCCCCACCTCTCGGGATGGAGTGCTTAACACAATGACTGGCAGATTTGTGACGAGTGTCTTCACCAATCAATTAAAATTGAGCCCGTTCCACGCCGGGCTCAGAGAGAGAAGCGCCCAGGCAGAGTCCGGGTGCTCAAGCACACACGTGAACCTGAGCTGGTTTTGTGGTCATGGACAGCACACGCAGCAAAAATCACTCAGGGGAACATTTGCAAAGAGAAAAAAACAAACCAACAAAACGAGGAAGAGAGGGTTTTCCGAGGTGTGGTGTTGGGATGATTGGGTATGTGGGGGTTTAATAGGGGAGAGGGGTGAGGGCGGAAGGGTTAAACCCAGCTGGGGTGTTCTTAACCTTCATCCCTGGCAAGCAGCGACAATTCTACACCCCACAGAGGGGTGAGACTAGGCGGGGACCGTCCCCTCCCCGGCAGCGCCTCCCTCCTCCTTGCCCGGATTTTGGCGGAGCCCCTGCACGCCGAAGCGAGAGCATCCCGGGCTCCTGCCGGGGGCAGCGCTCTCACTTCGGCCATTCCCTTCTCCTCCTCCTCCTCCCGCTCCGCTTCTGGCTGGCTGGCACTGCGGGCTCCTCTCCGGCACCTGCCCGGGCTGCGGGACCCCTCCCCGGGCCGGGGGCGGGCAGGGGCTCCCCTCGCTCCCTCCCATCCTCCCTCCGTCTCCCGGCGCATCCCCAGGTGCCGCCCGGAGCAGCGGAGGCTCCGCTGGCAGCCGGCTCCGGCCGAGGCCATTCGGATCGGGCAGGTGGGACCCGGAGCGGGGCCGGGGCCGGGCGGGGGTGGCCGTGGCCCGGGGGAGGCAGTGGGGAGCGCGGGGGGCTCGTTGCCATGGCTCCCTGCAAGCTCCGCCGGAGGAGATAGCGATGCCAGTCACGGAGGGACCCTCTCCTTCCTCGTGGGTGTGGAGCGGGGCTGGCTTCGGGGTGGTTGCGTTGGGTTTTTCCTCTCCCCCTCCTTCCCTCTCC
>WEKY01007054.1:80627-130134 GCA_013390045.1 Picathartes gymnocephalus | reverse complement strand
GGGGTTTTTTTTCCTTTTTTTTTTTTTTTTTTTTTTTCGGGGTGGAGCGATTAATTCGGAGCGCCGGGACGGGGCTGCGGAGCTGCCACCGCGACTCCTCCGCCCGCCCGGGCTCAAGGTACGGCGGGGGGAGCGGGGAGGGGGTCCAGGGGTCCTCTGCCACCACCCCGGCTCGCCCTGCCTGCCTCCCAAAGCGCTCTTTAATTCTTATCTCTCTGATTTCGAACTGGTTCTCCTGCTCGCGGCACCGCACC
Source organism: Picathartes gymnocephalus (assembly GCA_013390045.1). Taxonomy (NCBI): domain Eukaryota; kingdom Metazoa; phylum Chordata; class Aves; order Passeriformes; family Picathartidae; genus Picathartes; species Picathartes gymnocephalus. The sequence goes on along the minus strand of WEKY01007054.1, from coordinate 129,880 downwards.
TGGTCCCGCAGCGGCGGTGCCGGGCTGCGCCCTGCCGAGCCGTGAGCGAGCGGAGCGAGCAGGTGCCGTGGGGGGCTCGGGGGGTCCCGGAGCGCTGGTCCGGTCCCTTCTCCTAGCCCCGGGGCCAGGCAGGCTGCCCGCGGAAAGTTTCGGGGGTGCGGAGCCCCGCGGGGCCGGGGGACAGCGCGGAGGGTCCCGGGGACGGAGCCGTGGCCCGGGGGCTCGGCTGGGGGGCAGCGGGGCAGCCCCGGGTGCCTTGAGCTGGGCTCAAGTTTGCCAGCCCGGATGTCGTGCATGTGCGGCGAGCACTTGTTCCTGCTTTGCGAATGGTTTAGGAGAGGGTTTGGGGTGGTTTTGCTGAAATACCTAAATAATTACCGAAGTGCGCAGGGTTTTATCGCTGGGGAGCGATGTGCTCGTGTTGCACTGCGGGAGGGCTGTTGGGATCTGTGAAGCTCGGTGTCTGGGCTGTGTTATTGATTGGTGTTGCACGATCAGAGAGCATCGGTGAGCTTGGCAATGTAATCCGGGGAGATTCCTTTTTCCGGCAGTCACGCACGGAGACTTTTCACCTATCGCTTCCATCCTTAGCGATACCTTGGGGTAGAAGGAGATTTAAGCTCTTTTATATTGGATTATGTACAGGTATTCAGCACTACCTGGGGAATACTTTTGCTTGAAACATGATTTTGGAAGATTTCCCCAGAGCGGTGACAGGTGGCATTTCTGTTTCGTTGCCAAGGGTTTGTTTGGTGTGACCGAGTTGAAATGTGCCGTGTGGCTCCCCCAAATCCCATTCCATAAGCAATAAATAATATATACTATCATTTTAGATACAGGTCCGAGGAAAGGAGAGGGGGTGAAAAAGCTGTATTTTAAATAAATATGTATTTTTTGGCCATTTATGAACGTGAAGTGTTACCTTGTTGGAGCTGTGCTTGCCATCCTCTGGCCATTACCTCCCACGTGCCTCCGCTTATCTTCTGATTTGAAGTATCAGAGTGCACAACTTCTGCTGCTCCAACACTTCTCTCTTGCTTAAAAGTAATAAATTTTCCTCATCTTTCAAAAAAAAAAAACCCCAAGCCAAATAAATCCCTCTCTCAGTGTGTCATTAAAAATTAGGAAATTCTGGTTCACCAGTTTCTGGTCCTCACTCGGGCTGAGCATCTGCTGTCAGTGGAGTCTGGCTTGCAGAGGAACTACAAGTCCAGATCATGTGACATTGAAATAAGATGCACAGGATTGGACTCCAAGATTTGCAGAAGGTAATTTCTTTAGAAATACTGCCCAGTGTATGTGAAATGATCATTAAATATCTTCAGTAAAAAAACCACCTGCCAGCAATCAAGAAGTTGAAGTTTTGCCATTTGCGGTGCACAGCTTGGAAGTCAGTTTGTTTCTAAACTCTTCCTGTTTATTATTGATTCTTATCAAAATAGGGACGGGATGAATCTTGAATATGAGGCTGAAATGAAGAGACTGTGTTTCAGCAATATACATTTAACTCAGTGAGTGCAATTATTGTGGGCACTTAGCGTGAGTAACTTCAGTAATTAAACCGCATGAATGAAAATGTAACAGTCCATTTCTTTACCTCAAGAAATCCCACAGATAAACTTTGATTTAAATGAAAGATTACATTATTCACAGCTTGGATGTGCACCTCGAGTGCCTTGGACTGGAGCCCCCTTGTTTGCCAGTCAGAATATACTTTATCACTTCTCTGGGAGAAAAAAATGGAACAAAAAGGTATCTCTTCTTTACATAAAATGATGTTGGGGACAGTTGCTTCTGTGATAAGAAAGGATCTGCTCCTTTCCCCGGTGGGAGAGGACAGGGACTACTTTAAACACTGCTAATTAGTTCAGATTATCTTGCACGCGTTACAATGCTGTAGTTAGTTAATTATAGCTTTTCCTATTAGCAATATGTTAAGAATAATGAATTAACATATCACGCAGATCAAAAGAACATCTACAAAGTTTATCTTGGAGGAAAGAGAGTGTTATTGTGTGTCAGGAAGTCCCCCTGGCTTTCCCAAGGCACAGATTTTGTTGGAATTCCTGAGCTGGTGCTTCAGAGCCCGATGAATGACTTGAATTGATCACAAACAAGTGACACTGGAGCTCTTGGTTGCTTAGCAACCCACCAAGATGCCACGATTTCTTTTGGTGTATTTGTCCAGGAAAGTAGAAATTCAGTTTTGTTACAGATCATGGGTTCTTTGCTAGCACAAAGCCCACCCTATAACAACCCTAAATCACAGAGAATGAAAATTGGTGCCCCAGCACAGAGTGTGGGTGCAGCACGGGTATGAAAACAGAGCAGGAATCTTGTAACCACATTCCGGTGGTGATGTGCTCAGTGTTTTATAACAAGTTGCAGTTGTCCTTTCTGGGTTAGACTCCTAAAAACCCAAAATCATTAATGGGACAAGTTCTAACAAAGAAATTAATCTAGCAGGTGCTGTTTGAACAGTGCTGTTGTGAGCTGTGACGTCCTGCAAGCTCTGGGGGGGTTCCTCTGTGCTCCAGTTTGAAATGGAACATGGAATGTGTGGTTTGATCCTGGTCTGAATGATCCCATGGCCCACAAGGCTGGGGAGCTCTGCTGGGTTTTCCTCACAGCAGGCACTGGCTCCTTACCAGATGGATTTGTGTGAGGAAATACCAGTTTAGTACTGGAAGAGCAGAAGGAAGGTAAATGTTACGATTATCTACCTGCAGTACCAATATTGGCTTCAATGAATTCTGTTTTGGTCAGTGAACTCTTGGTGTTAGCCCTGGCTGCACGTGTGCTGCACCTGAGTCCTGGAGGGCACCTTGGGAGGGAATCCTGCATCTTCCCGTCCCCTCTCGCTGTGCTTCTGTTGGAGTTTTGGGAACAGGGCACCAACAGGATGAGTTTGGGCTGAACCTGAGCCAGGATGTCTGTTCCAGGAGCTCACTCTGGCCACTTCAGCTGCTCATGGGCTTTTCATCCCGTGGCCCCCTGGCAAAGCTTTGCAGTGTGTGGGTGGACCTGGGCTTCCCAGCACCATTTTGCTCCACTCATCTCCACCCTTCTGAGCTCTGCTCTTTGCTCACACAGACGAATCCTCATCCTGCTAAAGCTGTACCTAGGAAAAGCCTGCTGGGGCTGGGACAACTGCAGGGTGTCATGGCACTCATTTTGCTTAAGCAGCAGTGGCATTCTGGAAGATATCTTCCCTCTGAGTGAGAAAAAGGAATCCAGGTATTTCTCTTTATAGAGCTTGAGTATTGAATAATTTACCATGAATGGGACTAGAAGGGGTTGTTGTAGAAGTGCCCAGAGGAACTGCTGAGACCACACTGAACCAAATCCCAGCTCATTGCCAGTATTCCTAGGCTAAGATTATTGTAGTTCATAAGCTGTGTACTTGTAATTAACTGCCTTTGCAGGCTCAGACAGATTTAGGTAAAGATTAAGGTACCTGTGAGCTTGGTTGACTTTGTTGTGGGTTGTTTTTATTCCCCTGTTGTTTCCGTGCAACAAAGTCAGTGCTCAAAACTCAAGGTTGTTGTATTTAGCTTTTTTTTTCCTCTATCTGTTTTATTCATTGATTTCTGCAAGTGCATTTGCATTCCCAGATGCTGATTAGTGATTGCCTGTGCACAGTAAACAGATGAAGGTGCTTGGTAATATTTGGTACCTCAGGTTTCTCCTCCCAGCATGTCCTGGCACCCTGCGTGAAGCACACAGTGTGTGATGGCTGTGGTGATGGTTTTTTCTGGGGTTTCAGCACTCCCTAGCAGATGTTTCCTTCTTCCTTCATTGCACCTGGATGTATAAAACTCAAAAAAAAAAAAAAAATGCAAATGGAGAACAGTTTATCATTAAAACTAGTGTTTATTGTTAAAGCTTGACTAGTTTTCAGTGTGATTTCCAGGTGCAGCTCCTGTTCCATGTAAGAAGGACAAAAATTACATTGCTTTCTTCAATAGGGCTTCTCTTCATACTTTCTTTTGACCCTTGCTAGCCCTCTCTTTTCTTCATTTATGAAGAAGCTTAGCAACTTCAGGTGGTTTTCTCCTTTTGTTTGTTTTTTCTCTTATGCAACAGGATGGAGTTAAATCAGAGGTGTGGTGAGGATGTGACTCAGGTTAAGGGGAGGGTGAAGGGGAATTTGGGGAGGACAAGGATGAGCCAGCTTGGATCCATCCCCACCTTGGTCCTGTTCTCTGGCACAGCAGAACTGAGGTTTCTGGGTGCTGGCCTGAGCCAGGGGTGGAGCCTGGGCCGGGCTCCTTCTGTGGGAGTGCAGCTTTTGGGGATATTTTTACCAGCTGGTTCCCAGTCTGGCTGGGAGAGCTGCGCTGAGCTGCCTGGGGACAGCCCCAGACAGGTGACCTCAAACAGCCACTGTCCCTGTGCCAAAAACAGAGCTCCCAGCGTCCCTGCTGAGTCCTCCCTGTGCCTGCAGTCGGGGAGGTGAGGAAAGGTGGCACCTGGCACGATATTTATCCTCAGGGCAGCACCAAGGGGCCTTGGCAGAGCTCTGGGAGTGCTCTTGTCCCCAGCCTGGCCCTGTGTCACTGTGCCCTGCCTGGTGATGCTGCTGCACTCCCTGCCTCCTCCTGCTCCTCCTCCTCATGAGAGCATCAGAGGCAGCCCCTGGGTGGTGCATTTGTGTTTTTGAGAGAGCTGTGACTTTCTAAAGGTGGGATGAACCCACGTGAAGGGGCTCTGATGGCTGGGGAGTCTCTGTGCCCTCCTGCAGAATACAGAGTGTAACTACAAACAAGCCAAGCAGTGAAAGCACAAGGCTGCAGTCCCAAAGAACTCTAAATATTCCAGTCAGCCAGAGCCCTCTGACCTCTCAGCACAGCGTAGTTAGATGATTTTAGTGCTTTCAGACATCTCATTTCAAGCTTCTCCATTTTTGGGGAGAGCCACAGGATGACTCTGCAAGGTTTAAGTCACTATTCAGGACGGCATCCTGGCTGGAATGAATGGGAAAGGCAGAAATCGACTCAGAGGAATAGGAAAAAAAAAAAAAAAAAAAAAAAAAAAAAAAGGCAGAATTGGGCCCATCCACCTTTCAGTGTGTGTCTGCTTTGGTGACTTTTGGAGTGTGACACAAGCAATTCCCTGTCAGCCTTCCCTGCTGGCTGCCACAGAAGAGGTGCCTTTGAATGCTGCCTGCTGTGCTTGTGTGGCACTTGAAAGGAGAGAGGGCTGCCTTTAAGGAGTGTGTTCCCACAGCTTTAAAGGATATTTGAGAAATGCAGTGCTCTGTCCTGTCACGTGTTGTTCCAGTATGAAACCCGACGGAAACGTGGAACAATGTCTCTGTCAAAAATGCCCGGTGCCAGTGTGCATCCCCAGGGCTTCAAATAAAATTAGTCCTGATCAAAGATTGCTCTGCTGATAACGAAAGTAAAATTGTTATTGCAGAGCAGGTTTTTTTTTTTTTTCTGTTAAAAACACCCCAACAATGCTTTCAGCTGAAGGAGTCATTAACTCAATGGGGTTTTTAACACATTATCACAGAATGCACCATTATTTTTGCAGTTTATTGAAATGAGAGAATGGTTAATGAAAAGAGATTTTCCATAGGTTTGGAAGCATCCACGTGTTTTTCCCAAGGTTGATCTCACAGGTCTGTCTGTCCCATCACTAAAATCCTTCCTTCTGTGGCAGTTTGTGTTGGTTGATCCAAGTCTTTGTGTACACTTGCTTTCATGGTTGTTTGTCTAATTTTGTTGATTTTACTTCTTTGTAAGCAAAATACTCCAGACCACAATCTCTTTGCTGAGTTCAGTGAACTTTTAACCTAAAATTTGGGTTATTGCTTCAGTGTTTTACTGAATAAGGGCACAGTGCTTTATTTTTCACAGGTTATTCTTTCAGATCACTCCACCAATGACTTTGCTCCTGTAAAGCTTCATTGAGAGGATAGATTTTAGAGGATTTCTGTTGTAAGTCAGAGGAGGTCCTGTCTGATTTTTTTTTATTTTTTTTTTAAAATTCAGTTTTACAGGAATAAACTGTATTCAGTGCTTGCTTTGAGTTCTGCCGAGGCACTGGTCAAAGCTGCAGTGATTTTGGTCATTAACACCCACGTTCCTTTCAGGTAAATATTCCTTTTGTTGCATCTGGGCAGAAGAAAATGGCACAGAACTGAACTACTGCCATCTGCCAGTCCTAATGGCAGATTTTATTTTACGTGTTTTTAGGCTAAACCGCAGTGACTCCCAGGCTGGACACGGCACAGGCAAAGCACTGGTGAAGTCACGGCGCCACTGAAATGGATGCTCCAACTCCCAGTGACCTCATCAGAGTCAGGTTTTTGTCCCAGGAGCGATGAAAATCTAATTTACAGCCTAACCAGTCTGAGGAGGAGGCGTAATGGCTCAGGTCCTTGTGACTGATACAAATGAGTGTGGTTCAGCCGAGGGTGATTGAGTTACCGTGGCTTGAGCCATCTGGGCTTTCGGAGCATTCCTGCTCCACGTGGGCTCTGCAGGCAGGAGAGTTGGGAGCTCTGTGACTCTGCCTCCTCCCAAATGCCACATCCCTGTCTCGTGTTTTGACTGGGAACAAATCACCAGGATGAGCAAATAACCGGCAGTGAATATTGCTATTTTCTGACTGGCGCCAATGCCAGCTGTGGCGTGTAGGGCACGGAGGAGCAGTGATTAAAGCTGCACAGAGCTGAGCCGTACCTGCTCCATTAAACTGACAGGGCTACCTCTGAAATCCACAGTAATTGCTCAGGCTTTACCACCTGCGTGACAAGTGCACCTTTCTGGTACTGACTGCGTGGGGCTGGGCTGAGGCTTTCGCCTAAATCTGGGATTTTTATGGAATTGCAGCCTCCCTGCTGTCCTTGTGTGTGTGCAGTGCTTCTGCCCACCCTGGTTTTTGGCTAATTCCTGTCCAGACAGTGCCTACCTGCTGGGAAAGGCTCGGGCTTGCCTTTCCAGCCTGGCATTATATCCCAGGGAATTGCTGAAAATGGAGCTGTTGGAGGTGTATTACAGAACAAAGCTGTGTTGAAGGTGAAGTGCAGTCAGTGTGGTGGCACCAGAAGGTAATCACAGGGTGACAGAGTGGCTTGGCTGGGAAGGGACATTAAAGATCATCCCATTCCAGCCCCTGCCATGGGCAGGGACACCTTCCACTGTCCCAGGCTGCTCCAAGCCCCATCCAGCCCGGCCTTGGAATCATCCAGGGGCAGCCACAAGTTCTCTGGGCACCCTGTGCCAGGGCCTCACCACCTTCACAAGGAGGAATTCCTTCCCAATATCCCACCTAAACCTACTATTTCAGTTTGAATCCATTGCCCCTTGTTCTGTCACTACGTGCCCTTGTGAATAGTCCCTCTCTATCTTTTCTGTAATACGGTTACTTGGTGATGCAGCCCCTGAAGAAAAGGAAATTTCTCCCGTTTCCTTTCCAGTGTGCAGGATCCTGTCTTTTGGAGCATTGTACCTCATTATCCTGCCAGAGCAGCACATTTTCCCTGTCAGCCATTCCCCCTGTCTGACATCCCTGTGCAGTGAAACCTCGCAGAATTCCAGCTGCATAGCGAGAGGAAAATTTCCTCTTTGGTGCATTAAATTATGCCTCAGTGTTTATTAAAAAAAATCAACCAGGAAAACCACAACAGGCAACAAACCTGGAGGGTTATTCACAATCTTATCATGTGTACCACAAAAAAAAAAAAAAACCAACCTGGAATAATCTTTGTGTTCAGCAGATAAGCACTATTCTCCCTACAAACCTACTCCACTGTGATCCTCCAAAATGTATGCTGAGCTTGTCTGTGCACAAAGCTCCCTGAAATGGGTGGTGAGACCAAATTTTTTTATCCCCAGATAGGATATAGTCAGGGATGTTGTGTATTTCCCGTGCTAATTACATAATGCACTCACTGGAAAGAATAATGTATGCAAAGTTTGGATGCTCAGGCAATGACAATCCATTTAACCATTTATAGCTTTATGTGTTTTATAATCCCTGAACCCAAATCTCCCCGGAGAGGGAACGTGCCCTTAAAAAATTTTCGGCCTTCAAATTAAATGAATTTAAATTCACTCATTTGCATCTTTTTCCTTTCTTTGTTCTGCCTGAATGAGATATGACTCTGGTAATTGAACTGTAATTTCAGCACAGGTAAATGATGTAGGACAGGCGAAATTCCGGGCGCTGCCTGAGCCGCTAATCCGGCAATTTGCAGCTCACCTCGGAGAGGAGAGGCTGTCCAGGCCACTTAGGATCACCCAGCGTGGGGCTGGCACTTGGGAAGTTCAATCAATCCCTGGTGCTAAATGTGCTCCTGGAGCAGGGACTCCAAGGGATGCGGTGCAGGGAGGGAATTCCTGGGGAGCAAACTTCTCCCTGAGGTGATGCCATACGGAATTCCAGAGGGGTTGGGTTGGAAGGGACCTTAAAGGTCATCTGGTTGCAGCCAAGCCGTGTCCAGCCTGGCCTTGGGCACTTCAGAGATCCAGGGGCAGCCACAGCTTCTCTGGGCACCCTGTGCCAGGGCCTCCCCACCCTCACAGGGAGGAATTTCTTCCATACATCTCACCTAAATTTCCCCTCTCTCAGCTTGAAGCCGTTATTCCTTGACCTGTCATCACAGTTCCCAGTGAAATACACGGATGGGTCAAAGCTGACTCTCAGAATCACAGAACCATTTAGGTGGGAAAAGACCTTTAAGATCATCGAGTCGAATTCTCCCCAAAAATCTAGTTTTACAGAGCACTGAAGTGTCTGATGAAGCTTTCGTGGACGAGCTCTGGTGAAGGCTATTTGGTGTGCCGTGTTCTCAGCCCGTGGGTTTGGCATCCCTGTAGCTGTGGGACAGCAAACCTGGGGTGGGTGGGGAGGAGTGGTGTGGGAGGGAGAGGTGAGGCTGTCAGTGTCTGTTGGAAAAAGTCTTGGTTATTATCTTTGGAAAAGAAGGGGTGATGCATCATACAAGGATGGCAAAGGTTGTGGCTCCATCATCCTGCTTATCTTTTGTGGGCATACAGGAGAAGCCCATGTGCAAAGGGGGAAAGCAGGAGAGGTAATAGATGATTGTCTGGAGAGCTTGGCACCAGTCCCAGAAAAATAATGAAAAAGTTGATAGAGGACTGACTTAAAACAGAGTTAAAGAATAGAGAGGTAATTCAGGCCTCTCTGAAAAGGGAGGAGTTACAGGTTTAATAAATGGGGATAACTGAGCTTCGTGGTAGGGTTTCCTGGTGTTGGATTTGGCATCCCATGAAATCTCAGTTAAAATCAAACCAACCCAACAAAGCTGGTGTGTGGAATTAGCAGCAATCCTGTTTCACAGAATCATGGAATGGTTTGGGTTGAAAGGGACCTTAAAACTCATTCAGTCCCACCTCGCACTACCCCAGGTTGCTCCTGGCCTTGGACACTTCCAGAGATCCAGGGGCAGCCCAGCAGGCTGAAGGACAAGTAGGATCCTTTTACCCAGGGATTTTATCTGAGTCCATGAGAATGCTGGAAAGCCAGGGTCAGTTTTGGTGTCAACAGCTTAAAGGAAGGGTTTACAAACCTGGAGAGCCAAGGAAATAACCACAGTATTGATTTGAAGAGTGGAGGAAATTCCCCGCAGTGAGAGATTTAGAGCTCAATCTGCTTAGCTCATCAAAAAGAGGATTGAGGGGGGACTTGATTACAGGGACAAGTATTTTCATGGGGAAAGCATATCCAGCTTTTTAATCAAGAAGAGAGAAGGAAAATCAGATCCAATAGCTGCGAGCTGGAGCCAGACAGTTTTAAATTAGACATTAAAGAGAATTTTTTTAAATCTGTGATTAACCACTGTAATGAAGTGTGATGTGTTCAAATGGAGACTGGATACCTCGAGTGACACAATCAGATGATTTGCAGAGGATAGGAAAAAACACAAGAGAATGTGCTGGACAGAAAGGTGTAAAGGCCTTAAAACATGTGAGCATTGGAAGGAAGGAGAAAGAGAAGGGAGGAACTTCCATGGGAAGCACAAAAAGGAGGAATAGAAGCACTGGAAGGACAAAGAAAGGAGTTTCAGCAGGAGACAGAGCTGCTGTTCTGGAGTGTTGGAGCATATGCGGGAGCAAAGTGAGTTTTGGCATTGGGAGCACCTTGTGTGCTGGCAGAGCTGGAGTCATCTGTTTCCCAGTCAAAACAGCAATTTTGGATTCTGGGCTTCCTTAATGATGATAAAGAAACCTCCTGTTGGTGGTTCAGGCTTTTGGCACAGTTGTGGTGCTGGGGGAGAGGGTGGTGCTGCTGAGAGATGGAGCCCAGGGTGGGATCCTGCAGGAGAGCGGTGCCACCTTCCCCTGGGGCAAAGGGCACCTCCTGTGTCCCTGCGCACTGCTGGGATGTCCCACTCCAGCACTGAGTTGTCACCCTCATGTGCCCCCCACTTCGTTGGCATCAGTGTTACACACACAAGTGTTAAAAGAAATTTAGTAACTTCATATTTCTGCCGTTAAACCAAATTTTCGGGAAATCCTGCAGGGAAATCTCTGTGGTCTCAGGATTTTTGGTGAGTTGTCTCTCTGTACATTTGTCCTCCTGGAATAATTTCACCAGATCAGTCATTGAGACTTGTTTTTTTCCAAGAATCATAACTCTGTTACAGTGCCTAATAATGAGGTAATCATTAATTGAAGCCTAATACTGTGGTTTTCCTGTGGGGAGGTTCAGTCTTGACCGTCCTCCAGGTGACTCTGTTTTTTATTCCTGTGGATCTTCAGCTATAATGCAAGTGAAACTGATGCCTTAAAGACTGTCAGTAATTCTTCTATCACTGGAGCTCTTTAGCTTTTTTTTTTTTTTTTTTTTTTTGGAAATAATTTTTCCAGAAAAATTTCCAAAACTCTGCCTTACCTCCACAGCAGACAAATATTCTGTCATGGTTCTGTGGAGGGAAATCACTCACAAATGCTCTTTTTTCACAGCTCCATCCCAAAGCTGTTACCTTTGTTTAGCAACATTTCCTGCGTTGCTTTTGGACTGGAAGAGAGTAGTTATTTCAGGATTTTTCAGTGGAAATGGGAGCATGTTTTCTTTGGACTGTTTAACAGAACCATAAACTCTCTGTGATCAATTAGAGCTCCAGTTTCCTGCAGCTCTGTTTCTGCCTCGGATGGCCATGGACATTTGGCACTGCCAGCAAACCAAGCACCAGAGAACAGAACAGGTTATGGCCGTGTTCTCCTTGGAACTAGGAAAGCTGATAAATGGGAATAAACTGATTTATTGGGGAAAAAAAAATAGGAAGCAGAGGACGTGTGTCCTACCTGTAAGAATTGGCTGGGTGGGCAGTAATTATTCCACAATCCTGTTGGAATATATCGACCTTGGTGATCATTTTCTTTCTCTGTGGACATCCCAATAATTGTCTTTGCCTTAGGATTCCCGGGAAGCTGCACTCGAATCAGAGCAGCCCTCCAGCATTTAACTCCTGACACTGTGACATCCATTAGGAAGACAGAGAGGTAGGAATTACCCTATTCAATCCGATTAAAGATCCAATTAAGTTGGAATCCTCTCTCAGTTAGTAACTAATACCACATGACTCAACACCCTGGGAAAAGCCCCAAACCTTCCTCCCTCCTCCCCTGAGCTCTGATCACAATTAAGGAGCAAATTGTCCCTTAAAGATTTTTTTTTATTTTATTATTTTATTTTCCCTTCTTCCCAAGCACTTCCAGCTTGGCTTCCATCCTGAACCATGAGATCAATAGCCCCTTATAAATTCTTCTCCTGCCTTGGGAAAGTATTATTATTATTAGCACTTTAAACACCTAATCATTCTCCTAACCATCCTGCCCTTTGTATCCATAACGTTTTTGTGTCAGACAGGTCGCAAAGTTAATTATTGGGATTTTCTTCCTCATTTTTAACGTTCTATGTCTTAATTCCAGTGTGATCCTTGGAGCAACTGTTTGACCTTGTTTCACCTGTTGTCATAAGTACTCGTGTCTGTCATGTCCATTCCTTGAAACATTTCATCTGTACATGAAATCCCCAGGATTCTTCTCATTCCTTTCTTAAAGGGACTTTTAATGTTTTCCTTGTTTTTGTTTTTGGTTTTTTTTTCCTCACGTAGTCCTTTTTCCATCTCTAATTTTTGAAGGCAGTTCTGCTTGCTGTCAAAGGCAACAATAAATCAGCAGCACATCTAAATTGCTAATAATTCTTATTGGTAATTATTTTAGTCCTTTCTGAGGCATTCTGTACAGAATCCTCATCTCGGTTTCATCTTGAGCACCCTGGGCTGCGGAGCAGATGCTTCCTATTGAAGTGATTTTTCTTCTTTTTTTTTTTTGTGGAAAGCAAACAATGCAATTGAAACCCTCTTCTCTTTCAGCCTCCTGAAGGCCAGGGGCTATTTGGTGAATTTAACTTCAGTTACATCAAATGAAACAAATCCATTCTGACCCTTGAGGAAGCCTCGTGTTTTAGATCATGGGATGCTTCTAAATATAGGGCTGGGAAGTTAATGTCTCCCTGGATGGATGATCCTGTAACTGTCTCCTCCAAGGGTTTTCCCAGTTCACTTTGAAATGAGTGGCCTGGTCATTTCTGAGCAGGCTGAATTTTGAGTGGATAAAGTGTTTATAGATATATATTTATGTGTATATGTTATGTATGTGTGTATATACATATGTGTGTGTGCACACAATTAGTTAAATTACTATATTTGTATGGTTTTGCACAGAATTGTTTAATAATCGTGGCAAATTGGGTGATATAGCTATATATATATATATATATATCTTTATTTTTGTTTCAAAACCATTTTGTGCAACAGGCAGTAGCTTTAGCCTTGGGCTTTTGAATCTGATATTACATTTATCTTCCCTGAAAATAATCAGAGTACAGCAACAGCTGAACTGTGCCTGAAAGGGAAACAAGCACAAGTGAAGCAGCTGAGTATGGAGCATATAAAATGTTGAGATTTATTCTTGAGCTGTGAACTTTGAAATTTGATATTGCACACCTATAATGTGTTTGCATGAGTATCCCCATACAAGTGCATTTGTACCTGCTATTTATAAATAAAGATTAATTGGGTTTTTTGCCTTGCGTGGGCACATCAGCAGTGCTGGAAGGCTCATACACTAATGTTTATTTCTTCCTAATATTTAACAATTAAGTGTTACCTGATAGGTGATTCAGATTCCTTCTGTTTTGGGATATTATTTGGGTGCTCCTCTCTGAGGAACAACATCCTCCTGTCTTTGGCACTGGCCCTCTCAGTGGCAGATGTTACGACTCAGAGCAGACAAGAAAATTCAGATTTATATTTTCTTCTTCTGTTTTTTTTTTTTTTCCCATAAGTGACTTGCCCCCCAGGCATGTTTTGACAGGGAGGATTTAATTTCAAATTAAATGTGAATGTGGAGGCTTTCTAAAGCTCCAGATTGCAGAGATTTCTCAGCATGGTTCAAGGAGAAATAAAACTCTCCGTGCTGATGGGCTGCTGTGGTGGGAGGGGGTACCAAACTCTGTGAGTTTATTGCCTTGGTACAAATTTGGACACAAGAGAAACCCTGTCCATCACTGAGATGCTTTCACTTCACTCCTTTAAGAACCTTTTCCCGTCTGGAAACCTCAGAAAGGCCAACAGGGCACAGCTGGATTTTCCCTTTCACCTCCAGATGGTGACTGGTGGTTTAACATCTTATTTATCAGGTGAACCTGTAGCATCAGTGAGCACAGGTGTTTGTAAGAGGAAGAATTTGGTGTCAAAGCAGGCATTCCAGAGGGCCAGGAAGGGCTTTTTGTCTGTGCCAAGGTATTTGCTCTCATTTTGGATGGGGAGAGATGCAGTGAGGAGAGGATGTCCCTCTTCACTGGGCTGGTTTCTTGTTTGGTTTAGTTTTGTTTTTTTTTTTCCAACTATTTCAGGAAATTGGTATCAGTGATTTTTATGTCTTTTGAAGTAAAAAACCCTCCAGATCTAAACCATGTGAAAGGATATCCCAGGTGTAAGAGCAGACCTTTGTTCCTGATGAACCAAAGCACAGAGAACCCCCCCAGTTTCTTGCCTAAATGTCCAGATTTCTGTCCCAGCCCTAACAAGGTCAGGTTTGCACTGTCTGGAGCTGCTCCTCTTTGTGTGGATTCTGCCTGACTGAGGACTTGAGGTCTTCTCACAGTTTGACTTTCTCTCGAGATGACGGGGATTGAGATGGGCTCACTCCCGTTTGTTTTAAAGTGAGATTTATTGTTACAATTTCTTGGGAGTCATGAGAACCCTTTCACAGAGGAATGCAGGAGTCAGTCACGTTATGAAGAGTGGTCATAGGACCGTAGGTTACAAGGTCTCTTAAGTGGCCAACAGATACTTGCCACATACTTACATTTCCCTTTTTATACTAATAGTTAATCACATCTGTATTACATCTCTGTTCTATTGTGGAATTTTTTACTTAATCACGTACTGACTCACAGTTCTCTATTACTCTATTCTACACTACCACACTTTGAACTTTTTATTTCATTCTAGAACTACTTCTATATCTAAACTTCACGCTGTAAAACCCTCTATTACCAAATTTAACACATCTTTTCTTAACCTACAGAACAAAACCTTTGTTATAGCTCACTAAGTTTGGAAGCTTTTGCCATGGCTTCAGGTTAAATGCAGTACACATTTCATACTCAGAGCGAGCAAGGCCCAATGCCTTGAAGGTTTTCTGCGCCTTGGATTCCGACACCTTTCCTTTTCCCACCTTTATTCTCTTTTCCACCTTTTGTTCCAGCATTTGACCTGTTTCACCTCTTGCTCTGCTCATCCCTCTGCAGTGCTCCTGTCCCCACCACTGCTGGCTCTCGGGGCAGGGCTGGTTCTGCAGCCCCTGGACCTTCCCCAGCCAGGATGTTTTGGGGTCTCCGTGGTTTGATGCTGATCAAGGACTGTTTTCATCAGGGATCTGTTAATTCATACATGCCCTGGAAATGATGGAACTGCAGAAATGTGTGTGCAGGCAGGGTCTGTCCCGCTCCACCAACATCTGTCCCTCTCCACCAACATCTGTCCCTCTGCTCCCTCTGAAGCACCTTTTGTGCGACCTG
Organism: Picathartes gymnocephalus; assembly: GCA_013390045.1. Classification (NCBI taxonomy): domain Eukaryota; kingdom Metazoa; phylum Chordata; class Aves; order Passeriformes; family Picathartidae; genus Picathartes; species Picathartes gymnocephalus. Next base: position 114,811 of record WEKY01007054.1, on the reverse strand, counting down.
GCCACGAAATTTCCTTTGTGCCCCAATGTTCAGGAGGTTTTTCCTTCAGTGCTGAGGACCCAGCCTCGGAAAGGAGCTGGGAGCCAACTCGGAGAGCTTTAACCCATAATCAGCCTGGTGTCCTCGGGGAGAAGGGAGATTAAAGAGCCCAAATTCTCCAGGAGATTGTCACTTGGCTAATGATGATCGTAGCCCACGGCAGTCGGGGATGATAGGGCTGATACTTAGCAGGGGTTGTGAACCAATTAGTCTGCTCAACAAAATACTTGGTCCATTGGGTGCAAATGTTAGGAATATTTATAGGGCTGGCTCTGCAGTCAGCTAATCAAAACTGGAGAAAGCTGCTTAAGAGGCTGTCCCCGGCTCTGCAGAGGCCCTGAGATTACACAGCTGACAGATAAACAAATGTTTGCCTGTGTAAATATTAGGACTCAGTGTATTTGAACTCTTTCTGGGTTTCCTGGTGGTGTAAAATCAATTAGGGGCGATTAAAACACGCTGGAGTGCACTTCCCTGTGGAGAGCAGGCTCTGATGGTGGTGTGTCCTGTTGGCTCTTCCCAGCTTGGCTTTTGGGCTGTCCCATGGTCCACGTGGGGATGTCACATCACCTGCCCCAGGTGAAAGGGCAGCAGCACCATAAGAATTCAGCATTTACTGACGTGGTTTGCATTCATTCACTGCCTGATGCTTCAGGTCTGGCTGTTCCTGGCAGCTCCTTAACCCACTAACTCCTGAACCTGCTGATTTTCTCTAAACCTGACGCTATTGGAAATAAACTTGCTCTCACAGTTAGTGCTGTCCAGCACCTTCTGCTGCTGAAGCGGAGATTTGGTCCTTGCATGAAGTTAAGTAGTAGAGTTGGAGTGAAAATACAGTAATTCATCTTAATTTACAGGCTGGCTTAAATGTTTCCAAGGGTTTCTCTGTTGGCTTGTTTATTTATTTGCACTTCATTTCACATTTTCAGGGTTTTTCCTCTCTGATCTCAGGCCTCAGTTGCAGAAACATTTCTGCAAAACGGACAAGAGTAAGAAAAATCCACAGGCTTTCCTGCAAAAGCTTTTTGAAAGCTGGGAGTATTGATTGCTCAGATTGAAGGCATAAATGTGGTTATACATGTTTTTACACGGAATCTACAAATAGAAGAGCAGTTTCTAACCCTACTACTCAGCTCCTCACCAAAATATTCTGCCTGGGTGTTTTCCAGCTGTTATTTTACAGCAAGTGGTCATTTTGAAATACATCCATTTTAGGTTTGGGGGCTCAAGGTGGTTTTCTCCAGTTTATTTGAAAAAATCACATGTTAAACTGGGGCATTTATTGCACTTGGCAAGCTCTACCCTAGGCCTTTATTTAAAGAAAAATCAAATTTTAATAAAATCCAGGTTGCAGATTGTTCTGGTGAGCACAATGTGATTTTATTTTTTTAATTATTATTATGGTTTTTTTACACACCCCTGTGTGTAAAAGCTTTCTTTATGCTGCTGCTATTCTAGCTGTAAATGGCTTTAAGTGCACTGGGTTTTAATATACAGGTGTTCTTTCTGACGGTTCCTATATGTTGAAAATGACATAATGTCTTTTTTGAGCCTGAAAAGCACCATTCTCATTGGTCCTGGTAATTGTGTTAATAGTGCTCTTTATTTGGGGTTTTTCTTCGGTTTTTTTTGGGGGGTTTTTTTTCCCTTTCTTTTTATTCACGTGTGTATCAGAGATGCAACACACTGGCAGTTAAATGGGGTAAAAATGATCTTTTGGAGAGGAGGGTCCGAGTCCATGAAGCCTCTCCAGGGATCTCATTAAAGCATTCTTTCCTAATCCAGTGTACTGCAATATCAGCTCTCAGAATCCCCACAGTGTGGCTTCCTGATAGGTTAGTTTACACAGAATTAATTGTCTAATTTTGCAAACAACCACTACAGTGCACATTGATTTTTATTTATTTATTTATTTATTTATTTATCTGCCTGTTTTTAATCTGGTGCTCTTGTGGACTCTGCTTTGTATTTCGAGGTAGATTTTACAACCCATCTTTCCTTACATCGGTTTTTTCATAGCCCATATCACCCAGGAATAGTTATTTATTTTTATCATTCTTCAATTTGTCCTTCCAATATATAAGAATTGCTGGTAATTTAAGCAATAATTTTCTGCATTAAAAAAAAAGCAAATGTAAATAGGTGTCAGAAAAAAGCAAATTCAGATTGTTTAAGGCTTCAGTGATTTAGATACTCCAGAGACCAATCCTGAGTGAGGAGCATGGATTTTCCTTGTCCTCAGAGGTCACCTGGCTGCTTCGGTGGCGCTGGAATAGCACGGGGAAAATGAGCCTTGCCCAGAACAAAGGACCAGCAAGTGAAAATCAGTTGATACAGAAGCCCAGAAAAATATATTTGAATAAAATCTCATGGGCTGGGCTGTGAATTTGGCTTGAACAGGTTTTTTAATATATTTGGAGGATCTGTTTTGAAGTAAAGGTCTTGAAATGTAACTTGCACACAGAGGATTTTTGCATTAGAACAAGAGAATTACTCAAGTTGACAAAGACCTTTAAGATCATCAAATTGAACTTACTACCTGTGGTTTTTAGCCACATGAGAAAGATGGGATTTACTCACAATATCCCTCAGCTTGCTTTGGCCAGGGTGGCTGCTGAAACCCTGCTGCAAACTGCTCCCAGCTTGGCTCCTCATTCTGCTGCCCTCGGGAGACAGATCCCCTTCTCTCCCTGCTCAGGTGGGGAAAAGTTGATGGGAGTTCTGCTTCTTCCTGAGCCCCAGCCCTGGCTGAGCCTGCCGAGAGCCGTGCCCTGAGGAGCTGCTCTGCTCTGCAAAGCTCAGCACAAATACAAACACCTCTGTGAGAGTCTGGCTGTTCCTGGCCTCAGCAGTGCCTGCAGGAATCGATGGTTTCATCCTCAGCTGCTGCAGCCTGGAGAAGTTTTATCCTAAATCCCGGACTGGTTTTGGGAGGGACTTTAAATCCCATCCAATGCCACCCCTGCCATGGGCAGGGACACCTCCCACTGTCCCAGGCTGCTCCAAGCCCTGTCCCACCTGGCCTTGGAAATTTCCAGGGGCAGCCACAGCTTCTCTGGACAACCTTTGCTACAGCATCATCACCCACTGAATAAAGAATTTGTTCCTCATACCTGATCTAAACCTGCCCTCCTGCAATGTGAAGCCATCCCCCCTTGTCCTGTCACTCCACGCTCTCACGGTTAGTCACTCTGCATCTTCCTTTCCAGTTGGGAGTTCAGGCAAAGGGAATGGGAGTGAAAAGATGCCAAAGTGAGACACTTGGGTTTTTCTAAATGAGGGAGATAAAGGCAGTAGGATGAGGTGAGAGAAAGGATAAGTCACAGTAGCTTATTTGTAAGGAAAAAAAAAACAAACTGAGCAGCAAAATTATTCTCAAAGCCTGTTGTGATTCAGAAAATGCGTTAATCAGTGCTTGAATTTTATCTTCCTTTTCTCATTTACATGCACAAAACATTTTCCAGTGAAAGCTACAACTATTTTTGTGTAAGAAGTGAACATTTTGGACAATGTTCATGTTCTTTATGTTCCTTCCGCTGCCAGCATGTCTGGGAGGGTGAATAGAAAAGAAGTCAGGGAAAGTTTTTGTCTTTATAGGTTTGCTTCTATTAAAGAAGTTCAGGAGCAGCGTACACTGGGAATTTGTACTGCCACAGCTGTTCCAAACTCTTTTTGCAGACAGGGATTGTATCTCCCTGTTAGACACTGGGTCTGGAAAATCAAAAAGGCAAATGGGATTTCTCCATCACTCCCAGAGTTGCCAGGAACTGCACACAGGGCTTGAGAAGCCCTGTTCCCTGTTAGGAGGGAATGTGGCACGCTCCTGTCTGGCCCTGTGACAGGGATGTGACAGCCAGCAGAGCCCTGGGAGCTGTGTCCCGTCCTGGCCCCACTGGTGATGTGCACATTCTCCTCCTGTCACTTGTTATCTCGGGCTGCTGGCACCATACACTAAATAACACTTAAGGCAGGTCTCTCTTCCCATTAAAAGATGAATTCCCGACACAATTGAAATTTCTGGGGCCTTTGTCACGACTTCAGTGGGGCTCAGCTCCCACCTCGGGGCTCCATGGGAGGAAGAATAAATTGCTGCCGAAAACGCGACTGTCGGTGCCACGCGGGGGGAAAGGATAATTAGCAGTCAGTCACGGAGCTGCCGTCGTGGTTGTCTGATGAATAATAGAACTGAGTGCAAGTGAAACGTTGCCTTCCAAGTGGGTAAAGTGATTTTAGCAGATTAACATGAGTGTAGGCAGCCAAGAAATATGGCATGAAAACCAAGTGTGAGAGCTCCAGACAGAAGACATCAACTTTTCCGTCTGTCTGGCGTCCAAAGCATGCTGTGGGTTTTTATGTAAACACTGCACCAGGAAGTTGTTGGGGATCAAGAAGACAAAGTCTTGTGTAACCAGGATTTGTTCCCTTCTCATTTCGTGGAATGGGGTTGACGTTCTTAGAGGAGCACGAGGGAGATTTCAATGGACACTCTTCTGCCTTTTTGCTTCTTGTCAAAAATACCTTTGGAACTTCGTTAGAGGATGGTTGGAGCTCCTTTTTAAGGTGTTCAAGACCAGCTTGGATGGGGATTGGAGCAACCTGGTCTGATGGAAGGTGTCCCTGCCCACGGCAGTGGCTTGGAATGAGATGAACTTTAAGGTCCCTTCCAAACAAAACCATTCTGTGATGGCACGAGGATGATGGACCATGTTTTATTGGAAACCCTGGTTTGGAAACTCTGATTCCTGACAGAAAAAATGGTGAGACCAGCTGGTGCAGTGAACTCGTGGGACAAAGATAGGTGCTGGATTTGCAGATCTGTTACCTCTGAGCAAAGCAAGCAACAATTAGAGCAGAAGAAAGGCAGCCCAGTGTAGTTTTAATCATTAGTCTCAGTTTGTCGTTGGTCTTAACGCTGCGTGAAGCTTTGTGAGAGCATAAAGGCAGCTCTGTAATGCCGAGCCTTTTAACCAGCCCTGTTTGTGGATTGTGATTGGCAAAGCCATTGACTTCATATTCTTTCATGTTCTTTTCTGTTCCCTCCTGTTTTGATGTTATCCTGCAGTCATCTTAGCTGCGTATTAAACAAGGGACTACTTCAATATAAAATGATCAAAGGGCTGAGGGAACACAGGGCCATAAAGAATATATGGAGAGCTCAGGGAGAGTGGTGAGTTGAATTTAAAGGCCTTTTCAAGCTGCTTAATTCCTGCTTAGATTTCTGGTGTCACCAATAGGCAACAGTCCCTTTCTTTAAATCTTTTACTAAGGATTGACTGGCAGAATCGCTGTTTTACATGGGGTTTAAAGAGTAAGAGGCCACCCTGAAGGTCAAACCCTAGGAGATTTCCTCTAAGAGCTCATTGATTCTCCTCGATTTTTGACTTGCAGAGAGACCACTCCTTCCTAAATCTGCAGCTTGGATACAAGTGCCTCAGTATGTGCCAGCACAGAAGGCAGGAGCCAGAGTGTAAGGGCAGGAAAAAAATTAGAGAGAAAGATGCTGTGGGGCAGACAGACAATGATCTCAGTCTTGTATCATTCAAACTGGTGACATTATTAGCTACTGGTCCATGAAAAAAAAAAAAAGGGCAGTATTATTTTATCTGTCTCAGAAATGGATTATGTTAACAATGAAATTGGGCAGAATGAAGATTTATGGCCCCATCCTCAGCTTGAGTAAACAGGCAGAGGACCTGAGTGTGTGGGGATGGAAGAGCTGGGATGTACATGCTGGGGATCTGGTTTTCTTCACTTACAGATGAATTTAAGGGTGCTGTGACTGCACAGGCAAGTAACTGTCTCTTTTTTTGCACAAAAAAAATCAAGATGAGCATGTTTGACCTCTCTAACGTTATTAAAGTGCTGGCTTTGTGAGCTGCCCAGTGCTGTGGTAGTGACTAGCAAGAGCCTACCCCATAAACAAATACCCTGTATTTGTGCTATTACCTTCTCCTGTGATATTTCAATCTGATTCATTAGAGAAATTAGCATTTTTATGGACTAATTAGGGGAAAATGTTGCTCGTACTCTTTCTGATAAGCAGAAATTTTTCACTCAACAAAGCCACATAGAAGTGAAACATGATTCTACCCACCCCCCCCCAAAAAAAAAAAAAGAAGAAAAGCAAAATGATTATTCAGATTAACATAGAATATTGGGGAGATTTGAACTGAAACCCAGGAATGAAGAGAAGGTTAGATTGCTGCACTGCTGGCATTTTGTCCAGTCTTTTTGAATTCGAAATTCCAGCTCTCTCTCTCAGCTATTTTGGTTCTTGAGGCATAAAAATATTTTAAAAGCTGTCAGTCAGTCACTGTATTTTTTGTGACAGTTGCAAAATGCACAGTAATGAGAATGAATAGTAATGAATGCATTATTCAGCAGCTATAAATACCAATTGATTCCCACTGTAAGTTCATATAGTTCAGTCAACACGCATTTTTAGCCCTATTTTTTTTCTTCTCTTTAAAACCAGGCTCAGGTTTTATTAGACTGTAGCTACCAATCATTCAAACATGTCTTGGTTTCCCTCGTGTTACGCTAATGAACCACTTGCTTTTGAAGTTTAATTTTAAACCTGCCCGTGTGTCACTTGCTCCTGCTCACGTTCTCTGTTTGCCAGGAGGGTAAAAATGAATGTCTGGGACTAAACATCTGAGCTTGGCTCTTTGCAGGGGAAGTGTTTTCTTTTTTTTTTTTCTGAGAGGGTGGAATAGCATTATTTTAATCAAGGCAGACATCTCCTGTTTCGATCGTTGTGTTTTGATAATGATCCTGCTTTGCAGAGGCTCGGAGCAGCGAACCCCTCATTCTGGGCTTCTGTGGAGAAGGCAGAAATCTCCATCCTGCACAGAGGGTAGAAGTTCAATTAGACCTTCTGGTGTCAGGGGACGTTGATCAGGTTTTAATTGGCTCCAGCTGACTGGCTTTTAGGCCATGCTATTCCTCGCCTGCAGTTGGATGCTTCTCAAATATGTGTGGAATTCTGCATCGCGATTGAAAGTGTGGCACAAAGAATAATTATTTGAAATGATACTTCGCAGCGAATGCACTCCGATAAGCACAAGTGAAGGAGAAACCATTAACATTGTGGAGGAATATAAGTTGGAAGGGACCCTTGGAGGTCCTCCTGCTGAACGTAGGCATGACTTTGAACTTAAATCAGGTTTCTTGGGGGTTTGTTGGGTTGAAAACAGAAATTAGGCTTCTCTCCCCATGCTGGACAAACCCAGTTGTCCCAGCTCTTCTGCTAAGTTATGTCCTGCAACCCCCTGATCCGTTCTGCTGAGTTTTTGCCTGTTTGTCAGTGTTTTGTGAGAGGGAAACCCAAACTGGACACTCTGTTCCAGATGCAGCCTCACAAGAGCTGAATGAGGAGTAAGAATTGCTTTCCCTGACCTGCTGGCTCTGCTCTGTAAGTGGAACCTGACATGAGGGTGGCATTTGTCACCACTGCTGCCAGCTCTGTTCAGCTCCCAGGCTGTGTTCCCTGGAGCTGCTTTTTGCACTGTGGGTTTCAGTTTGCAGAGCTCTCTGTGTGGTTTTTTTTTTTTTGAATTCTGGAAGGATTTTGTTGAAGCTTTCTCTGTCTGGCTGAGCTGTCCCTGAAAGGCCGCCCCACTCTCCAGCTCTGGTGTCACCTGGAAACTTGCTGCTCGCATTGTCCAAGTTGTTAATTAAGATATTAAGAGGTTAAAGAGATTGTAGTGAGGGAGATTTGCTCCACAACCTTGGGGACTGAGGTGGGAGTCACCGAGCAGTCGGATGTGGGTGTGTGAGTCTCCTTCTTGCCCATCTGGAGGGTGGACGTGGAAGTTGTCTTTTCCAGTCACCAGAAGGATCCACCAACTGCCACAGCGTTTCAAGGACACAAGGAGCAGCCTCAGGATGCTGTCAGTGTGTCTGCTGCACGCTCACAGACCTCTGTGGGGTATTTAAGTGCTTCCTAACAAAGGCTTCCTCTGCTAGATCAGACTTCCCTACCCACACAAAGACACCAGGACCGTGGAGCTGGGCAGCCCGAGGAGGCCTGGCCAGTGAAGACTGAGGCAAAACCTTCACTGAGCGCCTCATCCCTCCCCTGTACCCTTTGTCAGTAGTTCTGGTGACACGTTCACGAGTGACTCACATGTCCCTGGTCATTTCCTGCAGCTGTACCTGTGGGTGACCCTTCCTAACCAGCCACAGTGTCCCTCACCCCTTCAGCTCCACATGGTATTCGATTCACCCTTCTGAATTTTTCCCTGCAGTTTGGCTCAGGCTTCTTCTGTACTTCTCCTGGACAGTCCCCACTTCCACCTGCTGTTGACTTTCTTTCTGTGCTGGAGCTCGGTCAGGGATTCCAAGTCAGCCTTCTGCCACGTCTGCTCCTCTTCCCACTCATCAGGGTGGGTTCTTCTTTTACTTGGAGGATGTTTTCCGTGAAGATCACGGAGCTTTCCTGTGCCCTTCTGCCCCCCAGGGCACTCAGCCATGGCCTTACACTTCCCACCTCCCTGAGCAAGCCAAACTGCTCCCCTGAATGTCAGTATTGCCAGGAAATCTCAATTGCTGCTGCACCACCAGTTGCCATGTTTCGTGAAGGCTGACTCAAGCTCTATCCACTTCCAGTTCTTCACTGGGTGATGGGCAGCAAACCCCTCAGGAGCTTCCTCCTTGTTGGCCTCTCTCACTCTCACCCACAAGCATTAATCCCAACAAACCTGTTTTCCAGCATAAATTCCCAGAGAAATAATTCTGACTCATTAATCTCTTCCGGGGAATATTCTGTTGTCCTGACATTTTTAAAACTCCTTTTAATGCTGTAGAATCCCTTTCCTGGCAGAAGCATGTATTTTTTCTGATTAAAAAAAAAAAAAATTGAAATCTTATTGGACTTTCGAGTACTTGGAGTACCATAATAAATTAAGCATCTTCTTCTTGATGACCTTTCTTGCTGGGGGATTGTTGGTGTGAAGTCTCTGTGCATGCCTGTGGGTGGAAGGAGTTAATAGCACACTCCAAGCCTCGAGTGCCAGCGAAAAGCACTCCGTGAATTGATGAATTTTTTTCAGCTGCACTTTCTTCCTTGTGCTTTCAGCAAGTTCAGAAGTTGCAATGCTCAAATTGCCCATCCTGACCTCAGTTGTCTCCTGTGTTAATAAAATGTCCTGTGCTGCTACTTAGGCCATCAGTTGGGACTCGGAAGTTTTATTTCTGGCTCTGCAATTATCCCAGTGCTGTAATTTCCTTATCTGAATTGGGGATAAATAACAAAGCTCTCCTTCTTCGCAGAAGACTCAGAGGTTTGATGATGAAAAATGCTATTTAAGGGTTCAGTGTTGTTATGGGAACAAATATCACTTTGTTTGCATGACTTGACCATCTTAACAAGCAAGCAGAGAGTTGATGACCAAATCAAGATAAGAATTGAACAAATGAGGGATAATGAGCAACTTCAGACTATTGACTTCATTTTTTTCCTTCTGCTTGAAAGTCATTCCCTTTCATAAGTCAGTCTCCAGAGAAACTTCTAGCCTGTAAATCATTTGCCAGTTGGGTGTAGAAATCTTTCAGTTTGCTTGTTTCGTGGTTTGCTTATCATTTTAGATGCCAAATAAGTTACTTATTGGTTTGTATGCTCATTAGCAATCTCAGCATAGAATCACATAGTATAAGGTTAAGTTTCCAATTTTAATGTTGGACAATTTTCAAGTGCAATTAAAGGGCATTTCCTGGAGGAAAAGAAAAAAAAAAAGACGTGAAAATTATACTTTAACCGTGAACTATCCTTATAACAGGAAAAAATTGTCCTGCATTAAAACGATGCTCTAAATCTGTTATGAAAAGGGCAGCAGAAAATTGATCATTTAAAAAACATTTTCAAACCTCTTTGGCTGTTATTTGCACTCAGTGCCACGGGTTAGGTCCTTCTGATCTCTCAGAGTTGATGCTTATGACAGCTTGCATGGGATTGACTTCTGGGTTGTAGAGTGGAAAAAAACCATTCTCAGTTCAATTTGCATAAAATTTTTAACCAGGAGATTCTAGGAAATGGTTTGTCAGGTGGGGTAAATGAATTGAGCTTAAAAAATCTTCCCTGATTTATTTGAGCTGAAGACTGTTTACCTTCAAGCTGAGAGAAGGTTGAGACAGGATTTTGGGAAGAAATCCTTCCCTGTGAGGGTGGGGAGGCCCCTGGATCCCTGGCAGTGCCCAAGGCCAGGTTGGACCCTGGGGCTTGCAGCACCCTGGGACAGTGGGAGGTGTCCCTGCCCATGGCAGGGGGTGGCTCTGGATGGGCTTTAAGGTCCCTTCAAACCCAAATTATTTGGGGATTCCATTTCTCTATGCTGAGAGTTGCTCCAGAGCCCCTGAGAATAACCACGTTTGGATGTGAAAAGCTGAAAACTAATTCCTATCTTAAGAAACACAGGACGAAGCTGTCTGTCTGCTTTCATTCCTGAACCCCCAATATTGTGCTAAGAATCCACGAATCTCCTGGAAAAAGCTGGATATTCCTCAGCTGGTGTGCAAGCACTCCGGGTGCTTGGAGAAATCCTTTCATCAGCCCGTGTGCAGTTCAGCTTGCACGTCCTCCATGGTGAGGGGCTCAGAGCGGGGCTCTGACGCAGGTTTGAGCTTCGGGAGGTTGTTCAAACCAAGTGCAAGAGCTGCCTGTACCTCGGGGACACGAAATGCGGGGTCAGGCAGGTACTGAGTGTGCCAAATTTTACCCCGAGGTGCTGCAGGCTCCTGCGTGCTGTCGGTTCTGCTCGCCGGCTTTTATGGACTCTCAGGATTTATTGACCCAGCAGGGGAATATTGACAGAGGTGATGCTGCCCCGGTGCCAGGTTCCCTTAAGGGACAATAAGAACACCTGGTGTGCGCTGTAAATTAAAACTCCACTCGTGTGTGTCGTGGCACGGCGTTTAACTGCTGAGCTGATGGTGTGAACATGAAACCTGGGTGATTCTGCACAGACCTTGACATTTTTTTTAGGGAGAAAACGGCTCTGCTGTCCCTGGGTAATGACAAGGCTCCGAGAGAGAGAGTGTGTGCAGCAATGAGCCTTTGCCTGGGTGCTGGAGCTCATTTTGCTCCTGGTAACCATTCTAACAGCTTTTAATGCCCTATGTCCACATTGTGAAGTTCACCACCTGAATTACGGACTGGCAAAGAGCTATAACATTTCCTATGCCTGAGTAATCGAGGCCCCAGATCTGGCCCAGTAGAGTTGATTTACAAAAATGTGTTCATGGCTGCCTTCTTTTATTGGTGCAGTAAATCACAGGGATTGTCAGTCAACATCACGTGATGGGCCCAGACCGCTGTGATTAGTATTGCAAGGCTCTCTTCATATTCTGATAGCACTTCCAGTAATAAATAAACAGATATTTGAGCAACTTGTAGCACTCTGCTTGGAGTAATTATGAGCCACCTTTTTCTGTATGTGCCGCAGAGTAGAAATATATTTTTATTAATTTTTTTTTTTCCTGGTGGGAAAAGTTGAAATATGGGCAAAGCATGTCTACTGAACTAGACTTCTTAATGTTATTCCTGTAAAATTAATACCTCCTACTGTTGCTAAAAAGAAAATAATCATATTATTTAAGAAACAGAAGAATGCTTGTGCTGGCTCTTCTCAGCATCTTTGCTGGGTTGTGTTCAAAATGCACATGGGTAAAATTATACCAAGAATGTTTGTTTCTTTATTAAAAAGTTTCTTTTATCTCTTGCTCTTCTCTTTCTCAGCCCATATTAATTTTATGTACTTGGTGCTAGTCAGAAGACATCACTGTAAATACTCCCCTTAGCACATTTGCACTGATGTGGGATCTGTAAGCTGTGAGGACCTTGACCTTTTCCTGGGGAACTTTATCCACTTCATCCCGTGCTGTTTTCCAAGATGGTTAAAGCATCTTTTTATTGCTTGACAAAACCTCCTCCTTGAAAACCCTCCAGCTATTAGCCTGCACAAGTGCAGCTCGTGGCTCTCTGGTGGTGCTGGAGCTGATGGGGACAATGCCCAGCCCTGGGTGATGGGATTTGGGTCCTTTCATCCCTTTGCCACCCACACGTCCCTGAAATAGGATCAGCCTTCATGGTCTGCCCTGAGAGCAGAGTTTGATGTTCAGAGCACAGTGCTGTGGGAGCAGGTTGGCTTCAGGAGCAGCCAGAGCTCCATCCTGGCCAGAATTCCCCTCCTTCGATACCATTTTTCAAGTCCTCCAGGACAAATCTGTGAATTAAGATAACTCTCTGTTTTGCAGGGATCTGCAGCAGGCACAATTCAAGTAACATTTAAATATTTATTTGTCATTTCCAGACCATTATCTGAGCCTGGCTGGCAGGTTTGTACTTCATCAGTTGGTGTATCTGTGGGGGAGCAATGCATGGATGGAATGTGAAGGTCACACTGCAGCAGGGACTGCTCAGCCCTGTTTGTCTGTCCCTCCTGTGCCATCCAGAGATGCAGGAAGGTGCTGGTGCCATCTGTGGCATGGCCAGAGGCAGTGAGTGATGCCAGCCCTGCTCCTGGCTCTGCTCAGACACCGAGCAGCCCCAGCTGGGCACGGGGATCAGGGATGTCTCAAAGCCATCTCTGTGCCCTGCTGCCTCTGCCCTTCCTGTGCCCCACTGTGAGGCACTGGCAGAGGCAGCAGTGACCAGCTGGGTGCCTGGAAATGTGACCTGCATTCCCTCACCGAGAAATCTGTAGCTCCCTCTGATGCCTTGGATTTTAACTTTGCTATTTCCCAAACCCTGCAGCGCTCAGGCTGTGACTCTGCAGGGTTCTGCAGCCTGGGAGCTGCTGCTCTCTCACGGTCACAGTGACACAACAAAGCCTCTCCAAGGCTGCTCCCCAAGGACACCCAGACTGTCCTGGGCCCAAAATGTGCAACCCAACACCTTGAGAAGGGGGAGTGAGCTGGGGAAATGCCATCATGAGCTAAAGTTTGAATTGGGGAATTGATGCTGAGATGCAAATGGCCCAAAGCTCTAAAGGGGTGAAGAACTCGTGACTCGGGGTCCATGCTGGGCTCCATGGTGAGAGCAGCCTCTGGCTCCCCAGGCTGGGCCTTTGGAGGCCTTTCCAATCAATATCCACCTTTATTCCCTCTCTCCTGCCTGGGCTCTGTTTCTGGGGAGCCACTTCACACATCACCTCTGACCTTTGGGGAAACTGAAAGACAGAGTGACTGTACCTGAGGGACATCAGAGCAAGAAAATGCCTTTGCAGCACTGGGAACCCAGACACGCAGACCCTTTGCACGTACCCACAAGAGGAAAATATTAGAATTTCATTTCTCATCTTAGATTTTAATTTCTCAGCTTTAAAAATCCCAACAGATTTACTTTACCAGGGCACCTAACTCTGATTCAGGCCACAGGGTTTCTAGGACTGTCATAAATCCCAGTTTGTAAGGGTGCAGCTTTTTCCCTTGTCATACTCAAGGCATGAAAAACCAACAACAGGCTGAGTTTTCAGCATGTAGTGGAGAGAGGATTTCTCATTAAGACAGACCTAGTTTCAGTTATTCCTCTGTAAAATAAGCCCCGTGGTTGATTTTTAAACTTAAAGAAGTTGCTGCAGGCAGAGGACCTTCAGCAAGAGAGGCTGGAGCTGGCTGTGCCTGCTTGTTCCAGAGCAGGAATGATGGTCCTTCCCTTTCCTTCCAGCTGCATCACCCCAGGTGGGAACACCTGGAGCAGAGGCCTCCGAGTCACAATTTTTCTTTCATGTTACAGAAGAGTTTTGGGCAAAATACTGCATAACCTTCCCTGGGGAACTGCCGTATCAGCGCAGGGAGTGCTGGATTTGAGGCAGAGGAGGATTCTGGGGGTTCATGGAGTTCTGTAAGGAAGGCAGTGGAAATGTCCCTGCCCATGGAAGGAGGGTTGGAATGAGGTGGTTTTAAGGTCCCTTTCAGCCATTCTGTGATTCCATGATTCTCTGGCAGCCCCACAAGCCTGGAGTGGCCCCTGAGCCGAGGCTGCAGTGGTTGCACTTTGGGCACAGAAATCAGCTCTGCCCCTGCTCTGCCTTTGTCATGGGAAATATTTCCAGTGGTTTTGGAGAGCAGTGAATTGTTGTTGTTTAAACTCAGCCTGAAACCACAAGAACTGCTGTAAATTGGCTGGCTCTAATAAACCCAGTGCTACAAATCAGGTGATTAATACTTGTATAAATCTTGTATTTTTTCCCCTCAAGTTTTCCTACAATTTTCAGTGGAAATACCTTTGATATAAACCCTTTCCTTCAGTCTGACAGCTTTTTTTGCCCATCCTCTGTCCATACACCCCACTAATAATAACTTCTCTCCAGGAAATGCCATTAAGATTTTCCTTTAGCAAAAGTGAGCAGCCCTTCAGAAATCCTTTATCAGGTCTGGTTTTTCCTGTTGTGGTTTGCCTCTTGCTTCTTCTTCTTTTTTTTTTTTTCATGGATAGCTGTAATTTAAAGCTTACAAGATCGATAAGCCCAAGATGCACAGCATAAATGGGAGAAGCAGACAAACAGCTGGTAAAGATAGGGGACAGCTGATGAAAATGAATTCAGCTATAAAGCATTTGAGTTACTGTTCTCTGCTGTGATTTCTGAGAGAGATTAAAAAATAGGAGGAGGGGGAGATACAAATCACCATTCCCTCCTCCCTCAGAATCTCAGGTTGAAACAGTGTTGAATTTCTTCTTTCCTCTTCCCATGTCTCTAAATAAACAGGAGATTTTTTTTTTTTTATTTGGAGGAGAGCTTTTAATCAATTACAGGAGAATTGGCTTAATCCAGAGCTAAGTGTAATGGCAGGAAGTCTGGACCTGATGTAATAACAGCATCTTTCTTGTCTTGAACTCCCTGAATCCACCAGCCCTGTGCTGAGCTGAAATCCTGAAAATGGCCTCTGTTCTGCCCTGCTTCGTGGCAGGGAGATTTTTCCACTCTGCTTTGCAGCCCTGGTGATCCTGCCTGGGGCTGGCTTGGGCTTTGCTCTGTTTTCCAGCCCAGCCATGTCTCGCAAGCCTTGGCCCAGGCTGGCACAGCTCGCTGGGGCTGTGCCCAGCTGGCACGGGCTGCGGCTCAGGCAGTTTGCATTTGGCATTACAAATTGCAGTCACACTGCTGCAATGGGGAGGGGGAGGCTCTGAAAGGCCGGCTGTCTGCCAGCAGGAGAGCAAACCTTGCCCAGCTGAAGCCTCAGTAGAAGTCGAGAAGGATTAAGGTGCAGCTGAAAGTAGAACTGGGGTTCCTAAATCACCACAGAGCTTTAGAAAATCTTTTCTAAACCATAATTTGTCGGCAGAGGGGCCAAACTGTGAAATATGTGTGCTAGGGAATTGTGTTTCAGTGAAACTCCCATTGATGGGGAGGCTCTTAAAAATGTTCCCTGTGTGCCCATGGCCTCAGAAGGTGCCTGGAAGGCTGAAGATGTGTCTGGCAGTAAGCACTGACATTTTCCACGTTTACATCTGCGCGTGCTGAAGTTGTCTCTATTTATTTGCCCCAAAAGATCAGGGGCACTTCGCAATATGAGTTTGAAACGCTCTGGGAAAGGAGGTGCAGGTGCACGTGGGCACTTTGGGAGAGGGATTGGCCCTGCCCATGGGGAAATAAGTCAGTCTGCAGCTGGTGAGATGAGAGCAGATAAAGAGATTATCAAGTAGTGGCAAGAAGGAAAAGAGGTGAGCTGAATTCCTCTTGATCACTTCTTCTCCCTCAAGACGTCTCTCTGAATATCTTGTCATTCATAGGGAGAGGCTGGAAAGAAAATCACTTTTCAAGGTGACCCAGAGAGGTAAAAACAGACCAAAATGGTGCTTGTGTGCTTCCTTTGCCCCTGGGTGACACGGGAGTTGTTCTGGTGTTTACACTGTGTGTGTTCTATCATTTGGGAGAGCAGGAAAAGTGGGATTAGAGCTCCAAGGTATTTTCTGTGCTTTTTTTTCTGCTCCCAGAACGCAGTGGAGCATCCTGTGACCCAGCTGTGGGTGGGAATATTGAGGTCAATAGCACAGAGCTCTGTCCTGTCCTTGTAGTAAAGATACAGAAATTCAGCTCTTGGTCAATGTGTTTAAAACAGGTGGAATGTATTGGAAAAAAAAAAAAACAGTTAAGGGATCTGTTTCCTTTTGGATGAGCTTTTCTTCCACGAACCTTTTTTTATTTCTTTTCCTTGAAAGGAAAGTAGCTATTGAAAACCACTTTGAAACGTGTTTCATGTTAGGAGAGCAATAATGTAGGTGGTGATTGATAAGATTTATTGTTTCTGGGTTCGTGTTATCTTGTGATTCTGAGGAAAGCTGAATCTTATCTGTTCGGTGCTGTATAAACACTTAACAGACTTCAGAGAGCTTGTAATGTAAGCAGACAAGAAAGGCAAAAGAAGAGAGGGGAAGTGTGCAGAAAAGTGCCTCGTTCCAAGGCCACAGACCAGATTTAGAATGAGAATCAGATCTTCTCACTTCAGCCCGTTTTTTCTCTATTCCATGGGGTATGTTGCTTCTGTTATTCAAATATGGAAAAACCTCTCCTTTTCCAGGTAAATGAAGGGCAAGGAGAATGAGATCAGACAGAAACTCAGTATACAGGGGGAAAAAAAATACAGCAAAGGAATAGTACTGATAAAGGGGCTGATTTTGGATAAATTGGACATATGACATGCCATTACTCAAATCACAATTCTGTCTTTATTTCTAGATGCGGTAAAGTGGGGAGAAGCATTCAGATATAAAACTACAAACTGACCATGCATTGATGAGGAAACAGCCACGTGCACTGGTTAGAAATGCATATTTTTCTTTCTAGTTAAGTGTTTGTGTTTTGCATGTCAATTTTATTTGCCTCTGTTTCTGAATCATCACGGTTAAATCCTTGTAACCATTCTGGACCCTTTTGATGCCAGTTCTGTGTGGAAAAAGCTCATTATAAAAGCACAACCACGTGCGTGTGTGTATCTGGTTTGTGCATGTAGGTGTGTTCTGGAATGATTCCATGTGATTTTAATTCCCTGGAGGATGTGGACATGCTTTCAGAGCCTGACAGCCCCAAGGTCAGATGGAGCTTGTTTGTCTTCTCCTTTTGCAGCTCAAGCAAACATTCATTTGTTATTGTGTGTGAAGCTGAGCCCTAAGCCAGGCTTTATCCTCTTGTAGCAGCTAATTGGTGAGGAAATTGTGATTTTACATTTAAAGAACCCCCTCAGTTCTGGAGGAAAAGGTGCTGTGACCATTCTGCCCTGATTATTTCAAGGTCAGGGTCCCTTTCTGCTGTCCGGCAGCTGCTGGTGGCCATCAGGGCAGAGAGGGATTTCCTTGGATTTCCTGAAAGTTGAAGAGAAATAAGGGAAGAGCGGGGCCTTCGTGGTGGCACTGCCAACAACTGTTCATCAGGGAGAAAAAGGCTTTGGAGCCCTGCGGTTATTTATGGCTTGGACTTCTTCAGGCCAGTTCGTTTCCACGGGATTTTAGTGTCCATGGGCCCTTCCTGTAGTGAGATGTGCTTGGAGGAACTAATCACACTGGCAAGGAGGTTCTGTCCATTCATTTCATTATTTTTAGATCCTATTCAGAAAAAACAAAACAAAAAAACCTCAAAACAAAAACCAAAACAAACAAAAAACCCCAACGACAACAAAAAAAACCTCCAAAAAACCAACCAACCAACCAAAAAAAAAAAACCCAAAAACAAAACCAAAAAACCCAAACCGACCAAAAACCTCCTGTAATACTGTTTTAATACTGTTTTCTTTCTGCTTGTGGCTGGTGAAAAGGGAATCTGGGCTACCAATATATGCATTTCCCATGATCTTTTATTAACAGGAGCTCTAAGGTGAAAGCTTTGCCTGTAATGGGAATTATTTACACCATAACTTCCTTTTGAGCTGCCATTTGTTAGGATTTTGTGTTCTGCTTGCTGGCCTTGACTACTGCACAGAGCAGTTTTTTACGTATCTGCTGCTGAATTTCATTTAGTGAACTCTTGTGGTCTGTAAAAATCAGAAGGATAAAGTTATTGACAAAATGTGGTTTGTCTGAATAATGTTTAAAATATTTCAGGAATTTTTTGTAATCCTTTTATTACACCCACTGATAAATGGATTTATTTTTTTCCATTACAGCCAGTGATTGTTCCAAGTAGAAAATAATTTACTAATTTCTGATTAACCCCAGCTAATCAGGCAGGCAGTGGGATCCAGCTGCTCTGTGAGTCCAGATCTCCATAAAATCTGGTTATATTTTCAATTATCTCCTTGTGGGAGTAGCTCTGACCTGAAAAGCTGACTTTTTGTCTGTTCGTGAGTTAGCTGATAAACTCTCCTTTTGTGGAGACCATCCAGCTGGAACGGCCACCATGGAAGGCTGGCTGGTTTTTGGGTATGAATGGAAAAGAAGAAAGATTTACTCTGCTTTTCTTGGGGGACAGCCTGTGTTGTCTCTTCTTGCACACCTCTAAAACCTCCTTCTACCTTTTATCCCCCCCAAATTTCCCCTGAAATATTTACTCCGCTTTTCTTGGGGGACAATCTGTGATATTTCTTCTTGCACACCTCCAGAACCTTTTATCCCTCAGACCTTCTGCTGAAAGATTTACTCTCCTTTTTTGGGGGGACAGTAGTTCTTGTCTCTTCTTGCACACTTCCAGAACCTTCTCCTACCCTTCATCACCCAAACGTTCTCAAAAAAGATTTATTTTGCTTTCCTTGGGGGACAAAATTTATTCTCTCTTTTTTCATACCTCCAGAACCTTCTCCTACCCTTTATCCCCCAAAACTTCTCCCTGAAATATTTATTCCGCTTTTCTTGGGGGACAATCTCTGCTCTCTCTTCTTGCACACTTCCAGAACCTTCTCCTACCTTTCATCTCCCAAACTTTTCTTTCTGGGAGGGTCTCCCGTGGGCTGAGCTGTTCCATTTGCAGGGAAGAACGCTGGAAATGCAGGTACGACATTCCAAATGCAGCTTTCTGTGTGGACTCACAGAGTCGTTGAGGTTGGACTCACAGAGTCGTTGAGGTTGGACTCACAGAGTCGTTGAGGTTGGAAAAGACCTTCAGGACCATCAAACCCAACCATTCCCCCAGCACTGCCGAGGCCACCACTAAGCCATGTCCCCAGGTGCCACATCCACGTGGTTTTTGAATACCAGGACAATCCCAGAGTGCTGCAGCCTTTAGGGGCTGTGCCTGCAGCGTGGATGTTTGGAGAGGGGTTATTTCTCCCCTTTGCTTCCCAGCTTTACCCTCCCACTTCTGGGTTTTTATGCTGTTTCCTCTGGGACTGAACCCGTTTCTCAGGGCAGGGGTCAGCCTGGTGACCTCCTTGCCCTGCATGACCAGAGCATGAACCCAAAGCCATTCAGATGGGGCTCCAGACTGGAGTTAATCTGTGCTGCCCCACAAACAAATGCATTTACAGGGTCTCTTTATTTAAATACATTTCTCCTCTTTGTCAGAGAGAGGAACTGTAATTAAGATTTCATTGCGCGATGAACTTCCTATATTTAGAGCATTGTTCGTGAATCTATTACCTTTTAAAAGATATTTGGCAGTGGGAAAGTTGGAAATCGTTCATTTTAATTTAGAATTCAGGGCATGATATGTGAAGCTGTGTTTATGAGGAGGGTACGTGGTCCTGTCATTTTCTACTCGCTTAAAAGCTCCGTAAGTGGTTGAGGGAGCTCCCATCCTGAGGAGAAGAAAGGGCTCATTAAAAAGATTAGCTCATCGAGAACAAATTAAACTTCAGTGCCCTGCATAAAGATTATAATAACTGTAATAATAAATGAATTAATAATGCATTAAAGGAGAATTCCTCCAGTCAGCTTGTCACATGCTTATCCTTGAAAATTGACTTCAGTGAGGTGTGTCACATGAGCTGATGACCTTAACTGATGGATTGGGGATTTTTCCACACTCCCAAATCCACTCAAACCCATATTTCTGTATTTTTGAGAGTTGTTTGCTGGATAGACTTGAAACAAGTTGGGCCATTTGGTGCTGCAAGCCGAGGGGGAAGCTTTTGTTGAACCGAGGTAATGTCTAGTTTTAACCTCAGGCAATCAGACTTGGTAAATCCTGACCACATGGAAGGGGAAAAAATTGGCAATCTAATCCAAACCAGTCTGGGATTCTACCTGGGGAGCTTCCATAAATGTGAAGGTTTTGCTCCCACTGTTATAAAACTGAGATTGTCAGGATTTAGGAATAAGTTGTCAAGTTCAGCACTGAAATAGGAGGCATCCATAGGGGTTTAGTTGAGGAATTGTAGGTGCTGAGGCATCTCTAGACAGCAGAAAAGTGAGAGTTTGGCATTTCTGGTGTCTCCCCTGGGTGTAAGGCCTGAGTTTCTAATGGTTATTACACTGGGGAGGAATTGAATTAAGGGAATTGATTATCCAGATGTGGTAAGCTGAAGCTGGCTGTAAAATGCATCTTTAGGCACATGGGTACCTTGAAAATTAATCCATTATTCACTCCTGAAACCCAGACCTGCTCCTCTAAACCCAGGCACTATTGAAGATGGAGCCCTGAGGTGGTTAATTTTTAGAATCTTCCAAGAATTGAGGCTGGAAGGAACCTGAGGAGGTTCAAAAAGGAATCTGTTGCTTCCAGTTAAAGGTTATGGGGAATACTTGCCCTGTTCCTGTAGAATCATGGAATGGTTTGGGTTGGAAGGGACCTTAAAAATCATCTTATTCCAAGCCCTGCCATGGGCAGGGACATTTTCCACCAGCCCAGAGTGTTCAATTGATGATTATGTCACACTGGTGCTTCTCTGTGTCCCCAGTTACACCTGCAGGCAGGTATTTGTAGGTGTTGATTTTACACTGGGCTTTGCCTATGAACGACATGAGAGCAAATCCCTTCTGGGATGCTTTTTTTAAAATTGAAAATAATTGAAAATTCATCTCCACCGTTCTGTTGCTTCTATTGGAAGTGTATTTTTCATTAAAAATTTTTAATAAAAAATCTCATTCAGCACAAAAAGGACAACATCAGTGGGATTCTTATCAGTGCTTTGCATCATGTTAATACCAGAGCCAACAGTGAGTTGTGCAGGTATTATACCAGAACAAAGGAAATTATTCCAGGGGTTTTTATCTGAGAATATTTCGAGTTTGCTTGTCAAGCCATGCAATATGTGCTCTGCTTTATTTGCTGGCTGCTGTGAGAGCAGCCGAACAGTTGCTGCAGTTTGCACAGGGATTCTTTTCTCTCCCTGCACTGGTTTGCTTTGGCACATTATTTGATCCACGCCAGGAAAATAGTGAGATATCACAGAAAGTGACGCATTAGTACCTGGAATTGTTACAGCTCAGAGGAGCGTTGCCTCCGCATCATTTGAAGCGGTCATTCGGGGTGCTGGAAGCACGATCCCCTTTTTCAGCCTTCCCAGCTCTAAAGACTCAGCAGTGCTGCTGAATTTCGGAGCAGAGGAGGCTGGAATTTTGGAGCTGCAGCAGGGATAGCCCGGGGCTGGCAGGGGATAACGAGATAAACTCAGCTCTGCCTGCCGGTCTGGCTCTGCTCCTCCAGCCCTCCCTGAGTGCTGCTCCCAGGGCAGCACAAACAGCTAAATTTCTGAGGTGTTCTTAAATTTCCAGTAACGAGGCTGGGCTCATTAGCACTCTCATCAAATGGCTTTCAGTTGCTATCACTCTGACTTGGATTTGAATTTATGACCTTGAGATAAAAGGCTTTTTATTCTATTACCCATCTCCTGAGCCATCAAGTCTTTAATATGCCGTGTAAAATCAGTTTTCAGATGGTATTTCTTTTATATAATATCGTCATTCGTTATTAATGATGTCTGATTTTGGGTGCTACAAGCTATAATTGTGCACAATAATACTTTTGTTATTCTTATTATTTCAGATTTATCTGCTGTATTACCAGATACTTGTAGACACAGAGAAAACAGATTGGTAATAGAGTGTAATCCAGTTTTATATAAAGGAGTTAATAAAATCACATAAAAATACAAAGTTGAATTCAGCACCAGCAAAACTCATCTGTTACTTCAGTAAATTGATATATAAAATTCTGCTTTGATGGTGAAAAAAGCTTTACTGCAGAATGCTGTCTGGGACTACCAAATGTATGGAAAATTAAGAAAAAATGAAGGAAGTTGATTCCATTCTCCTCCTGCATGGCTTTTCCCTAAGGATAATATGGAGGAGATCATGTTAAAAACCCAACATACACAGGAGTGTTAGAAGTGTAACAAGGGAGCTTTTCCTATTTCGGTTTTATGTCGCTGTGTGTGTTTGGAACAGATCAAACTGGGAGCACTGGGATAAAGAGGTGCCTTTAGGGAGAGATGCTTTGGGAACTCTCAGATACGGACAACTTACTGTCCTTATTTGATCTGACTTGAAGGTATCCAGTATGAATTTGAAAAGGAAGATGTTACAAAGCTGGTGCTGCAGCAGTCAGTTGTGCCAAATTAAATGGTTTTGTTCCAGAGGAGATAATAACATTTCTTTAAGATGTTATTTATTGGGTTTTGACGCTAAAACAATGTGTTAGAATGCAAATCTGGCACAAATTTTAGGGGCTCAACCAGCTGAGCCCTCTGGACCCCAGAGCATCCCCTGCCTCCAGCAGAGGTGGTGGTGTCAAGGTCACTTCAGAAGCCCTCAGCAATGGGTCACAGCAGCTTTCTTGGGGATAACGTATAAAAATGATTAACTGTATAGCTCAGACAGCTTTCCATACTCTCTGTCCTTGATTTCCCTCTCAGTGAATTAAGGCAGCCACCAGTGGTGTTCCCGAAGTACAGCTGATTGGAGCTTTCTTAATTAGAGCCTGTCATGTGCTGGAGTATTGCTGCCATGTCCCTTTTCCAGCCCTCTCTCTTTATGGAGTGAGCAAACATCCTCCTTTCTAGGTCATGTTTTCTGGATCTCACATGGATAATTACCTCCTGTGTCCTGTGGTTAACATCTGGTGATTTTTTTTTTTTTTTCCCCGAACACCACTTGTGTCTGGCAGCAGCCTCTCCTTGCTGACTCACGCTCGGGTTTTATCCATTCCAACCTCTGTTCCCACTGCCTAGCTGAAAAAAAAAATCCATATCTTAAAGCTTGCCCATGGTTATTCCCAAAATAAGTAGGACTTTGAGTAGCTTTTTATTAATTGCCTTCATGATTTCAGATTGTTTTGCACCATAAGTGTTGTCCTTCAGGGTCCTGGTGAATCCCTCACTCTGTGTGTGACCTCAGTCACTCACGGAAATACGGGGCCAAGTCAAACACCTGTGCGGGTGTGGGCCCCCAATTTGGAAGTGGACAGATAAAAAATAAACTTTGAGCGTATTAATTGTCATTCTAAACTCACAGGTTGGTGAATGGACCCTACTGTGACAAACACAGTCTGTTTGTCTATTCAAAATGTATCACAGCTCGTTCCCTCCTGTGATAAGGTAATTATCCTGATTAAAAAAAAAAAAGAAAAAGACTAGGTCGATGTGATTAGAATTTCACATCTTGGCAGTTTCTTCTCACTTTATATTCCTGGAGGTCCTTGCATTTTAATTGTTTACTCATTTGTCCCTGGGTCTTGCAGCGATCTGAATTTAGGCTTATGGAGATCTTTTTTTTTTTTCCCATTTGTAAGAACAGTTTCTGTTTGACCGTCCCTTGCCCTCAGTCATTCCCAGAGAGTGCTAAGACCTAATTACCGACAGTTTAAAGAGAACTTCAGCAGATTCAGAAGTATTTCAAAAGGAATTTAATCCTTAATGACTTACCCAGCTGCATCTTACCCACACACTCCTCATCTCTCTGCTCATATTTTGCTCCAAGCTCCAAGTTAAAACGAATTCTACTGGGTGTCTAGTCACTGTAAAACATCTTTTTGTGAAGAAAAAGGTTAAAAAAAGCATAGAAAATGCCAACTTTTTGTGATTTGCAGTACTTTCCCAGGCAGATAATGAACTAATGTTGCCCTTTACCTTCACAATCCCTTTTCGCAGGCAAGGTAGGAAGAAGGGATCTTGTCTCCAAAAGTAAAAGGTTCTTTCATAAGTGACCATCTCTACTTTTATTTGATTAATCACAGCTAATTCAACTACTGAAGGGTTAGGAAAACTCATTAGGATTTATATGAACGACTTCTTATTGCTTAATTAGTCTTCATTAGTAGGATTGGAAGACTTGAAGATCCACATTCCTGCATTACTCACCCAACCCACAATAACCTGGCAGCTTTAGTATTGTTTTTATAAGTGTACTGCAGGTGTGGTTTTGTTCTCCTGTTGCATTTCCTGCCCTTTTTTGCTGTCCTGGTGCCTGATCCTCGCTCAGGTCCAGGTCTGCCCCTCGGAGTGGAGCAAATCCAGTT
This sequence comes from Picathartes gymnocephalus, assembly GCA_013390045.1. Lineage (NCBI taxonomy): Eukaryota > Metazoa > Chordata > Aves > Passeriformes > Picathartidae > Picathartes > Picathartes gymnocephalus. The sequence continues at coordinate 90,452 of WEKY01007054.1, read as the reverse complement.
TAACAGCAGCAGGAGGAGGAGTTGGTTTTTGGCAGCTCGAGCATCCGACACAGAGGACTTAGAGGGGTGGGAAGGGTTAAACTGGAAATCTCACCCATCCTGGTGTGCTCTGGGCTTTTTAGAGCTTGGTGACACTGCTGTGTTTCTCCTGGTGATGGCAAAAAGCATATTGAAATAATACATACATTGTAAATATGATAAATATATTAAAAAAAGAGTGATAAGCCGCATATTCTGAGATCCTCTCCAAAAATTGCAGCCTATTTTTTTGTTATGCTTCAATAGTTTATTCCAAGTCCTGCCCCTGCAGATTTGGAATATTAATGTATATTTCATTCTGCTATGAAGAGTATTCTCCTTTTCTGCAATGCCATCTTCCACTTAGGGATTTCTGAGACAGATGTGGCATTAAAGTACCTTCAGTTCTGTGCTTTAGAATAAAGGAAATAATTTAAAAGCAAAAAACAACACAGTACCCTTCAGAAAAAGGAAATACAAATTTATTTTCTGAAAGTGACTGAGCTACCATTGAATTATTTTCTAGATTCTTTATTTGACAGAATAGCATAAGTAAATGCCAGAGAATGGAAAGTGATTAAAAATGTAAGAATTAACAGGAAAAAGTAGATAAGTGAATGCTGTGGATATAGATTTGCGTCCCATGACATAAGGAGGATAACAGAATTAATTTACCAATGGAATTTATTTTGGAAGGCAGTTCAGATAAGTAACAGCCCTAATGAAGTCAGTGGGGCAAACCCAGAAAAGTCAGCTGAAGAATAGAAAAAAAAAACAAACCCAAAAATTTATATTATTTTTTTCCTTATCAGGTAAAATACCAAGTTAATAAAAACTAGGAAGATGATCAGTCTAGAAATTGGAATTGCAGTTTTCTCTGGGGTTGTGGTAACTTGGGAGGCATCAGATGGGATTTGGGAAGCAGACTGTTGGCAGTGCCAATATTCCATCTTGAGGCAGCAGTGACTGCTGTGGATGTGCTGAGGAATTCCCTTGTTTCCTGCCAGTCTGAATCCAAATTCTGACACTCTGATCCCTCCTGGATGGGATTCCCTGAGCTGAGGTTTCTCCAGGAAAGAACAACCCAAGCGCACATCTCGGGATGGTGCAGAGGTGCTGATGCCTGAAGTGGCTCCCCAGAAACAGAGCCCAGGCAGGAGTGAGGGAATAAAGGTGGATATTGATTGGAAAGGACTCCAAAGGCACAGCCTGGGGAGCCAGAGGCTGCTCTCACCATGGAGCCCAGCATGGACCCCGAGTCACGAGTTCTTCACCCCTTTAGAGCTTTGGGCCATTTGCATCTCAGCATCAATTCCCCAATTCAAACTTTAGCTCATGATGGCATTTCCCCAGCTCAGCCCCCCTTCTCAAGGGGTTGGGTTGCACATTTTGGGCCCAGGACAGTCTGGGTGTCCTTGGAGAGCAGCCTTGGAGAGGCTTTGTTGTGTCACTGTGACCGTGAGAGAGCAGCAGCTCCCAGGCTGCAAAACCCTGCAGAGTCACAGCCTGAGCCCTGCAGGGTTTGGGAAATAGCAAAGTTAAAATCCAAGGCGTCAGTGGCAGAGGTGGCATTGGCCATTCCCTCCCTGCCCTGGGGATGTGCCAGCTCTGGGCAGCTCCAGCCCTGCCCTTCTGTCCCCAGGCAGGCGTTCGGTGCAGTGTCCCTCTCTCCTGGCCGGGACAGGGACACTCTCACACCACTCACTGTTTGCTGGCAGCTCCTCTCCCTGCTCCTCAGGGATGCCCAGGATGGATCCCTGCTCTCTGGGCCACACGTGGAGGCTGAGGAGGTTCAGAATTAAACCCTGCCTACCCAAATCAACCACCTGGCAGCAGCAGGAGGGGTGAAAGTCATTGCAGCTCATTTCTAAGAGCTGTTGGCTCCTTACAGAGCGCCTCGCCCCAGTCTGGCCTGGCAGAGAGGTGACAGGTGACACGGGGATTTTCTCTAAGTGCTGCTGAGTTATTGACGTGTTCCCTCCAAACCCTTCCTGTCAGGCCACACCATGAATTGCTGCAGTCGAAGTTACTCCTGAGCAGCTCTAAGATGGATCATTGTTCAGTTGTACCGACAGCCCGTGGGTTTTAATCTGTTTGTTTGGCTGTGCCATCTTCTGTGGCTGCCTGGAAATAGGATTTCCAAGCAGGCAGATATCTCTTAGAGAATTCTCACTTTGCATATTTCCTCACTACTCCATTTGGGAAAAAAAAAAAAAAATCAATTTCTTCTAAACACTTCCTTGCCGAGCTTAGCATTTCCTATCCTGCCAAAACCAGAATCATTGGTTGTGTCTGAGTGTGGCAAAGCAGGGCAGTAAGTTCTTGCTCAGTGGCCTGTTGCACCTTTTCCCCTCAGCGTCCTTGTCCCTCTGTCCCTGCACAGGGCTAAGGGTAAGGACAGGACAGGGGTTATTCAGTGCCCGGAATAATTTGGATGGAATTTATTATCATTAGCAGGAAGGGCAAAGCCAGTTGCCACAGGACTTCATTAGAAGGAAACCATTTCCATATATCCATTTAGGAAGAGTCAGCCCTAAGTGTTGTTGCCTCGTTAAATTCAAGGATTTGGGTGCTGTTACGGCTCTGCCGGATTGAACAGGCAGAGCTTTCCCAAAGGCTCGTTTCCCTGTGATCTGAGTGGCAGGAAAACACCTGGCAGGTGATGCTGAGAGCAGTTCCTGGTGAATCCCTGCATGGGATGGGCTGAGGGAGGAGAGCTGCTGGCAGGTGTGAAGATGCCGCCCAGGATTTTCCCTGGGAAGAAGCTGCTGAGGAATAACCAGGATTCTTTCTGCCGGTCAGTTTGCTTTGGCCAGAGCTGCCCACGAGGTCTCTGTTGTCACACCACAAGCTGTGCCCCGGGGAGGGGGCTGAGGGGACAGCCACTAACGAGGGACCCAGCCGGGGGACAAAGGGACATTGTCTGCACTCATCATCCCTCATTTGGGAATGAATGAATGAACGAACGGGACACCGGGGCTCTGAAACCTCTTCCACTGGGCAAGGAGAGCTCTCCGCCCAGTTCTTTGCTGCTTAATGATTCCCTTTCGGGTTTGAGGGACTCTTTGTTGCTCTGCAGTGGTTCTGGGCAAACTGGTTTTTGGGGGAGGGATTGATATTTTCAAGGATGCTTCACGCCTGCGTTAGAGAAATGCTTATTTTTCTTAATTCTTTCATGACATCCTGCAGAATAATGATGCAAAAATAGGCTTTTTGATCATCTGTTGAGCTGCTGTGTCCCTACAGGGTGGTTGTTTTCATTAACCAACTCGGCTTTACAGCTCCACAATGCAGATTTATGTTAAAAAGTTAATAATAACCCTAGAGCACAAAATAACAGGGAAAGCGATTCTCCGCAGGTAATTAAAAATCGAGCCTTTCTGACAAAACAGGATATTCTGTAACCTGTGAACCTAAAAGCCTGTCTTGGTTTGCTGCTGCCTGACCTTCCCAGTGCAGAGCTGGTGCCTGGTCTGCCTTCCCCAGCAGGCAGGAGACAATTCTGGGTTAAATTCCGGGTTACTCCCAGCCCGTGTTCTGCACAGCCTGCCCGAGCTGCCAGCAAATGCACTGAGGTTTGCCACTCAGCTGCTCTCAAACAGAATTTGCAATGTCTTTTTTTCTCTCCGTGGAGGCACTGCTTGGAGTTTCTTTCCTTTTGCAGCTCCCCTGCTTGCCACTGGTGGAGGGGTTTGGAGAGAGGGGACAGGCTGCACACGTGTAAAGAGCCTCATTGCTCAGCAAGCTGTCCCAGAAACGAGCATTTTTTTTTTTTTCCCTTTGCCAAGGGGAAGAAAAAAAAAACAAACACAAAAACAAAACAAAACAAAAAACCCCAAAAAACCCCACAAAAAACCAAAACAAAAAACTCCAAAAAACCCCACCCAACAAACAAACAAAGAAACAAAAAAAAACCACCCAAACAAAAAAATGCCAAAACAAACCCAACTGCCCCCAAAAAACCCCACAAAAAACCAAAACAAAAAACTCCAAAAAACCCCACCCAACAAACAAACAAAGAAACAAAAAAAAACCACCCAAACAAAAAAATGCCAAAACAAACCCAACTGCCCCCAAAAAACCCCCCAAAAACAAAACAAAACAATACCACAAAAAAAACTCCAAAAACAAAACAACAAAAACGCAAAATAAACCCCAAACAAACAAACAAACAAAACCACCAACCAGAAACAAAAACCCAAAAAACCACCAACCAACCAAACAAAAAAAGCAGGTCTCATGAATCCACTCCATTTCAACATTATAACCTTTATCCCCCAAATGAAAATGTGCAGTTTTTGCCCCTCTGTTCATTACACAGGACTTTCATCTTCTCTGAAGGGTTTATATTTGAGTTTTTATCTGCAGGAATGTTGGTGAATTCCTGGGAAAGGGGTGTTTTTGGGGTCTCCCAGCACCTCTGGGGTGCTGCTGCCCTATCCCCAGGGCTGGTGGGGTGAGGATGGATCAGTCCCCAGAGCTGGGAGTTTCAATAGTTCAGCATTTTTCAGGAAAACTCTGAAAGCCCAGCCCTTGGCATTGAATAAATGATCATTTCACCATGAAGATGATAACAGAGGCATTTTTACTTTCAAAAGCAGCATTTTGGGAAGGAGTGGCTGTACCAAATCTTTCTGTAATTTAGCCTTGCCAAGGCACTCGTGGCCACATTCAGAGAGCACTGGCAAAACTTTCTGCTTTGCAGTGAGGAGCAGCTCTTAGTGCCCCTCCTTAAAGGATTTCTTCCCCCAAGGGCCTGGAACACCAACATTTGTCTCCCTCAGGGCTGACAGTGCTTTAGACAGATTTTTTTGAAGTTCCTATCACGAGCTGTAGCCTTTGGGCTCCCCGAGGATTGCTGGCAATGGCCAGCCCTGAAAGTTTATTTTCCCTTCTTGCAGGAGGTACTAAAGATCAGCGAGAGAAGGTTGCCTGGCGTCAGGATTAACCTGAGCTTCGGTTTCTGGTTGCACTTTTTCTGTTCAAAGTCATTCTCCCACTTGCAGAACCAGTGAGCTGGAATTCAGAGCTGAAGGAAAAGTGCCCCTCTGGGTCCCACAGGAGTCAATATCCAAGCTCTGGATGCTGGTGATGGCGGGATAATTGTGCCACAAGGCAGCAAAGGAATACCATGCCACCATTTTGGGGAGAAATACACCAGGAAAGGATCAGTGTGTTCAAGGAGTTGGATTTTTTCTGTCTGTGTGAAAGGGTGTGTTCTGCTGCAGAGGGGTAGAACTGCAAAGGAAGAGATTTTCAGTCTTAAAATATCTAATTAATATCGTTGATTCTTTGCCTTGCTGCGAGTTAAGTGTCCTTTAGAGATCACAGGTGTGCGTTTCTATGTGGAAAGAATAAATACTGCGTTCCATGTGCTCAGGTAGGAGCTCTGACGACAGAGCACTCTTTGGCACCCTGATCCTTGGGGACTGAGCTGGTGTTCATCCCTGCTCCATTACTGGGTGAACATTCAGGAATATTATTTTGGTATTAATCTCTCCAGACTTGCATCAGACCTCATTTCGTTGAGAAGTACGTGTAACATAAGGAATTAGTTTAATTAGTGCTTAGGGATTGTTAATTTGTGACTGTTTCTACGTAGGAGGTGGTCCAGTTCCCTGCTGAGTTATCCAGATTGGTGACCTGGATGCACTGGATATTATTTACTTGTTTTACAGCAAGACAGGAGACTGAATCTCTTTCCTTGCTCTTCCCTTGGGTTTGGGTGAATCATCAGATTTCTCTGAGTCAGTTGGGTTAGGTTTTTTTTGTCTCCACGTCTGCTACTTTCACCCATCTGTAATCCATTGAAAAGATGGATAAAAGTATTTCCAGGCTTTTATCTCACCAGGAAGCTGCAGAGAAGCAGCAACTCAGTGATGTAGCAGAGGCAGGTGCACACTGACTTCTGCTGGGAAATTCAGAATAATCAAAAATCGTTTACTGTTTGGAAATGTAATTGATAAGAAAGGTGCACAAATTGGTACAGGGTCTTCTGGTGAATCCCGAGATCCTCCTGGAAGGAACCTGGTCCTCTCTGTAATTTGCAGATTGCGGGTGGAAGAATGGAGGTGTAGAAATACTTCGTGATGATCGAAGAGAAATTGTGTGAGGGGGCCATCATAGCTTAGGATGGACTTGTTAGAAGTGATCGTACTCGAGTTTTAATTACTTACACACTAATTACGTAGAGTTTCATGGTACTTTCAGTAATTTGTCTGTATAAAATTTATTGATTGGCTGATCTTAACAGAAACCCCCCCCCCCCAGAAAGTGAAGGCAGGTGTAGGAGATAGAATGCTGGTAATTGCAAAAAACCAAAAAAAAACCCAAAAAATCCCACCCTAAACCAAACAAAAGGACAGGTTTGGAAAAGTTTCATATAGCCCTGAGAGTCAGAAACGAGCAGAGTTTAGGAATTCATTAAAAAAAAATATTTAAAATATCATTTGCTCAGCTGTAACAGATGATAGAATTTAAGTCTTTCTTGGCCAAGTTCAGCTGACTCCCTTTAAAAGAGGAGTTAATTGAAATAGGGCAGAAGGACAAACTCAGATATATTTTAGGATCACCCTTTGCAAGTGGCACACACAGGAAAATCTGGTGCTCAACGCTTTTCCCCTGATAAATGTGGTTTGCTGCCATCTGATCCATATTTCCAGCTCGGGGATGTATCACCCTGCAAATTGCAAAACTCGGGATTAAGAAATGTGCCTTGAAAATGCGCCAGCCTCGTTCCTTAAAAGGCTCCCAGAAAAGATGAGTCACTGCTTCAGTGGCCACTCAGTGCATCTGCAGAGCACTTCAGGTTCAATTCCCTGGAATATCCAGGATTCCTTGGGGAAGCTGCTCGGGGGAGGGGGGCAGAGGCAGCAGAGATCCTGGAGGAAAGGAGGTGGCATCAACCCAGGAGGAGCATGAGGGGACAGGAGAGGTCCCAGAGCCATCCTGAGCAGTGAGGAGGAGGAGGAGGAGGAGGAGGAGAAGCACAGAGGTTACCCCGGGAAGGTCTGGAATTTCTGAGCTGGTTTGGGGGGGTCTCATGGCTGGTGGTTGGCTGGTGGCACTAGAAAGGGGCAGGTGTGAGATATTGGCTGGTTCGTGGAGGGCAGGGCAGGGTTTGGGAGCATCAGAGCATTTTGGGGAGATGGTTGTGATGAGTCCCTGCAGGGACTGAGTTGGTGTTTTGTGTCTTTGTCCATCTCTCCACCTTCTCTCTGGTCTCTTTGCAGTTGTGTAGCTCGGAGCCTTGGTTCCTGCACATCTCGGTGTAAGATCGGGACTTTTGTCTGTAAAGGCAGGATTTCTTAATTCCTCTCTTAGCCCAGATGTTTTGTGGGTTTTGTTATTGCCTTTATAGCGTTTTCTTTCTCCCAACAAACCCTGCTTTCTCAATCTCTGAGCCGTGCCCGATGTCCCCTCAGAGCTATGGGCAGAGCTGAGACATCTGAGTTTATTCTCAAGAACCTGGTGCCTCCTCCTTCTTAAAACACATCTAAAACAACCTTTGCTGGAACTACTCCTTTTACCTTTTCTGTCTCCTGAGTCGGAGAGGAGTAAGATTTTTTTGCCAGTTGTTTCCTGACCAAATGGGTTTCCTTTGCTAAGTGAGTTTCTGATACATTCAAGCTTTGAAAAACTCAGATTCAGGTGCTGCGTGGGGACCTTTCAGGAAGCTCTGAATTGCTCTGCTGAGAATCTCAGATTCTCTGAAGCACTGCTTGGATTCTTAGGGTGTCCTACCACCACCACCATTTGGAACACTGAACATTCCCAGCTGGCACAGGGAGGTGCAGTCCCCAGGGCTGTGCGGGCACTCCCGGCTAATGAGCTCCACATTTGGCTGCTCTGGGATGTGCCAGGTTTTGCCTGGCAGCTTTTTTCTTTCCTTATTGGCTCCTTCTGAGGGAAAGCAGCTTCTTTCTGTCTCTGTAATAAACGGGGGCAGCTGCACATCGAGGCAGTGCCCTTCCACATCCTGAAGATTTATCCAAACTGTGCTGGAGTTTCTTGCAATTCCTACTGCGGGTGGGAGCCAAACTCTGCTGGAATCTCCTGCTGATTTTGTTGTTACCTTAGTGGTCGTTCTGCCTTTGGCTCTGTATGGACAGTAAGTAAATGTCAATTATCTTTTCAGACAGAGGTCCTGGCAGAGATAAAAGTTTGTGATTTTCAGCAGGAAAAAGTGGTTTTTCCCAGGGGAAATGGTTTCAGACTGAGAGAGAGCAGGGTTAGAGGGGATATTGGGAAGGAATTGTTCCCTGTGAGGGTGGGCAGGCCCTGGCACAGGGTGCCCAGAGCAGCTGTGGCTGCCCCTGGATCCCTGGCAGTGCCCAAGGCCAGGTTGGACACCCTGGGACAGTGGGAGGTGTCCCTGCCCATGGCAGGGGTGGCACTGGATGATCTTTAAGATCCCTTCTAAGTCAAACCATTCCAGGATTCTGTGCCACAATTAACAGGACTCTGTCCTAGCTTTTTGTCACAAAAACTCAGACTAAAAGAACATAAGTAAAATCTACTTTTTAAAAAATATATATTTTCTATATCCTTTCTTAATATCTTGTTTCTTTTTTGTTTCTTTTCTGTTTCTTCTCTAGTGTTATTTTTTGTCTCCTTTTTACTTCTTTTTTTTTTTTCCCTTTATTTTTTTTCCCTTTTTGCTGCAAAGCCACAGGTTTCCCAAATCTGTGAGGTACACACCAGAATTTCCATTTACTTTCCTCCTTTGACAACTGCATTTTTTACCACTCCTCATTATTACCAAGTTTTGTTCTTCCTCCTCCCTCCAAGCTTTGCTCCACCAGAACTTCCCAGCTCATCCAGAGCATCTCTGCTTTATAATTACTCTGCATTTCTTTATGGCATCTCTTTAGGCAGGGGAATTGCATAAGTTAATGTGAATAATTCTAATTATTTTGGATCTGTCACTGCACGACTGATGATGAATAATGCAGATACTGCTCTGCTGCTGGATGCAGTTGTTGGGGATTTTTGCCTTTTTCCCCTCATCACCTGCCTTGAAGTGTTGTGACATTGGGTGACACAGATAAACCTGGGTTCTGTAATTAAGTTTTATTTTAATGATCCTGGAAAACACTCAGTTTTGCATGTTCTCATGGTTTTAAACCGTGGCTTAATGAGTCTTTCAGCTTTCCTGTCTGCTCAGTCCTCTGCTGACATTTCTCCAAAGGAATAACGGGATTCAGTCGGATAAAAGTTCAGAATGCCCCACACTGGCATGTTTAGATTTTGATATTAATGAAGATAATTTTGTGCATTAGGTCAGTGAATTTTTCCCATCTATCTGTGAAAGGCCTGGCAAATACCACTGAGGAAGGAATTTTAGTGCCTATGGATTTGACTTTTCTAATAGAATTCCCCTTATTTTCCGTGAGCATTGGGGTGATTGGGATTTTCTTTCCACTCCTGCTTCCATAGAAGAAGCTTTAATTCTCCTTGCACAGGCTTTTGCAGCTGCAAAAAAAACGAAATTTGATGAAAGCAGTGGCTGAAACCACGGGTTCCTCACCCCCTCACTGCCCAGAATCCATGGAATAGGAACAGGAAAAGCTCTGCTTAGGTGGGATCTCATTTTCCCCCCCAGTTTGCCAGCAGAGCTGCTGGTTGCTGGGCTAAAGAAAAGTCATTTATGAGTGGTGGCTGAGGAATTTGTGCATATCCACCTCATGTGTCCGAGCTGACACTGAGCTCTGAGAGCCCTGTCCAGAACTGTCCAAACAGATATTTTCAGACTGGATTTGATCCCCTTCAGGCACCGAAACTTAAGAATTTAACACTCCTTTTTTT